>JAOYRS010000096.1:1985000-2567500 GCA_032432895.1 Dryadula phaetusa | reverse complement strand
ATAGTTTTCAATGCGATTTTATTATCTTTAGTTTAGTTTACAAATCAATGTATTAATGTAAAAAACATCTTGTTACGCTATTTTTAGCTTTGTTTTTTTATCGTCGCTAGAGCTCATTGTGGTGCAGTGGGATGGTGTCTGACTGTAAACGCGATTGGTTGCAGGTTTTATGTATAATGTTTTTTTTGTTTTCAAATACAATTTTGTATGTGTGTGTGTGTGTGTGTGTTTTTAATAAAAAACACACACACTTAAATAACATTAAATTAAGAATTTTAAATTTAAATTAAGAATATTATATATCAACTATTTTTTTATTGTTGTCCACATTTATGATTAGAGAGTTCTATGTTTAACTGCATTTCTAGTATTATTTTTTTCATAACGTAAAATACATTTAAAATAGTAAAATTATCGAAAGGAAGGATTTGCTATAGATAAAGTTATATTAAAAACACGGTACATTTAAAGAATGATTATTGAACGTTATAAATTATAATAGATTATACATATCAGAGCCACGTGCCACGCCTGTAGGCTTATCTGGCCTGACGACTGTCTCGGTGGAACACGTGAATATGTATGTGTGAATAGTGCCTTATTTACTGGAACCTAATAGATCCGTTGGCGAGTAAGCAACGTGTCACTTTATACGAAAGTGTACATCGCTGATATTGTATTATTTCGTTCATAATTATGTAATGTCTTCTGTTTCGGGCGAAAAACGATAAACGGAGAGTGTGGACACTGGGTTCTCTCTGATCATGATCTACAGGTGCAAGTGTAAAGCTGTTTTTTTTTAATATAAGACAGAGTGATATGTCACTAGACTCTCTTTGTCTCTACCGAAAAATGTAAAATTTGTGTAAATTAACAAACGTTTTTTTATGTCTTACGCTTCTAAATATTTATCTTGGCACATATTCAAGTATCCTAATAATTTTCCGTTTTATTTTTTTATCTATCTTCACTTTCGGCTCATCAGGAATTGTGGTGGTAGGACTGGTGATGATGGTTGCGAGTTCAAATCTAGAGGTAAATTTCATCTAAAATGCAAAATGTACTGTAATGATGCAATCGTGTCAATCAATACTTAGATTACTCTTATATATTTTGCTCAAAAAACGTTTGAAGATATAGGTATTATTTTTTTTAATTAAATAAAGGACATCTTTTTTTTTAAATTTTTTTTAAATAACACGCTAGATACCGTTACTCCCGACAAGGTCGCGTGTCGTCACCCAGCCGTTGACATTAAGTGACGTAGCCTGGATGTGAGCCAGTGATCATTTATGTTTCATATATTATTGTAGGTGTAATGTTTAAAGTATTTACGACACTTGGAGCTATAGGCAACAATCTATCTATATGTTGATCAAAAAAAGCAAAAGCAGCTCTTAACACCTTCTATTATTACAGAGAGAACTAAATCATGACCTTCCGTTCTCCGGTTTGGTCCGAATTTAAAATATATGCTTTTCCAGAGCAAAGAAATGAATATTCAAAATAATTTGTACCTGTAACAGTGCTCAGCGTAAGGAATGATAGATGATGAAGTCCTCAACCATCGTATTTACGCCGAAGTCGAACGCCGTCACATTGCCATGCTCATGGCCTCATTAAAAAGATAATTACAATTCGTCTTTAGCTTCTTCCTTTAGTGAGATAGGTAAAGGAAGTTACCGGAACAGCCAAATCGTGAATTTATGTAAGAAGCTATACGTAACCCGGGTAGGGTTACGTACAGTTTCTTTTTTTTGTTTTATTTACGAAAATCGTAAAATCCACGCAGTCAACTCTTTTTCCAGCTATTACTCTTTCTACCGAATTCTCTCAGAAAGATCCTGTTGTTAAGTCACTCCGTTCTCCACTCTCGGCCCGAAACCGAGACGTACCTTGACATGCCCGAAATCGTTGTGTCAAAACTCTATATATAAAATAAAATGCTTTTTTTTTTCAAATTTCTTATATTATTTGTTTAAACATGTTTACTGGCGATACTTGCAACGTTAATGACTGTTCCGGAATTCGACCACTTCATGTTGACCTACCAAGAAATGTAGTTGGCAAAATGTAGATCAGGATGATTTGTTTTTGAAATTCCTCCTCATTTTATTATAAAGATAAAGAGAGACTAGTGTAGATTCTTGTTGTTCATGACATTCACTCAGAAATATTGTTTTTTACTAGTTGTCGTAACTAAACACCGTTTTTACTCCGCGACTAACATCAGCCTGTATTCAGGGTCCCCGATGTCTAGGGAGCTATTTGGTTTATCGGAAATTGCTTGTAAACAATAACGGCAACGTAATTTCTTATATGTTTTACTTATTAACTAGGACCCGACCTAGTGTGCCCAAGGGCCCCAAAATAACATAAGACGGCATTGGATATGCAAGAAGAACAAGGGTTATTCGTGTAGTATGAAAATAGTTCTTCCCAAATGTTAATGCTCTCAATGTTTCGACGAATTTCGTGGAGTGCCAAATATTTATTATTGTAACTATAATAATATGTTTTTTAAGTACACTGTCCTGTTTTTCTACGTTTTTGCTTGTAAAGTAAAATAAAGTTAACCTAGTGTTAACTGTCTCAGTTCTCCGTTAACTTGTAAAGTAAGAAAAAATGCCCACAAAGAAGAGAGCCAACGCCACCTCAAATAATATTTTGTTGATATTAACTAGGACGACTTGTTTTGTAATATTTCTGCGAGGAAGTTTTAGTTTTTTTATTTATTTTTTGTTTTTATATATAATTTTTATTGTACCATGCATAAATACCAAACTTATTTAAATTGAGCACAGAAATTGCTAAAATATCCAGTTTTGAAAATCTTGTATATCTCACTGGGGCTTATTTTAATTATTAGGTAAAATCAGTCTTGTCTTATCTGTGCCACTACCGTCATTGAATTTGGGATAGTATATATAAATGGAGGAGTGGTGGAGGGATAATATATATAAATTTTATTCCTCAAAAAAAAATATTTCTCCATGAGTTTTAAACATAGAGTAGACAGGTAACTGTCCTCACCGACCCCGGGAAAGGTTGTCTTTGACAAATCATTTATTATTGTTTGGTATTTCATCAGAGGTAATCAGCTGGGACCAGCATTGGATGTCTTCCAAGATATATTTAAACGATTATCACGCAATCTTTGTAGTATATTTTAGGTGTATAGTTTGTTTTTAATATGCGTAACTCGTATGTGCCTTAAAATAGTTTGGCTGATTTGTTTTTTTGTTGTCTTAATTTTCTTTAGGCTTTTTAGATAAAGGTGCTAATACTATTTTATATGCATTGTGAAGGGTTATTTTTTTTAAATTATCTTTTTTAACGCAATATAGGAATTGAAAACAAGTGTGAAATGAGCTAATTCTGTGCGATTTTCTCTATATAGACACGTATGTTGTATGTTGCGTATTTTAACACTCAATTAAATAGATTTTAATTACTCAACATCTTCTAAGTTATTTGATCAGTACAGTAAACTGTTAGGTTGGCATTATTGAATTTAAATATATATGTTTTTACCTTGCATTAAAAAAGGCATTTCATTATCCATTATCATCCATAATGTCTAATAATAACAGATAGCCCCGATTTTCTTAAAATGATTCGACATTAGTGCTATTTTTAGCGTTACTTCTCATATATATTTTACATAATAGGTAGGCAGGTCTTACATCACTTGCTCTCAAGGTTGTCCACGTCCATGTATAATATAACTGTAAATATATTTATAATACGTTTTGTAGCAGAAAGAAATGTTAAATACAAAGATGTTAATTAGCTTCAGGCTTCATTCTGCATAGCAGGGTAGTCGGAGACAACCTAGTGTCTATATAATCCGTTGCTTGCTTTCCGTCAGAAATCTAGATATTGCGTGTTGATTTGCAAACAAGATAGAAAAAACATTCCCTCCGAGTGAGTATGGAACCCACAACCAATCGCGTTTATAGTCAGACGTCCCACAAAACAAGATGACCTCTCAGTTATTTTTGGCGATGGCATGTTTAATATTACATAATTAGACAGCTCCATTGTCCTGTATAGCAAGACACTCTGTTCTTCAGTTTCCTTGCGAATTCGCTGCGTGCTGATTTCCGCAATTCAACGCCGCATTTTGTTTCACCAAAGCGAATAAATTAAAATTCTCCCAAGTGGATGTTGAACCCGTAACCATCGTGTTTGATTGTTGCTGTCTAACGTTCACGTCAGTTCTATTTCAAATTAATAATAGTATTAAAGATAGCGTTTCACGTACGTGAGGGTACGAACGGTCTACACGTATAACATCCCTACATCCCTTACATAATGTCAAGGACACTGTAAGGGGTGGCAGCTGCATTGTATGCCATTTTAGGGTTCTCGGAAGAGGGTTGAAATGTGCATAACTTTTAATTTTGCACTAAGTAAGGGGTTTCCATCGAGTTTGATACTTTGTTGTGTGGACTATTTATTGGTATTAATTTTTGTATTAAGAATTTTAGGTTTTTAATTATTTTTTTATTTAAGGCCGTCGTGTCTTGGCAGGGGAGCTGGTTATTAAAACTATTTTAATTTGTTAGTTAGGCAAGACCAAGCGTGGTGTTGCAATTCTTCTACTATACACGTTATTTTTCCTGTTTGGAAGGAAAGTTCAGAACGGAGTGTCTTGACACTAAGTTTTTTGAAACTGGAACTTTTTAGTGATATTAAAGTAATAAATAACATTTTTTGTCATGTTTCTCATTTACCCCTATTTCTTCCAAGAACGTAATGATATTTTATTTATTTATTTTTTAATAATTGAAGACAATGACAAAGATGATTAGAAAAATTTTCGGATTTTCCTTATTCTATGAATAACATTGCGATTTAAAATTCTTATAACGTTTACGAACCTTACAAACGATGTAGATTTTTCGTTATTTAGTTTAATTTTTAAATGTTTATTTTTACGTAACAATAATAATCACAATAATGTGTTTTGCGGTACGTCGACTGACTATTAGCGCGATCGGTTGTGGGTTTGATTCCCATTTTACAAAACTGATTAGATTTAAAATTTGTTTGAATTTTGCCGCTTTGGTAAGATGAGGCGCGGCGTTGAGTACCCCACTCCAAACGCAATGTCACGGTTTCGGGTGGTAACGTATAAATAATATATTTAAAAAAAAGACGTTATTACAATAACTCTATAAATTCAATGAATTCTTCATGAAACCATAAATACATATTTCAGTTTTTATTTGATGAAGTCACAGTTGTCAAGGTTGTTTTTTTTTTAAATTTTAATGTGTAATTTAAATATAAAAACACGAATAATGTTTATCTTAAGATTTATTATGGTAGTGTTTGTTATCATAGATATCTCAGTGATAAGTCACTTCCTTATAAGTTTTTCGTAGAATGGTCGATGATAGAGACACAGTGTTTCGTTAAACAAGATCGAGTAATAAAAGCAATTTCACGCACATTGCAAGTGAAGAGTACTTAGTGTCAAGACACTTTGTTTTATGCTTGCTGCTGACCAAATTCGAGACTGCGTGTTGAGTGATTCAATATTTTGCTTATTTTTTTCATTTCATTGAGTGGGAATCGAACACACATCATTGCTTGTATTGATCTAACTATATAGATATGATGTCCATCGCTAAGTAATTAGTTAGTATTTAAAATTGTATATCGTACAACGTTTTCTCCGACATATTTCCACATAGATGTTTTTTAATGTAACAGTCTAATTTTTTTAATTTTCTCCCTACCTCAGAGATATTAGGTAGCGAAACTCTACGCCTTATATATAATCAATTTTTATCTATTGTTATATTAAATTTTCGACCATAAAAATTGCAGGCGCCAATTGTGCAAGCAACTAAAGTGTTTCATAGTATTCATGGACTTTCGCTGTCAAGGTTAACGTTAGTTAAGTTAAGTTAGTAACGTTTTATTAAACGACATATAGTTAGTCATTTACTTTACTTAGTTATATGGGAAGTGAGTTCAAATGTTATTAGTGTTTTTTTTCCAGTGTTACACCCAAGATGTAGAGAAAAGGTAGTGACTGACACTACGTTCCCCACCTATCTCGTGTATTATAATGATTTTATTAATAGAATATGTGTTTTTGCTTGCATTTTTTGACAGCACACATACTAAAAAAATATGGGATTATAATAGTCTTATTATTTTTTTAACTCTCAACACCTTCTGGTGGGACTCTTCCCGATTTTCGAAACGCACTAAAACAAGAAACAGCTTCTAGAGAGAACTTCTCTACCCCTCACTACTTGTTAGGGTAAAAAACAATGATTAAGGATAGAATGGAATCAGAAAATTTCATGGGCGCTATAAGCCCGTGGTTTCTTTAACAAAGGTGCTTAATAAAAAAATACTCAACACTAAAGGATTAGAAGTCAAGACCTTTGACAATCCCAGCGTTTTTGCCAATTGACATATGAGTTCACGTTCTGCGTGAAACGTTTAACGTTTCAATCATTATATATTAAAATAAAAATTTATAAATTAATTGTTTAAAATATGGCAAACAATAAGTACATTGATTTTCACAATTTTAACATATTTTAAATGGAACTATTCTACCTTTGATCACGAACTACTGTAAAGTATTCGAAACGTCAAGTTTCCAAAAAAAAAAAATGTATTTTCGAATACCAAAATGTACGCGATTAATCCGTTTCAAATAGTTTCATTTGAAAAAAATGACAAATTTCATTCTCTCTGATTCTATTCCTGCGTTCGTGAACTGATTTGATATAATTGCAATAGTGCTTTACAACACATTATAAATACAGGCTTAACGTTATTGGGATCAAAGATATCATCGTTAGTCAGTGGTTTCCTGGTTTAAGCATTTTATATACAGGGACAAACAAAAGTATAAAAATACTCTGAGTTTTTGGTTCGATTCCCACTTAAGGAATAATTGTATTTAAATTATTATCGTTTCCACGTATAAGTGAGACAAAACGCGGCGTTCAGTTCCACCACTCAACATGCAATGTCTCGATTCCTACAAAAAGTGGACTATGGGTTGGTTGTCTTGATTTACTTCTTGTCTGCCCTGTTAAGCGGGATGAAAGCTTGAAACTAAAAAAATGGTGTAATCTACATTACTAGTTTAAAACAAGATGAATCAAACTTCAAGAACTGGATAGAACTAGAAGTAATTGAAATATATAAAACGTAAATGTCCTAAGACCTCCATAATACATGATACTAAGTGCCTTTTTTTCTTAATTTGGTTTTTTAATTTATGGTTGTCTCGTATCACGTGATAATACTACTCCTAACAGAATTTAAACTCGCAACTACCTAATTGGTCAGCAACATTTCTGCTGAGCTATGACAGCGTTAATTGAAGTATAATTATGAAGTATGTTGAATATCGTATTTATACTAATATTAGTGCAGAGGTGTCGTCAGCAATTACGTTGGCATGGAATTTATGACCTTCACCATAATAATATCATTGCTACGCTAAAAGCCCCATTTTCTGAAGACCGTCTCTTAAGCCTGTCATATACTCCTATTAGGTTAGTAGTTTTGTCTGTGTGTTGTCTGTCAGTCATCGGGAACAGTATCTAGATCCTAAGTATCTAGTGGATTCAGATAAAACCTAGTCTTACGTTTTGTTAATATTATGTTTTTTAGCTTCACGCTTTTTTCCCGATTAGCAAGATTAACAGAATGTATCTTAGTGTTAAAACACAAATCATTCCATACTCCTCTTTCTGCTGATTTTGAGGAATTTCTTGTTGAGCGGCGGCACTTAACGCTAGTTTTGTTATACCAGAGTGTGGAAATGAAAATAATTTAAATATAATCATTCCCTCGAGTGGAAATCGAACCCACAAGCGATCGCGTTTACCGTCAGTCCTGTCCCTCTACACCATGACTAGCCTCATTATATTTTCCCAACAACCAATATCTCGAATGTACAGAAAATTAGAATGGAGAGTCATAACACTAAGACGATGCGAAACACCAACATTGGTTCCATTGGCCCAATCTGCCAAGTTCGCCTACAACGTCACTAACTGTCACAACAAACGGATGAACATGTCCATTTGTCACGCTATTGTACACAATACAGTATGTAAGTGAAGGATCGTTTATGTATGGCTTGCATTCAATTCAATTCCATTTAGTGCAGTATTTGAGTTTGGAAGATTATTGTTTTAATTATGGTGAATTCGGAGGTTATGGATGTGAATGTGCTTTGGAATTTTAGTATTTTTGAACTTTATTGGTTCACTTTGATATATTGTACATTTTTTATAGAATTTTATTAATAAAATCTTTAGTCTTAGGCTAGTAGTTTCTTTTGATAGAAGTGCTTTGTAGGAATACTTTTATAGAGTTTCTAATCTAATTGCAGAGTATGAACGTCAGTGCGTTTTGACCGATGTCAGTCCCACCAGCGCGCTTTTTATCTATCCAGGCATTGCAATGAAAATATTTTAAATATTGGTTTTTGTTCTAATAAGAATTCACAATATAGAAGACCCACATAATAACAGAATAATGTCTGAATTTGTATATATTTTATATAATCGAATATGCTAACCAACATTCATTGGCATAAAAACCAAATTACAATTTTCACAGACTGTCCTTTCTATTTAGTCATATTTAAGTATCCATAAACTATCTTCGTGAAGGCTGACTTATTTAATAAGTTAAGTAAAATTGTATTATACAAATTTTGTAATAAAATAACAAATAAGTTAGTTTATTAAAATATGTCGTTTAGAACTTTGAGTTATGAAATATGAGACTCGAATATGTTTTTCTAACAATGACCGTATTTTATGTTCTCTGTATATTTTTAGGAATTGTAGAATAATATAAGCGTGAATCTGTTTATTATAGTTACTTGGTTGAAGGCAGAGAGAATATAGACAAAGTTCTAACTGAAGCTTTCTCTTCCACTTATTTCTAAGACTAAACTATCATAAGGTTCTTGAACACAATCTCCTTCTCTCTTATCATGGTCGCCAACGTTTACCCCTTTCCATGCTTGCTAGGTAAAGAAAATTAATTTTAGCTAACGCCAGTAACATTGACCTATGTAATAGTTTTTCTACGTAGATTTTTTGCATCGCCATCATTACTATTATCCTTTTAAAGCTCAAAATAAACAAATAAGGTGACAGACGCAGCGCTGGCTAGACGCCAATGCCGCAGAATGACGAAAAAAGTAATTGAACGAAAACGTCGATAGTCCGTAGGTACTCTTACTTGCTCGCTTCAAATTGTTTTAACCTTTAGATATAGGCGATGTGTAGAAATTCTATTTAAAATTCTTTAACGGAATTCGTTCTAGAAATACATTTTAACGTGTATGAAATATGTGCATTCTCCACTTTCCGTCCAAAATCTAGACAAGAATAACAAAATTTATAAGAATTTTATCAAAGAGGAGAAATTAAAATAAGAGAGAGAGAACCACTAAGTGGTAAGTCATTCTGTTCTACACTATTTAACTAACTAAAAGTTTCCTTTTTTCTCTATATATTCTGATAAAAAAAATGATAAATACTAATACTATAATATTTTCCCAATTCTATAAATTTGGGGAAACCAGTTCGGATGTGGTCTTTCGAGTAAATTAATTTTAACAACCTGGTTCAGTTGCTTAATTATGACGCTTCGAGCATGCCAGTTGAGCACAAATCGCTTTGCCAATGTCACGTTGTATGGATATCAAGTTATGAAAATTGATAGGAAAAAAATTACACTCTAAACCATTTTGATGTTTGTCAACTTTTTGTTGAGACGTACGTCTTATTAAATTTTCATCATAATTGATGCCAGTATCATATAAAGTGCTATTTAGTAAGCAATACATATTTCATAGATTCCAACACATTTGTTAGCTGTCAGATATTTCTTGTCTAGTGCTCTAACTTATAATATGACAGAACAGGGTCATGATCACCAATGTTGTTATCAGAAAGTCAAAAAATATATGTACCCTCCATTGTTTCAATATGGAAAACATTCGTATTTTAAAATATTTATATCTATATAGTTTAATTTAACTCCTTTTTTAGTTTTCTATATATAATATACCGTATTTTTTTACAAATAATTTATTATTTCTATGATTATTTGAACAATCAAAAGTGTCTACTGATTGCGGGACCTTGGATGGTATCTTTTATCATCGTCATCGATCAATGTTGGCGCTACGCTTTGCAACTTTACTTTGCCTTTGTTTTTTTTAACCCAATTTTTTAATATATTTTTTCGTAATATCTTAAAAATATTTATTATAATATATTTTATGATGCCATTGTAGAATAATTGGGGAATTAACTTGTCTGCATATGGCAGGTCAGAGTACGTTTGGAATATATTACATGTTCTCTATACGGAGAATGGAGTGATCTATTAATTTATGCTCTCCTCTCTTTATGTCTGCCCGTACAAAATACAGAAAATAAATACGTGAAATTAAAAAAATATTTATATAAGAATTTAATTATAAAATAATAATAGTTATAGTAAGACAGCTTGTGACTGAACGGAATTAATGGTCACTGACACCCAAAATACGTATATACACCGGGATGTGTTCGAATTATAATCATTTCTCTGTAGTCTTTAGTTTCACCATTCTCGACAATGTTCCAACACTAGATTCTCTCCCCCGGCAATATGGTAATTGCTAATCATTTTAACAAATTAAATGTATTTTTAATGAATTGAAATAATCATGATAATTAGTTTTATGATCATCTGAAAATTAAGCAAATATTGTTCATAAAATGATTTATAGATCGAAGGAAAAGCTATGATTTATAACACGTGAATAGTAAAATAACATAAATCGAAAGTAGCACAGAACGTCAGCTTGACAAGTCTTAAGTCTGAATTACTCAACCGTCTGCGACTGACATTTTTGCGCGGGGACCTGCAAGTTGGCCGAGCGATTGCGGTTCTTATTGGCAAAGAGATAGGAGCTTGAGCAAGGGTGGTGGAAACTGAGTTGGATTGATACATTAGTTGGTAATACAGTATGGCGCAAGCTATGAGTGGTTTCAGTTTTTTATTTTTTGAACGTTTGTTGATTTTCTTTTGGTGTGGTTCTGGGGTGAAGGTTTTGTTTTAGCATTGTGTCAAATATAAAGCAAGGAAATACTTAATATAAAGTAAGCTCTTCGAATTATACAAATTTAAATAAAGGTATTGTAATAATTGTATAAGAACACATTACTACGTTTGAGATACAGACGGTTATATTAATTTTTAGAGTTATGAAGGAAATGGCTTGCAGGGATTTCCTAATGATTTCAATTAATAGAGGCTTCGTGTAATGGAGGCTTTAGTGTGTAAACGGAAAAGAACAAAACACTTTTGCGAGATATGGAGATAACAGGTTCCACGGTATTGTCAGTGATTTAGGACATTATTTATGATTTAGGACATGTTGGACAAATTTTCAAACAAATCATACAACAAGAAGAGAGCCTACATTTTCTTACGTCTTCTTTCAAAGTCAATATGGAGCCATCCATAAATTACGTCTCATGAATTTCATGGTTATTTGAACCCTCCTCCATCCTGCTCATAGCTGGTCCCATTTATGAGATCTCCGTTATCTTCTGATCTCTGTTGCAGGAACTTAGTCGACCCTCCCCCTTAATGAGTGACGTTATTTATGGATGGCCTCAATAAGCGCGTTAAATTATTTTTTTTATTCTAGGCTTGTAAATGAGTGTCAATTTTAATTTATTATAAAAAAATCATAAAGCTTGTCACTTGTACCACGCGCAAATGTTTTTTGATACTGAACCGGATTGCGACAACCTGATACTGGAGCGGTTTCAAAAATCGTGAAAGTTGTTGCCAATTTTTGATATATTTTATATGAAATTTTTTTATATTTTATTATTACTTATATCCTTGATAATATATTGGACTGCATTTTGTATGTAAGTTTGTATCTCGCAACAGTTCATTGCTTCATCTAACCAAAAGCCACATATCAGCTACTAATGTATGTAGTTGATTATTTATTGAATATAATTCAAAAAAGTTTTAAAAAAGACGCTTAGTTTTTGAAAAATGTTATACCTCTTATCAGATACGATACAAAAGTATTTTATAAACTTTTAATTTTAAACTTATATTTATCTCAGTACCGATGGTACAGAAGGTCCACCTGAGGAAGGACTAAGGAAGGTCACGCAAAAAGCATAAGGACCTCTCGATTGAATGAAGAGGTTAGTGACTGTAGATAAGGGGAAAGAATTGGCGCTCCGTTCTTTCCGATTGCCTCGCTAAGGTAAAGCGTGAAGCTAAAAAAAATACTTAAACTAATACATTTTGTATAAATTTATGAAAGAAGTAATAATTAATGAAACGTCATTTGATTTTATTTGGTATATTATAAAGGAAGTCATTTGAATACTAATATTATTAAAAAACGCCTACCCTCCTTTCTGGTTTGTTATTAGAGTTGCTTTGAGCAATGTTTACATATTTACTTTATTTACTCGTTAAATTTCTAACAGGGTACCTGTTTTTTTTATTTTAATTTTTAAATAAAGAACATATATATATATATATATATATATATATATATATATATATATATATATATATATATATATATATATATATATATATATATATATATATATATATATATATATATATATATATATATATATATATATATATATATATATATATATATATATATATATATAATACTTGTATATTCTAACATATTCCTATCTTTTTTTATCGAACCTACCACTATGCATATCTGTATGTATGAGTGCCACCACGGAATTATTTAAAGCGTTTTGCGAGTAACCCTATCTGTCTCTTCCTGGTTTTCCGTGTTTATTTGTTTTTTTTTTTATTTCAATATTGTCATCAATTTCATAAGTTGTGAAAGCCTCAAAAGGAAAGAATTTATTGAATTACAATTTATATTTATAATAATAATTTTTGTTTGCCCTACTCTATTTATTAGTGAAAACTTTTTATTATTCACGTTTTATTTGTATGAACTATATATGTAACTATATTCTTAATACAAAAAAATAAAAAGGCAATATTTATACTAAGCACATTTATATAATAACCTAAGGAAATCAAACTAAAACGTACAAGACTAAGATTCTAATGTATAAAAGTCATAAATATTCTAAAAATATATTTTTTCTGAGGTTTTAGTGTTTATTTTCTAGGCTAGCTGAACATCTCACTAGAAGTGATATAGTATTGAGAAACAAAAATTATTTAAACAAAAAAATTAAACTGCCAAATTAAAAAGAATTATCAAAATCTGACTAATCTATAATGAGTTATGTGTACATTACAATCAGTGATCTACCAACCCCTATTTAACTACCCTTAATTTTGACTTAACATTTTAATGTACACGGTACCAGGGTGTATATGTATGTATATCTCAAAGATATACAGCCTATCAAATAAAAGAATGATCGAGTTCGGACTTCTGTGTGCTAGCTACGCGTGATCATACATTAAAAAAAATAAACCCTCCTCTATTTTTTTTGGTCGGTTAAAAAGTAATAATTGTTAGCAGGTGTCAGTTGTCTCCCTTTTTTGTGTGAATATCCAATAATAATGTCATCACTCCCGTCGACTGGTTTGGTTGAGTTGAGTGTTGTCAACGCCGCGTTTTGTCTCACCTGCAACCTGTTGATTATTTCTCTTATTGGGAATCGATCCTACGACCTTCTCTTCATTAGACTCTTATGCTTATTATTATGTTTAAATTATTTATGTTCGCTTTGCCTGGTTAAATTAAGTTTTATTATCTAAGAATGTTAGGTACATTGTATAAAACTTCATGTTTTGGTCGAAAATAAAAAAGGCAAGAATTTTTCGTTATGCCTGTATTATTTTTACCTTTAGCAAATAACAACTGGTATAATTGACATTTTTTATTTAAGAAAAAATAATAATTTGTCTATTATGTAAGTTTTTTTTAGCTTCACGTTTTCATCCCGCATAGCAGGGTAGACAGAAAGTACCTAGAGTCAAGACACTCCGTACTTTGCTTACCACCGAATTCGAGACATTGCGTGTTGAGTGGTGGAACTCAACGCCGCACTTTGTCTTTTACCAGAGCGAGAAAGTGAAAATAATTTGAATATATACTCCCCCCAGTGGGGATCGAACCCACAACCGATCGCGTTTACAGTCAGACCCTGTCCCACTGCGCCACGACCGGCCTCGTGTAAGTTTTGTGTTATTGATAATGAATTTTAAAGCAATTTACAAGGAGAGTGGTCACAGGTAAATATACCTGTTCAGGTCTCTGTGACCACGGACTACTGCGAAATGTTCTAAATATCTGGTTTTCTATGATGTATATGTTTTTACGACCCTAATAATTGCAATTAGTAAAAGTTATTGGCATTAATAATATTTATTTTAACAACTTTACACTATTCCGCGTGGCAGGAGCCGAGCACCTAGTGTCAAAACACTCCGTCTGCTTTACGCCTGAAATTACGCCGATGCGTGTTGAGTGGTGAACTCAACGCTTGGGTTTGAAAATAACTTTTAAATATAATTTAAACTTCGAGTGGGAATCGAACCCATACCCGAATCGATCGCGTTGACGTAGTCGTACAGACCCACTGCGCCACGATGACATATAACCGGACCAATTAAAATAAATAAATACTTTTTATAGCAATTACTTAAATGACGTCTTTAATCGGATTAAAATAGTTTTACAAACGTTTTTTTTACTAAATATTACTTCAAAGTGTTTATTTATCTATACCTGTGAAATTATTACTGAGATACGAGAATGACATTTTTATGTAATTAAAGGAAAAAATTGTTGGGTTTTTTTTTAACGTAGAATGACGTTGACTCTACAATGTAATGCCTAAAAAAATAAGTTTTTTTTTCTTTTGTGTGTCGGTTCCTTTACCTGCGTTCGGGATGACTAATTTTAACATTGACCGTTATTTTGGCTTATCTATATTAGTTAGATAATATACAGCTGGTCATTGTTTGTAATAATTAAAAATAAATATACAGTTTTATGTTTTTTGAAAGAACACATGGGTAGTTAGAGAACGTAGAGTCGATGTGTTCCATTCTCTGCTTTCATTGTGTTTGAGAGGTAGAACTCCACATCCCGATAAGGCATTCAATCCCACATCTATCCCATATACAACTAGAAATTGCCCCACTTTAACAAAATGGCCTCATATAGCTACTAATATTATTATTAATATATTATCATATAGTAATTACTCTTATTTTTAAGGCCGGTTGTGGTGCAGTGGGATAGCGTCTGACTGTAAAACGGGAAACGGGAATCGAACGCACAACCGATCTCGGTTGTGCGTTCGATTCCCGTTTCCCGATTCGATGTTGAGTCGAAGTTCGGTGTTGAGTTGAAATAAAGCGGAAGTACGGAGTGCCTTGGCACTACTCTGCTATGCGGGATATTAAATTAAATAATATATTTTTGAAATATGTATTATTAAATCAGTAGGTTATTAAAAATTCTTGTAGTACCACTTTGGCCGACTCCCTTTTCTTGATTTTTTGCTTGAAGTCCATCATCCGTATCCTGATCGGATAATACAGTATGTTCATTACATCAATATGAAGGGTATCTATCTACCAGTGACATATAGATGATGTTTTTATTACTAAAATCAGGATAGGTTATGGACAATGTATTAAATTATCAGTTTTAAGTATTTATTGAATTTAAACGTACAAACAAACATTTAAATAATTATATATTTATTTGTATATCATATATCTATAATCTGTTTGTGTAACAATTACAATATTTCACTATATTTCTATATAAAATTTAATTTAAACATATTGTATATTAAATTAGGCTTATGACTTTTTACATTTTTCATGAATGTTTCGTTATGAAATGGCTTGGTATTTGAGATGGGCATATCAAGTGTACCGCTTGACCGTACAGTGTTTTGAAATTGTCGTTACATAGATTTTACTTATAGATGTTGTACCTTTTGATTTATAATAGAGATTTTTAATTATTAATATATTATTATTTTTAAATTTAATTTTTTCAATATTTTATATTATGAGGCCGGTCGTGGTGAAGTGGGATAGTGTCTGACTGTAAATACGATCGGTTGTGGGTTTGATTCCCAGTCGGGGGAACGGTTATATTATTTTTATTTCTCCGATCTGGTTAGATTAAGAGTGACGTTGTCTTAATCCACTTAACACTAGTCTGTGTCTTGACACTAGGTTCTTCCTATCTAACCTGCTATGCGGAATAAAAACGTGGAGCTAAAAAAAATATTTATATTAGAATGTAGTTGAACCAATGCGTTCTCTTGAAAACTATTTTATTGTTATTACAGTTGGTAATGGGTTCGCGTCCCACTCTTACCATCGATAGTATTTAAATATTTTCATTTATCTGCTTTAGTATGACGAACGGAGGGAGAGAACCGAGTGTCTCGACACTAGAGTTTCTCAATCTACCTAAAAAGCGTGAAGCTCAAATAGTGATTTCTTTTTTTCATAAAGTAACAGTTCAACTATTTTTTTAATTTTTTTTTATATTTCAAAATTGTTTTTTTTTGTTGATAGGTGCGAGGTGGTAGCACCGGCGTTCCGCCCCCCGCGCCCCCAGCCCTAGAAGAGAAGCGATCTCCGTTGCAGCCTCAACAGCAGGGCAGAGCACAAATACCACCACCAGGTATATATTGTTCTTTTCTATATATATTTTTTTTGAAATTTTAAATCCAAAACCAAACACGCTTACCGTCTTGCCGTTGTCCTTATATGGGAAAAACACTGAAGCTAACAAAAAAACTACACTTAACATATATAACACGGTTCCAGATGATGAAGACGCATTTAAACTAATTGGAATTTTGCAAAGGACTTAGCAAATATGAAAATATGTACATTATATATACATACAAGTACATCTATATATATATATATTTATATATATGTATGTATGTATATATATTGACGTCATTCTAACGCGCATTTAGGTACGGTACGTGCCTGATGTAACGTTGTACATATTTGTGGGTTTGTATCCCACTCAGGGGTTTTGTAACATATTACAAATGAAGTAGTTGAAATATTGGAATAGTGTTTGACTGTAAAAGTTATTGGTTGTGGGTTCGATTTCTGTTCGTAGGAATGGTTATATCTAAATTTTATCTCATGTTGAGTGTCTTGACACTAAGTTGTCTTTGCTTACCTTGCTATTCGAGATAAAAAAATTATTCTATTAGTCGCAACTAATTTATGTATAAATAAAAATACATATTTTTACATCTTATGTATATAGCCCAGAAGGTAAAGAGAGATTTTGGGTTTAGAAACTGAATTTGTTTGTCTGTTAGAAAACATCTTTGAAAAAACGTATAAAAATTTGAACGCAGCGGGATTCGAACCCGCGCCTCTTGGATACCATCCAAGATATCCAAGAGGCGCGGGTTCGAATCCCGCTGCATTCCAAATTTTTATACGTTTTTTCAAAGATGTTTTCTAATCCTAAGTGTGGAATAACACTTTAAAAATAGTAAATATTGTTTGTTTGTTTGTTTTTTGTTTAAGTATGTTTATTTTATGTTTAATAACAACAGAGCCAGTGCCGGTGCCACCGCCCCCGAAGCCAGCGGTTGTGAAGCCACCCAAGGCCGCGAAGATCAATCAGAAGGTTAGTTTCTATATGTTCATTGAATTCATTTTATTTAAAGAGTAAAATTATTAAATAAATAAATTAAGAATTATCAAAAAAAATAATTAATTAATAATTAAATATAAATAAACTAAGTCTAAATGCTTTTTAGTCTAGCAGGATAGGTTTGACTGAAATTTTAAGGTTTTTTTTAATTAAATATGTATTAATTTTTTTTTAACTTCACGCTTTTCTCCCGCATAGCAGGGTAGACAGAAAGTACCTAGTGTCAACACACTCCGTACTTCACTTTCCACAGAATTCGAGAAATTGCATGTTGAGTGGTGGAACTCAACGCCGCTCTTTGTCTTTTACCAGAGCGAGGAAGTAAAAATAATTTTAATATAATCACTCCCTCGAGTGTGGATCGAACCCACAACCGATCGCGTTTACATTCAGACGCTGTCACACTGCGCCACGACCGGCCTCACTTTTATATTTTTATATTAATTTTATATTTTTAATAATAATATATTTCCCGTTGACGCGTTGCCAAAGTAACGTGTGTGTCACTTAATATAAATGTGTATATCAAACACATGGTAGTGTGTGTTACATTTATTTTATTAATATAATATATTTTTTATTTCATTTAAAAAAAAAATATTGTCATTCGCCACTACTTCTCTATATAAAGTATAACTGTGCCAAATTTTATACTCCTCTGGTTGCGTTACAAACGTAGAAAGGGGCACAAAGATTTTGGTTCTCATAATAATATATATGAGGCCGGTCGTGGCGCAATGTGCCAGCGTGAGACTGTAAACGCGATCAGTTGTGGATTCGATTTTCACTCGAGCTAGAGATTATATTTAAATTATCTTCCACTTCCTCGCTCTGCTAAGACAAAGTGCGACGTTGAGTTCCGTCACTCAACACAGAATGTCTCGAATTCGGCGTAAAGCGAAGTGAAGAGTGTTTTGACACTAGGTACTTTCTGTTTTAATATTTACTATTTTTAAAGTGTTATTCCACACTTAGGATTAGAAAACATTTATGAAAAAATGTATAAAAATTTGAACGCAGCGGGATACCTCGCGCCTCTTGGATACCGTCCGTCTTGGACGGTAACCAAGAGGCGCGGGTTCGAATCCGGCTGCGTTAATACGTTTTTTTCAAAAATATTTTCTGTCTTCTCTCTTTTCTTTACTTTGCGGGATAAAAGCGGGAAGCTAAGATATAGATAAAGCATTTTAAATTTAGTAAGTAGTTACGTACAGTACTGATTAAGTAACTGCACTAATTAGGTATCGTTATATTAACAAGTCAAGGAACAGCTATAGATGCCTTTTTTCTAAGTTATGGGGACAGAGGGGTATACAATTTGGCATGATAAAAAGAGCACAAGGAGAGAAATGCATTGCGGTGAGATGCATCTCTCGAAACGCAGTGTGTTGAATGCAAGTGGAGAACGGAGTGCCTTGACACTAAATTCGCTATGCCTATTCTTAATAACATGCAGGATAAAGGTTATAATTTTATTAATAACGATCAGTTCGTTGTTGATGGTGCTACGTGAGTAATAGAGTGTGACCGTAAACGCGATTGGTTGTAGGTTCGATACACACTTGTGGGAATGGTGTACGATTGATTATATTTCAATTATTTTCATTTCTCCGCTTCAGTATAAGCGCGGCGTTGAGTCCCGCCACATAAAACGTAATGTCTACAATTTAAACCAGCAACGAATGGAATGTCTCGACATTTGGTTATTTCTACCTGCTATGTAAGATAAAGCATAAAGCTGCTTAATTATAATACCTATTGTAATATCTTCTGCGAAACTATATTTAGGGAAACAGTGATTATTTGCAATTCTTTTTGTTCTAAATTTATTATATTGTCTTTACTCAGGACTAAACAATACCGTTAAATGAATACCAAAAGTAACTATAATAAAATAAATGCCCAAGATAACTTTTTCTGTTGAAATTTCCTATTGATTCTCATATCTATTGTTCTATTTTTTTTACTACATGTATTTATGTAATTGTCTATTTTAAATATACTTTTGTTTATATATAATCCCTCATATTTTGTGTTGAATGCATTTTTTTTAAAGTACTTCTCTTTATCTTTTCTAAGAAGCGTTTAGTCTAGAATGGCTCGGTAGGTTGGCTCGATGTGTATCATTCGAGTTCAAGTAGTTGGTTCTACACCATAGTTTTGGAATTCATATTCAAAATAGATTCTTTTAATATTATACGTTGTGAAGAAAAAGTGTTCTTTTTTTTTAAATAAAAAATTATATGTGGAAGGAGTTTGGCATAGAGATGATGTGACTAAAACTTCACGCTTTGTAGGAGAATGACCAGAGCAGGTTAGTCAGAGGCAACCTAGTGTCTAGATACTCCGTTGACTTTTTAAATTTTAATGTAGTGTACTTGGTTTTTTTTTAATTTATTAGAAATGCATAAAGTTTATAAAACAAATATTATATACACATCTATGTGTTTTATATACACTTGTGTGTAAAGTGATTTATGTTATGATATTATGATGGTAAACGTATGGTTGGAAGTTAGGTCTTCCGCCTAGGTGGCTTGATGGAGTTATTAAATACCAAAAGACTCTAGGTTTTAAAAAAAATAGAAAAAATAGAAAATAGCATGTCAGAACGGAGAGAAATGGAGTAAAGCGTTAGAGAAGCTCCCCATAGAGGGCAATATAGCCATTTAGTAACGTGTATTTTACTTGTCATGTTCTTAAGTAAAAAAAATAGGTTGATACAAATACATACGTAGTCGTAATGTGGTTTTATACAATTTCTACTCTTTTTTTCCTTATAATAATATTTTTTTTCCTTTTTTATTTTATACCTGTTACATATAACATCGTTTGCGTAGATTTTTCTTCTTTAGTACTTTATACCTAGCTGGGTTGTCAGAGAGAACAGAGAATGCGTTGCTGGGGTCTTTATGTCGATACTATATTTTCTGAGGTCGCCCCTGACCTCTCGTACCACTCACCTTCGATTTATATATATTTCTTACCATTCTTTCATCACTCATCCTCTCGTGCCTTGAGCAGCTATTTTATTCTAGAAATACCCTCTTTAAATGCTTTTCTACATTATACAAACAAAATACCTGCCCAATATCTATATAGAGCTATGTGCAGTGTTGTCGTCTGTGCGTTGTCTATCAGACTATCGGTAACGCAAGAGTTTTATATATGTATAAAAATAAAGATTTTTACGCGTTATTTAAAAACTTTTACCTGGGTTAGAACGTACCAAATGTAATAATAACAAGTAAACTTATATATTGTGGGTAATAAAATTGCCCTTAGTGATGAAAACGTTTACAGGAACAAAGGGAATAGGTATAAAGTTTTTACCTGGCAACGAACCTACTACCAGGTATACACTGTTTCGGCAAAGATCTTAATTCCCAGTTAATGCCCGCATCTTTGTCTAACAAAATATTTTGAAATTGATTTTAGTTTCTTGTTTATGAACAGATTCAAATAAAATAAGCAATAAATATTAAGGAAAGGTTGCCAAAATACAATAGAGAGCAACGCATTAAAATCGATTAAGTCGTTTTCGGAGATAAGCGTGCGCAAACGCACATACATAGTGGGCAAAAAAATGTATATCAAACACATTCTAGTATGTGTCATATTTGTTTTGTTTAACTGATGCTGTTTATAAAGAAAATGACTTCCTTTACTGTATCTTTACAAATAAATAAAATTAGAGTTGTAATATTAAAATAACTGTCTATTAATAATTGCATATGCATACAAAATCAGGTTTTTTTTTTCCAATTTTTGATTATCGATAAGACGTCGTTTCGGCGTATCTCTAGAATAGCTAGACAGATTTTAATGGTAAATGATTTAGATAATAAAATAAAGATTCAGAGATGTTAAACTCCACGCAGCCGAAGAGACTAGCTCTATATAAACTTTAATTTTAGCTATGCCAAATTGGACATCAGCGACATACATATCGGATCATCAAAGAATTAAACCCACACCCAGTCGCAGTTGCTGTTAAACGGCTTTTTAAACTATTTTTTTTTATTATTTACTAGTTTAAGAAAGTTATAATTGTCTTTAGCAAAGTATTTCTTAAGTGTCCAAAGTTTTTAATTACCTTTCCAATTAAATTAATTTAATCATCTGGTTAGTTTCGTATGGGTCTCTGCCCTCTATGGGAATCGAAGCCGCGACCTCCATTACAGTACACTCGTTTCACACAAGAATGGAAATGGGCTCTTTCTGTATTATAAACCAAATCACCACTACACTGATGCGGATTGAATTTCATGTATAGAGACAGTTAATGCTATAATACATTATGTATATTGCATACAGGATATTATGCCTTATTGCTATTGTGAAACGGTTTGTTTTGTTTTGGAGGTATTTGGTAGAGTCACCATGGGTTTTTTTTTTAATTTTAATACCTATAGAACCTTAGTTAAAATAATTTAGAGGAAATATTATTAGTTTAAATATTTACCTAAATGGAATTTGAACTGATTACTATCTTCTTCTTCAAGAGTGGATGCCAAATTGTAAAATCCGTTGTGACACATTATAAAGCAGTTACACATTATAAGGCTACGTTTATTTTAATATATATAATATATTTTTGTATTTATATTATAAAAAAAACCAACAAGTTTTCATAGGCTTATAATAGGCGTATATATATATATATTTTTTAAGAAATTATGTCTGAGTCAGTTTTGAAGTCTTTCAGTTCTATGTATGCTACGTTAATAAGTTCAAAATATGTTGGCTTGCCATTTTTATTTGTGCATGGTAGGCTCATTGAAAATTGAGGTCGCACTTTCAAAGTCCAAGCAATTATATTATAAAAATTAAAACGTTTTATTAATTACTGTATAAAGCTATTCAGTTTCAATTAAAACACGGTTTATTGAATTTATATAATTGTCTTATAAAGACAGAGATCAGAGTTAAGGCTTATTTGTGTTTCGTCTAACTGAACTTGGTGATGGTGTAGACGTGACATGTAAATGCTTAACGTCTATTTATATTTGTATTAGGCTGGGCAATGTATTGTACAATATATTATATAGATAATATATACAAATATAGTACAGGTTAGCTTCAGATGATATTAATATAAAAGCTATCTTAATACTAAACAATACAATTTAAAAACACAAAACATTGACGATCAACTTAAAAAAAAATAATATTTAAAATAATTGAAAAATTTAAATTATGTTCCTAGATAACTCTAAGAGTTTTTTTTAATTTACTTTGGCATATATTATTATATTATAACCAAATTACATAAAATCTTATTAAATTATAGTCTGTGTTCTTCTGACGTATAACCTGTATTACTGTAAAGTTTCATTTATATCTGTTAACTAGTTTTTGCGTGACAGACTAACAAACATCCTCACAAATTTACGCATATATAAGCAAAATGTAACATTACTTTGAAATGATCGTCACCCTAACGAGTAACGCGCAACCGCGGGACTAGTGCTGTCCAAGCGGAGCGTGTTTATCGATTAAATATATTATTGTCGTGGGGAGAGGAGAGAAAAAAGTGTTAGGGATGTAGCAGTGACGACTGTCATTGTTGAATTGTGTGGGCGTGTTGTTGTTTGTGTTTTGTTTTATTATTTGCTTTTAGTTCGTGGACTTAGAAGTTTGCAAATAGTCGTGATTTTTCAATAATTTTGTTTTACTCTGTTATTTTTTGACTCTGTTTCAATTAGTGAATAATGATAATTAATATTCTTTGAATTCTAGCAGATAGTTGTGTTTCAAGTGTATTGATGAACATATATATTGTGTATTGAGAAACTTTAATACATAATTAGGGAACTAAGCAGAAATGTAAGTAATGTCCTTAACATTTATATATATATATATATATATATATATATATATATATATATATATATATATATATATATATATATATATATATATATATATATATATATATATATATATATATATATAACATTATTTTCTACTTTCAAGCAAAACATTTAATACCTGTCTTTTAAGAATTATAAAATTTGTTTTTTCTACTTATAAAATGTCGTATATCATTATTAAAAAATTATATTGTTGTTCAAATATGTAACCTTTTTTGTATATTAATATTTAAATATCATGTGTGATCACTAGAACAGGTATATTTGCTCTATTAAAAAAAAATATACTAGCAATTAATTCCTCCACGCACATCACTACGTCAGTTGGACGCTTGACGGCGCGAACGTCGGTCGTGTTTCCCGCGCTTTTTGTAAAATTTTAAATTGCAAATATATTAATTAATATATATTGTGTTAATTTCATCTCAGTGGCATAATTTGTGTGGAATTACTATAGGTGTGGTGATTTGGATGCAGTTTTCATGGTTTTTATACGGTTTTTTTATAGTTTAAAATAGGTATTTGTATGTATATGTAGTTTACAATATGGACGGTTCGCGTTTACATTGGACATTGCGCCGGTGTAAATAGGCGTGCGTTGAAAATCATAGGGGAATAATGGTATATTTTCGTTTTAATATTATACATATTATACGTTAGTTGTGAAATTTGCTAATATATTTAATATTATATATATTGTTTTAAATTGTCAATGTTCAAGGCTGAATGTGCAACGGTTTTGTGCATCTTAATTGAGAAATTAAAAAAAAATAAAAATAAAACAATGGCACTTAAAAAATAATATCAAACGTAAGAAAATTACCTTCACGTTTCACGTTTGTAAATGCATTCGCAATGTATTTAATGTTTCTAGAACAAATCACAGTGAACCTATAGAGCTTCGCGCGTGGTATAATTCGATTGATCGACGTTTTATTTAGTTATTATATTTTTTTATATATTTAATATGTATAATATTTTCATTATTTTTTCATAATGAAAGTTATCTATTTTACTGCTGGAATGTTCTGCGCCGGCTTTTGTAAATTAAGGCAACTTAAAAGACCATTCGGTAGCGTCTTGTTCGGATCACGACCTTGATATTTGTAAACATAAGTTCTTCGTACTATAAATTCCAAATTTGGTTAGGATTGTTTGTGGATTATATATATATACATATATATATATATATATATATATATATATATATATATACATATATATATATACATATATATATATATATACATATATATATATATATATATATATATATATATATATATATATATATATATATATATATATATATACATATGGTATATGACATAACTGATTAACGTATACGTTTATAAATTTGAAATACATATATTGGTAGATGTAAAAAAAAAGAAAAGAGAAATATTCTATTTTGTTACCCCTGTAAGTAAAAATAGAACCCACTACCCCTGGCATTCTTTATATAAAGATTTGAAACAGTATATGTAAGTGACGTTAATAAGGAAAGTGTGCTGGTATGCCACAGATAACGTGGTCTTATTACTATTTAAATAAATTGGAAAAATTTACGCGTTTACTTATTATCTTTGTATATATATAAGTGTAAGAAATAATAAGTATTTTAAATTTACTTTTTAGAGAAAGTTAATATATTTAGGCAGCAGTCTCACGGTTTATCCCTCATTAGGGTAGTCAGAGACGACCCATACCAAATGTTACACAACACTGGGTTCTAATATTGTTTATAAAGTGCAGTACATATGTTGCTAAGGCAACGAGTATTTGACGCGAAATAGAAAAAAACTAAACGTATTGACATTATCATTTTTCTTTAGTACGGAAAAATTTGTCCTTACTGTATTTTTTATTTATTAATTGAAATAAGCAAGGTAGTGTATTCATCCCGCATAACAGGGTTGACAGGAAGTACCTAGTGTCAAAACACTTCGTAGAACATTTTCCGTCAGCAATCATTCCCCTGAGTAGGCCTCGAACCCATTAACTAACCCTTAGGATTAGAAAACATTTTTGAAATAACGTACAACGTTTGAAACGAGCGAGATTCGAACCCACGCCTCTGCGACGGTTTCTAAGAGGGCACTGGTTCGAATCCTGTTGCGTTCAAATTTTTATATGTTTTGTAAGAACATACTTCCTTGTTATTCTACTAATTATTATACTTAATGATGACGAAAACAACCAATTTGTGTTCAATCAATTGTTTTGTCTACAGTTTCGATTTTCCCCTCAAATACGTGAGCTACCGTGAGCGTTGTATGTATTTCGGTACATACAAAAATAGATAACATTTTTGACATTGAGAGAGGAAACTATTTGATAGTTTAAATTTATTAAATTTGAGGCCGCTCGCAGTGGTGCAGTGGGACAGTGTAAGTGACTGTAATCGGTTGTGGGTTCGATTGTCACACAGGGGAATTATTATGTGTAAATTATTGCTATTTCTTCGCTCTGGTGAGGCAAAGCGCGGCGTTCAGTTTCGTCACTCAACACGCATTGTTTCAAATTAGGCGGAAAGTGAAGTATAGAGTGTCTTGACATTATATATTTCTTGTCTTACCTGCTAAGTGGAATAAAATTGAGAAAGCTAAAGAAGATATAATAAGTATTTAACGATGAGCCTTCGTGGCGCAGTGGTTGACCAAAAGTGCGATGGTTGTAGGATCCATTCTCATACCGGGGAATGGTTTTTAGCTTGTTGTGTTAATACAAAACACGATGTTGTGTTTCGCTATTCGACTTGTTTATTCAAAGTGAATTGACATTAAATTATTTCTGTTTACCCTGTTATCCGAAAAAGTGCATTAGTAACTCTAAATACAAGCATATTAGTAATTAAATATTAGTTGAACGCTAATTGACCTTTATGAGTGTGGTTGTTGTTCCGTGAAAACGACCCCATTAAAGACCTAATTAAAGCTATTTAAAAACAATTGCATATATATTTTATTTAATCTATAACTGTTTTATTTGTTTTATAATTTATATATATATCGATATTGATAATAATGTGTAAAATAGTAATTATTGGTTTGCGGTTTGTGTGAAATTTATATCTGTGTATCGTTATTTAACGAATTTTAATGTTCAGTGGTTGTGTGGTGTGGTATAAAGGTGCTTGCCGGTTTAAAGTCAAAAGGATTTTTTTTCTATAAAAAATAGTAAAATAGTTGCGTTGCTGTTTTTTTTTTAAATTTTATATTCGAAGGCGATGAGATTATACTGGAATCTGACTTGTGTTTAAATTGAGTGTTCATTGTGAATTTACCCCTATTTTTTTGTTTGTTTTCTTTAGCTTTACGCTTTTAGCTCGTATAGTAGAGTAGACAGAAGAACCTAGTGTCAAGACACTCGTTTTCTGATTACTGATATTGTTTTATTATTTTATTCGAATGGATTTATTATATTAAAAATATCTGAGCGAAAAATTTCGTAGCATTTATGTCTGTCCGTAGTGCGTTCATGATTAAGTATAATAATCAAAGTATTAATTAATACCAAGTGGGAATCGAAGACGCAACCATCATCTCGTACCACAGTGGGCCTGTTCCACTGCGTCTAGGCGGACTTTTATTATCTATTATTATATTTAGTTATCCCGCAAAACGTTAGATGGACATGACAGTTATGTTTTTGAGCCACTTTTTTCTAAATGAATATTTATTTTATCGAATAAAAAAAAACTTACCTTTTGAGAAAACACTTTGCGGCAAAGTTCGAAGTATTGTAAGTATTTGACAGCAAAAACCCTAGTTGCCGCGACACGTAAGTAACGGTACCATGGTGAGCTGAAACCAAATGGACATTGCTTTTTTCGTGATTTTAAAGCGTTTATTTATTATGTACGCTCTAACCCATTGTTACTTGTGGGGATAGTGTTTTTAAACGCGATGGTCGCTTGTTCGTTACATAGTCAGGGTAATTGTTTGTATTTTAATTGTTTTTATTTCTCCGCTCTGGTTAGTAACGCATAACGCGGCGTTTGGTTCTGCCATTTAACACACAATACCTCGAATTCGGGCGGAAAGCGTCTAATTGAATATCTCATAGAACTATCCAATTTTAGATAATAAAGCGTGCAGTTTCTTAATTTTTAATAATAAAATAATCTCATTTAACTAATTAGGTTTAATTAAGTTTAATTTTAAAAACTAAACGAGTGAAATAAATAAATATCAAATTAGAAGTAGTAATAAGCCTAACGTCACATTCTGCCAGCACCATATTATTTTTAAATAGATTTTTAAACTATATTTTGGCTTTATATATATTTATTATATTTATGATATTAATATTATAAATGCGTTAGTCATTTTGTCTGTGTGTCTGTCTGTGACGTCATCACAGCCAAATCATTGATTTAATTCTATTGAAATACTTAATACTTATAGATGTACTTGAAGATAATCGGATTAATATAGGCGACTTTTGTAGTTAGTAAATCGAACCTGTTACTCTTTGACCTATACACAAGCATGTCCAATAATTGCGTTTGTCTTGACCTTTTCAGCTAATTGTAGCCTTTCCGCTCGTAATATTATTTAAATTAATTACTGTCCAGTTACGCAACAGTCTGCAACATTCGGTGGCTAATTTTAATATTGTTTGTTGCGTGTTCATTACCCAATATACCATTTGTTGCGACCTTTACGCTTGGTCTTAGGTTTGTTTTCCAGCAGAGAAAAATATATAGAACAGATAGTACATGGATTTAAATAACTATTACATTTTACCTGACTGCCAAAGAGAGAATTATGTTTTTACCGCCCATTTTCGTTTGTTTGTTCTCTTCTAACTGCTAACCAATATCGACAAATGATACGTTGTTGGACTCGTCTTAAGCGAGCGAGTGTCTCTGAATATATAAAAGATCTACTGCTCTTCAATTTTCAAGCCATTTTTTTAAATTTAAAGTAGTTTTGTGCAGCTAGCCTCTAAAATACTAAGAGATATTAATGTGTAGTATATACCTGTTGCCATAGTAACGTGTATCTCTTTGTACAAATGTGTATGTCAAACACAATGGTGTTGTAATATTTGTTTTATTATTTTGGTGTCTAACTACCCGGCTGGGGAAAGAAGCGTAAAATAAAGATTTTTTTCTGTATTTATTAATACGTTAAACTAAGTAAATTTTTATTCAATTAACATTATTTATTAATATATTATGTTTTTTTCTATTATATTTGTATAGTAATTATTCTTGTACTTTTTACATGAATGCAAAAACTTAAAATTTAATTCTATATTATTTGTGGATTTTTTTATTTATTTTATAATTAAAGGACTCTTTATTGCGTCAGCCAAAATCCCACCAAAAAACCAGTTCTATCATAGATTAGAACAAACAGACTTACAAACAAATTGTAATTATATATATCGTGTATACGTGCAAATATATATTTGAATATTACAAACGGACACTCTAATTTTATTTATTTTATATAGATTCCATTACACATGGCTACCCTACCGCCATATAATTACCTAATCATCGTATTCAGCAAATGCCACGGGCTGCTCGGAACGCTCGGACCAGTTTGGCTTACGAACAAAAAAACTACTTGTTCATATGTAAATGTCTATATTGGAACTTGATTTAAGTGTTTGGATGATGTGGTTTTTTTAATAAAAAAAAAACCGCTGGATTTAGTGAGAGAGTGTTTAGTGAGAAAATAGTATATTATTATTTTTTTTTAAGTTTAATTCAGCATGGCATAGTAGTCAGAGACAACTTGGTGTTAAGACAGTCTGTTGAGTGCTTTTCAATTTAAATAGAGACATTACGTATTGAGTCGTAAACTCAACTCCGCGTTTTGTCTTAATAGAATGGAGACATGTAAACTCCGAGTAAGAATCGAACCCACAACTAATCGTGATTACAGTCAAACGCTGTTTCATTGCGACACGATGTCCTCGATTTAACAGATTTAATTATAATTT
The DNA here is from genome assembly GCA_032432895.1 of Dryadula phaetusa. Taxonomy (NCBI): domain Eukaryota; kingdom Metazoa; phylum Arthropoda; class Insecta; order Lepidoptera; family Nymphalidae; genus Dryadula; species Dryadula phaetusa. The sequence goes on along the minus strand of JAOYRS010000096.1, from coordinate 2,537,935 downwards.
AATAATTTATAATCTTTAATAACAAAATCATATAAAAACAACTCTTTCAAATAATATTGGTAAGTATTTATATAATATATATTATATATTTATTATTCAAATGTTATGTGTAATAGAAATGTACATAAGAGCCAAGAATACGTTGACTCCTATTATAATGGCAAGGACACGGAAAATAAAAGTAGAATCTAGGTATGCATGTTAATGGGTTATCGAGTTGTTTACGTCTAGTGTTGTTATTTTATGATTTGCCCTTGATTACTGTAAGGATGGGGGTTGAATTTTTTTGGCGTCATGCTTTATCCTGCAGGATAGTCAGTAGGTTAGATGAAGAGAATTTATTGTTCATGACACTCTGATTTTCTTTCTCTTACGTCTCTAGGATGATCAGAGTAATGATGTTAGTTTAGAGCGGTAATGTTATAGTTAATCTGTATTTTTTTTAATTAAAAAAAATAACAAATATTTTATATATTTATCTTTGTTTGAAAATAGAACCTCAAACTTTTATCAACAACATTTGAGTACAGTAAAGAGTTTCACATTTCATCCCATGTGGCAGGGTAGTTAGCAATAATATAGTGTCAACACACTCCGTTCGAGACACTGCATGTTAAGCGGCGCGTTAAGTCTTAACAAAATGTAATTATTTTCCCGTGTAAGACAGTAAGGCTTTGTTTTATTGTAGCACTGAGTGTGAGAATTCGAAGTACACAATATTTTGATAACATGCGCATGTTTCGTTTTAATTAGTTCATATATTTTAAGTGTTTTCTGAATTCCACGTTTGTAGAAATAATATTAAAATTCTATACGTAGATAACATATACGTTTTTTTTCCTTTAAAAATTGCATTTTAATATTTTCTTTTGGAAATTTATACATAGATAATATATAACGTATGTTTTAATTTACATATTTTAAATAATGTGTTGATAATAAACACGTCAGTTTTTTTTAAATGATTAAAATGTATTTTTTTTTTAATTTATTAACTCCCTACGGGCACAATGGCTGATTTCTTCTTCCATTATTGTTTATTATTACAAATATTGCTGTTATTTCTTCTCTATATAACATATTATTCCCAACGGAAATAATCGTGTTCACATTCAATATTTGTATTGAGTCATAATACCGCATTGCTTTCTGTTCATTTGATATATTTTATATAATATACTCTTGTCACTTTTTAATGTCGTAAAGAATTTATTAACAGTTTATACATATATATTATAAAGTAGCGGCCTCAGGCGAGGACCTTGAAATACACCGCTTTAATATATCCATATTGTGTTCATGTACGATCATATATTTTTTTATATACCTTATCGAATAAATGTCATTAAGTGTAACGGTATTTAGTTTTATAATGACACACGCTATTTGTATTTGAAAACACCAGTTTACAATGATGGATTTACTCAATAGCGAGTCTGAATATTATTTATGACATATTAAACCGAGAAAATGTCAATACATCTATACAAATTTAGCTTATACTAAATCCAAATGTATGTACGGTGTATATATCAAAATATCGTTTTGTTCGTCTGTCTGTTTGTTCCGGCTAGTCTCTTAAAGGGCTATACCGATTTTGACGCGACTTGTAGCAGGTAGCTGTTGTAATAAGAAATAATTACTTGTATTTTAGTATTGTTTAAAACTATACAAACTTATATTTTTTGATTCCAAACGAGGTTTTTATGTCTTTGTGATATTTTAACTTAGTTATTGTTAGTTTTTGTTATCAAAAAATATTTTATCCATGAAATAAATTATTTAAAGGTATATTTATTATACGTTATTCTATAATGTTTCTGCATTTTAATTTTCTTATTATTAGTGTGTGTGCTTTAAGTTGTAAGGTGTTTGTCTCAGTGGAAGGTCGTCTGCACGTATAGTGCGATTGTAATTCCAGATAAAAGGGTTTTGTTCTCCTTTCAACTTGACTTTCTGCTCTATATATTTTATATATCTAGCAATATATATGTAAATTAGTATTGGCGTATGTCTGTTTATGTAATGGTCTTTGTTTTGTTTGGAAATAAGACCATGGGCAATGGAATGGAACCCAAATGCCATGGTATCTATTAATACTGCGTGTAACTATGATAACTATGATTATGGATTCGATCCCCAGTAGAGAATTGCTTTCATCTCAATCATTTTCATGTACTTACTCATGTTATGTTAAGTGCGGTGTTGTTCCATTCAATAAGTAATTTTTCGAACATAGCTACATTAAGGGTCAAACGTTATATATATATTTTCATAGTTAGTATAAAAATTTAAGAATTCTTTATCGGTTCTGTGCATTTGTTACTAGTTATTTAACGTGTTAGCAATACGTACATTGTTTACAAAATATACGTATGCTTAGAATGTATGAACGTAAGTCATTTTAATGTCATCACATTTTCTATTAAGTCGTAAATAATATTATTTTAAATCGTTAATAGGGCTGGTCGTCGCGCAACGAGACAGCATCTGATTGTGAACGCAATCGGTTGGGGATTCGATTCCTATTTGGGGCAGTGATTATATTAAAACTATTTTCACTTCCTTTATTTGGTAAGACAAAGTGCGGCGTTGAGTTCCACCACTCAAGACCTAATTCGATTGTCGAATTCCTTACGATACTTCCTGTCTACCTGTCTGATAAAAGCGTTAAGCTAAAAAATCTAAGATACAAAATTGAATAATAAAAAATAATTTGTTCATAATATTATAATAAAAAATCATTTCAAGCTTGTTTGTCTACAGAACTTGGCTTGAACTCATTAAGATCTCAATTGTTTTTGTCGATACTGCCAAGCACATATTTATTTATATTGAACTTGCCTACAATTTTTACATTTGTATTTTATCAGGAACTAAATAGATTTTTCAGTATTTTGGAAATGACAATATTTGAATATTTAGAATATTTGAATAGTAAATGTCGTTTTTTTTAATTTTTCGATTACTTTTGAAATTCAATACTATTTGATATTGATATTATTATTGTAAAATCGATATTTTTTAGTTTATTTTAGAAATCGATACGTTACAATGTTTATAACATATTAAGCACTTTTAATAATTATTTTAGGTTATTTAATCGTACACACTGTATACATAATAAGGAAGTGAGTCGCCTTTGTTAACTTCCGCCAATAAAAAGTGAAATTATTTCGGTGGTCTATTTAGTTATACAAAAGAACTACGTTTTTTATGTATATATATATATATATATATATATATATATATATATATATATATATATATATATATATATATAAATAATTATATTAATAGGAGTATAAAATTTAATATAGGAAAACTTTCGACTGACCATATCACTCGTATATATCGTATAATGCAATATTTTTTAAAAACGTCTTAATATATAAATTTGTACAGTGTTTATTTTTTGTGAAAAAATAATTGAAAGTTGTCATAATATCTTTCTGTAATTATTATATTTTATATTTACCTATAAAACCTTATAATGTTTGTAACTATAAAATATAAGATTTTTTTATATTTAGTTAAAAGTGGTGGTATAAAATATTATGAAGATTTTTTATAATATTTTATAGGTACCACCTTTATATTGATGATTTTTAAAAAGAAAAATCATTTGATTTGAGGCCGGTCGTGGCGCAGTGTGACAGCGTCTGACCGTAAACGCGATCGGTTGTGGGTTCGATTCCCACTCGGGGGAGTGGTTATATTTAAATTATTTTCACTTCCTCGCTCCGGTTAGACAAAGTGCCGCGTTTAGTTCCACACGCAATGTCTCGAATTCGGTGGAAAGCGAAGTACGGAGTCTCTTGACACTAGTTACTTTTTGTCTATCCTGCTACGCGGGATAAAAAGCTTGAAGTTAAAAAAAACATTTGACCACTGAAAATAATACTTGCTCAATTTTTTTTTGTTTTTTTTTTAGGTTTTATTCTCACGCTAAACATTACAAACATTGGATTTTTTTATATAAAACTTTATTTTATCAAGTAATTAAGGCCGTCGTGGCGCAATTACTATTGTTTAACTGTTAGCGCAATAGTTGTTGGTTCGATTTCTAGTTTAAATTATACAAGATTTATTTCTATAATGAGTTAAATAAAAAAAAAATAAAAAATTAATCTATCGTATTATTGTTAACGTTATTTTTGGGTTCGATTCCCATTCTAAGTCATTATATTATAAAAAAAATTATTCACATTTCTTTGCTGTTTCGATTTCGTGCGTAACACGGACGACGGAATGTCTTGACACTAGGTTGTCTCCGAATGAAGTTGCATTTTTTTAATAGTAAATAATTATTTTTCATCGATTAACATAAAGTATCTATCTGCGAGTTCTGTTCGTTCATCACACGCATGACTGAGAAGAACACAATAGATGTTTATATGAGCTTTGTTCATTCATGTCGTATTGTGTTTATATATAACTTATGTGGAAGTTTTGTAAATGATAATGCGTTTATTATATATATATACATACATACATATATATATATATATATATATATATATATATATATATATATATATATATATATATATATATATATATATATATATATATATATATATATATATATATTAAAAAAAAACTTTTCACGTGTTTTTTTTTAACTCGGTTGGATATATATCTCTCAATGTATGTATGAAAATCTAAAATTTGAACACGTGTCCGACACCAAAAGAAATTTTGCCAGTCCAGGCTGACCAAATGAAAGTTTTTTTTTTAATTGAAACTTATTTTTTATTTTGTAAACAACCACAAACTATCATACAAAGAAAGCTGTAGACAGATAGATGATGTGTAGATGTTTTTAGATATATATTAATGTTTTGTATTGAATTGCATAAAATTTGCTTTGTAATGTAGTTTTGATTCATTTCGAGATGATTTGGTGAGGCTTAGTATAACGTGTGTCTAATTAATAAAAGGAAATATAATGCCTATCAATCTATGCATGAAAATCTAAAATTTGAACATGTGTCGGGTGCCAATATAATATTTTTAAGTCCGGGGCGATTAGGATACCGCGGAAACGTTTTTCTGATTCAAACTTATCTGTTATTTTTCAAATCATATAGAAAAACCTGTGAGAGCACAGATAGACTGTAGGACTTATATATACATTTTTTTATGCCTTGGTAATTTAAAAATTTGAACCCCTTGACGCGTAAAATATTGCGTGCCCATAACAACATGTATGCTCTATTATATATGCTTACAAGGAAAGATGCAGACGATGTTAACACACTGGCCAACTAACATGACCTTGGTGTAATCGCGAATGCGGTATTTTCAACGCCGAGATAACGTTGTTTAGAATTTATTTGATTATGCAACATGTGGCTGTGATAACTAATGTTTCACGTGAGATAGGTTGTATTGAAATTTAAATTATGATTATTAGGAAAATTCGTGATTTGCTACATTTTCCATGTACAATATTAGATGAGTTTTATATATGCAGAAAAACATATAACAACAACTGAATAGAAAGGTAGACAGGAAACATCTAGTGTCAAGAATTCGAGACATTTGCACGTTGAATGGTGGCACTCAACACCGCGCTTTTGTTACCAGAATTCAAATATATTTATTGCTCCGAATGGGAATTGAACCTATAACCAGTCGCGTTTACAGTCAGACGCTATCCCACTGCGCTATGACGCCACAAATAATCTGATGAATGCGTTGTTTTTTTTGTTAGTTATAATATATTTTACACAATTTAAAGAATTTACAATAACTAGATGTCCTGTTGACGCGTCGACAACGCGTTGCCACAGCAACGTGTATGTCAGACACATGGTACATGTGTGTTACATTTATTTTATTAATTTAATATTTTTTCCATGTATTATATTTATAATAATATAAGCATTCTGCACTCCCTTCTCTGTATGAATTATAACTGTGCCAAATTTCATACTACTCCGTTTCGCGTTATGATCGTAAAAATGACTATAAAGATTTTGCTTCAGATATTATAATATATCGATAATGTCATTTTTTTCCTACGTTTTCTGATATATTTTCAATTTTTTTTTTACATTATATATTTTAAGTTATATATATTTATATATATGATAGAATTCCCATATTGAAATGTGTACGGGGTTTACACTAAACCACGTGTCTTTAACACTTATAGGTTATGAACGAACGCTTGTCTCGTCACGTGGTCGTCATAAAAACTGTACTCTCCCCTACCAAGCGTCAGTTATCTCGATTGTAGGTAGCGACTTCTTAATTTTGTTACTTATTATTGATTAATAATAATTAAATTATTATTTTTTTTTAATTTGTAGAGACTAAAACTTTTGTTTTAAATTAAAATGTTATAATGAAAATATTTTTTGTTTTTTTTTAATGAGAATTATTTAAATGTATTGAGGACGTGTAAGTTCATTTAAAATAATAAGATCTTTGATTTTCGTGATTTTTATACATTTTACTATTTTAATCGGGTAATAGTAATACATAATAAATTCCTTTATCACAATGCTTTCGGTCTTTCGACTTATAAATATGTAACCATTCATACATTTAGGTTTAATTTTAAAATATACTCGTAAGTTACTTATTTTATTTACAAAGTAGTGAAAAAAATAAATCAAATAAACAAATGTGAACGAGACCTTGTTTAAATTGAAATGAAACCCGTTTATATCGATTTATTTTATCAGCATATTGTTGCTATGTTGAACATAATGTATAGTTATTAACGATTATAAATAACTCAGATAATATGCACATTAAAAATCCATAATTTTTCTCATTACAATAACGGATCTCGATATTTCTTAATGACACACGATTGATTTATTAAGTAATTTACTTAATATTTCAGCGAACAGCCGAAAACAAAGAGTCTATTAGCATACTAGCTTATATCTCCATGTTTTGTCTATGATTGTTTCCACGAAGTTTTGAGAAAAATATTTTCACGTTTATACGTAATGTAAAGAAAGTGTAAGAAATGTGCAATAAAATATAGATAACTTGTAGTAACCTCTGCTAGATAAATAAACTAACCTTTCTTGCAATTGAGTGTTAAGGCAAACAGAATCACGTGACCGATAACAGTTAAGTGCTGTGCTTGTGTGACGTTTTACAGTATATAAAGTAATATTAATATTATAGATTTATTTTAGATTGTATTCGAACCTACGTCTCCTGGACACCGCCCAAAACACATTTGCCTTGAGGTTTAAATCCTGCTATGTTTTCTTATCTTAAGTAAAAAATATTAAAATAAATCAACCTCTAGAAGAATTTATCTTAATATAAAGAAGGGTGATATTTAAATGTTTTTTTTTTTAAACCAAAAGTGACTCTATGTATCCAAAGTATTCAAACTCGCAACCATATTGAACAATAAAACCTTTAAAAATCGTTGCACTCAAGCGATCATAATTAATAGCTTGTTTTATTATTAAAAAAAAATAATTAAAAAAAATCCACACGAGACACTGTTATTTGAATGTGAGAGGTGGAAGATAATATCGACACCCGTTCGAGTGACCTTGGTAACGCTAGAGCGGAACGCGCAACGTGGTCGCCACGCTGCGTTTTAGGTTATGTTCGTGTAATGGCTGACGTTCAGTTCAATTTTTCATAATAAATAATCATTTTTTTACTTAAATAAGTAGTTAGTTTTTGTTATATGCAGTTATTTTTTTATATCTGTGTGTTGATACGTAGGGGTAAGAACGGAGGGACGTAGGTTTTATGTTATTTAATGTAGTGATGCGGTTTTTTGTGTTTTTTTTAAACGTATAGCAAGGTGTTCAGAGACAATCTAGTGTCAAGACATTAGGCTGTGTTGATTTCTTACTATATAGACTAATATAGTTTGAAATATTAATATACAATATATTTTTCAAATGATATTTGAACTTAATACGATCACTGTACTGTACACTGTACAATGAATTCATTTTAGAATTTGGTCACCTACGAGGAAAGTGCTTGCTTTTAAAGAATGTAATTATGACGACACTAGCGGGATCTATTCCGGCAGATATTTTTTTACATAGTAACTTGCTTATTATATTTTAGAACGGCTCAAATCGATTTCTCATACAATTCATTTGACGTACGTTTAAATCGATTAAAATGTAAGAAAAGCAATTTCTCCTCGTATTCGATATGGTAAATAATCTTATTTATTCGTTTATTATGTATGTATATATGTATGTATATACGTATGTAACTTGATGTGGCCTTGGGACGAAATTTCGTCACGTGTTATATACACTGTGCGCGTTATCTTGCTGCCGCGATTGCTTGAATAATATGTAATTTTCTATTATTACACCTTCAACCATATATAGAGATTAAATTGAATACCAGCTTTTGATAAGTGTCCGATTATAATGTTGGTGGCGATGTTTCATTTTTGTATGCGCAATAGTTTTTGATATTTAGGTGATTGTGTCTCTTTTTGTTTGGTTTCGAAAGAAAGAGACGGTATCGTTATTTGTATACTCTTTGTGACTTAGTTTAGTGAACTCTATATTCTCTATATAAATACAGTTTCTTGTCTTTTTCCCATAAGCTGGAGTCGATAGAGACGGATGTAGCTAGTGTCAAGATATTCTGTTTACCGCTTTTAGCTTGTATTTTGTGCTTTCAATAGACAGATAATTTTTTTGATTGGGAAAGATTTCGTATATTTATAACAAATTATAATTTTTTATTTATTAGTTTATTTTCTTTTAAAGAAAATCAAATTGTTTTTCGAAAAAAGTAAAAAAAAATCGATCATCGATTTAGTGTTATTTAAAGCAACCTCCAAGAACAGGTACCGAACGAAATGTAATACCTGCCGGTGTCCACAACGCTAACGACTTCCTAGTTTACCCAAATGCCACTCATTTACATCTTAATGCCCTCCATTTATATGTCAAGCGAATATTTTGTGTTCGTTATTATTGATTGTTCGAGTCTTTGTTTTTTTTTTTAATTTATTATAATTTAGTCTGCGTTCAATTTAATAAATTTATTGATAAAAATTTTATAATTCTAAAGTAAAGTTACGTGTAAGTTATTCCTTATTACATCAGCTATCTGCTAATGAAAGTCCCATCGAAATCGGTTTAGACGTTTCAGAGATTAGCCGGAACAAATATACAGACAAAAGTTAAAAATGTTTTTTTTTTTGGTATTATAGCATCGAGTATATACGAAGCGGTTATTTTAATTATTACAAACAAATTCTGATAAAAAAACGATATTATTATTATTTAATATTTATAAGCTTTAATATTATTATTATTTTAATGAAATTCTAGATTTCATCTATATCTAAATAATCACATCTTTAGACGAACACAAATTGTACCAAACCGCCATTCTAAGTGATATATAATAAGTGAACAAATATGTCGCATTGATAAGCGAAACGAGTTGCCCAAACGTGATTATGACAGCCGGTGTTGCTACCAGGAGGAAGGCGAGAGCGAGAAAGAGTTGGGCCCGAGTCGGTCACGATGGACAGGTAATAGCAGTAGGAGTAGATGAAGATGGAGAGACAGGAGAGTTGTGTCACTATAGAGATAGGTTGAGTGGTCTTGTTGTAGCGCAGGGTTTGCTAGGGAGATTTTTTAAACGATTTTCTGTTTGATATAGGTGGAAATATTTTTTTGGATTATTTCGGTATGTTTTTTTTTTAATAATTTAATTAACAGATTATGTTTATGTTTTCTTAATAATTGAGCATGTTTGCGAGGATTTGGTAACGTGTGTTTATATTCTGGTATATTTTGAATCGTCAAGTCACGTGATTCAGCGAATTAAGATATACATGTACTTACTTCCTATAGCTCCCAAACTATAAATAAATTAACTAAATATATCAATATTTTTTATAATTAGTGGAACTATGGATCAAATTTTTGTTTTTATTCTTTTATTTATTAATGTAACATTTTATTTCGAATAGAAGCGATCCACGATCTCCAGTAGTTCTAGTTATTGGCCCTACTTCTCTAGTCTTTTAATTATTTGCTAATATGTTGTTTTAAAATACATTAATATCATTGTACGTTGTTTTCTCATGATATATAAATTTAATAGCGCTATAATTGATTTAACTCTGCACTGAAGTTTAACTAGACTATATAAATGTTTTCCCAAAACTCAAAAACGTTTTTTTTTCAATATCGTTGTCATGTGTTATTATTAATTTGTTTATAATTTTGTCACCAGGCATCAGACTTCACGGACATAGGCGATGACTGGCCAACACTCGGCGCTGCGGTGGCTGGCGCCAGGTGTCATTCCACTCCACCCCCTCACGAGGACTCGGCACATCACAACGGAAACGCTGTGAGTCGTTCATACATTTTTATTAGATGTGTAATGGTTGGGTACTTACAGTTACTATCGTATTGGATGTTGTTGGGAAGTAATGTTTTGTTTAATCCTGTTGTATGGAGGAAGCTCCAGTATCATTGATACTGTGTTTGTGTGAGGGAGGTCACATAAAAAGCATGAGGACTCCTCGAAGGGCATGTATGAAGAGGTCGATGACTGTGGATGATGCAGAAGAGGTGTGCAGAGACTGTAGCGTTTGGCGCTCTGTCCTTTCTGACTACTCCGAAAGGGATGAAGCGTGAATCTAAAAAAAAAGTTTTCTAAAACTCTAAATTTGATTTTTTCGGATAGATTGGGTTACACAGAGTGTCCTGACACTAGGTATCTCTGCATATCCGGATTGCTATGCGAGATTTAACATGATGCGATAATTAAAATTGATATATATTAGTTGTTTTTTTCAATGATTTTAAGGGCCTTAAAAATTAAAACTATTAAATTATGTGTTTTTATATAGTGACATAGCTGAAGTAGTTTGACAGAACTAGACCTGGAGCAAGTGTTGGACCAAAGCCTTTAAAATGCTCATTTTAATCATCTGATGATTTATACATATAATAAAAATGCAACTGATCGATGGAACATATATGATATTATCGATTATTGAGGGTGGTTATCGAAGTAATAAAACGCAAACTTTTGTTTCTGTTTGTCAGTATGTGTGTATGTGCGTTTGTATGTACAAGCTATTCTCAGAAACGACTTAACATATTTGAATGCAGTTTCTACTATTGTATTTTGGCTATTCCTTATATGTATAGCGTGTATTTTGTATTGTTTGTTGTATGTATGTTTTATTCCAATCGTTACATAAATAAAAAAGTAATAATAAATTTAATAAATTTAAAGTATTATGTCCGAGAAAATTATGACAAATCCACGCACACGAAGAGGAGGGCGTTCATTAGTATTGGAATAATATGTATATTCATTCATATGGAACTATTACCGGAATCGTTCTGAAACCATTAATCATCCTTTACAACCTGTTCTATCTACTTGTCATCAGGTCAGGGACGAAAAGCATTATTATGTCAAATTAACTTTTATGCGAGATATTTTTTGTGTCTAGACACTCTGTTCTCTTCTTACACTAACAAGATTTGTATACACTGGTATTATTTTATACATATAAAATAATATACATTAAAGTAGTACAGTTCGTTAATTTTAGTTCTGTATAATAATTATTTGAATTTTTTTCATATGAATTAAATTTTAATTTAAAATTAAATTACAAGTTTTTTTAAAAAACAATGTTTATAAATAATATTCCCTGAATGAAAATCGAACCTACGAATTTTAATAAGCAGCCATTGATTCTTAAATATTTTTCTCGATTTTATTCAAATTATATTCCTTTCTCTCGATTCCAGGACCAAGAGCGAAAACCTCTTGAAGAACAGCAGGTGAAGGTTGAGAAGATGGAGCCGACGCACAATCATCAGTCGCATTACGATAGGCATGTGCCGCACGATAAAACGAAATCCGCAGGTAATAAGGAAAAACTAAAGCTCTTTTAGTTTTATATTGCTTGGTTTACTTAAAAATTAAAAAAAGAACAATACCGAGTTTTTTTAGGTTTTGTGGGAGTAAAAAAATGAATTTTTAAATTAAAAATTATCTAGACTGAAACAATTTTTAAATGTAGTTTTTATATTCAATGTGTTTTTTTTTGTTTTTCATAGAAAAATATTTAACTCATACATATGTATAGATTATGAGCTCAAATTTTGTTCTTTTATAAAATCTAGTTTCAATTTAATTAATTGAATTAAATAGTTCATAAAACCAAAAATATATGCTCACAAAATTGTTTTCTAAGTTATAACCTATATGCTCGTAAATAATAACTGGGACGGCTTCCATATGACACGGGTTCGAATCCCGCTCTTAATAAATGATTTTTCCTTTATCTGTGAATAATATTTTGTTTATTAGCTTTACTTTTATATCCCACATAGTAGAGTAGGAAGTACCTAGTATTAAGACATGCAAGTTGAGTGGCGGAACTCAGCGCCGTGCTTTGTCTTATCATAGCGAGGAAATAAAAATAGTTCAAATATAAGCATTCCTTCTAGAGGGAGTGAAGTTGTTAATTTTGGACGTATTGATTAAACGTTGTATACATTATTAAATATTAATTAAATTCAATAAAAACAGACATCAAATATTCTAATATGTATATATTTTTTATGTTTAAAAATATCCTATCCCGTGCTTTAGGCCCCTTATCTCTATTAACACAGAGGTGTAGGGTTACGCAATGCGGGTATATTAATTTTTACTTATACATATTACGGTATTATTCCTCAAATACTCTTATTTATAAGTAAAGCACATGTACATTTAAAAATTACCTCAACTGGTAATTGAACTCATTATCATAATAAGAACGGTATCAAAATTTTATAATTATATCTCTATGCTCCTCTAAGGATAAAATGTGAAGCTAAAACAAAATGATTTAAGTGTGTTTATATATGTTAGTTAGTTAGCTGTTTCTAGTAAAAACTACTGAACGAATTTGGATGAAACTTTACAGTAATATAGGTAATATATATATAAGAATAACATATGGACTACAATGTATAACGATATTTATTAAGTACTTTATATAAACACACCATGCGGGTAGATAATTTTTTTCTCATCCCTTCCAGCTGGCAAGGGGGGAAGTAAATCCGGTAAACATAAATGGGTGCCACTCGACATTGACGTGAAGGCAGCTCGACCTTCCAAGCATGGGAACCAACATGCCCCACGGCAAGATGGTAAGATTTTGTTTTAGCTATTATATATATGTATGTATGTATGTATGTATGTATATGTATATATATATATAAATATATATATTATAGTATAGTCTTGATTTTTGACGGAAAGCATCACTATATTGTGTCATTTGACACTATATTGTGTCTCGTGCTTTTTTTTTGTGGAATTGAATCCAGAATCTCGTCCCTTCAATTGAGATCCTAGTTTGCGCCATGATATGCGCTGTTTAATTCTGATATATCCTGTAATACTACGAGATAGATTCCTTATGTGAATATTCATGTTTTTTACATGAATTTATATACTAATAATGTAAATGTTTAAGTAATTCTGTCTGTCTGTCCCGGTCCTTACGGCCAACTTGCTGAACTGATTGTGATGAAATTTCATATTTTAGTAGCAGAGATTTTATTAGCTTCACCTGTATCTATATATATATCAATGTAAAAAAACATGAAAAAGTGCTCGCGTGTCCGGATCCAATAACAATAATATACGTCATCGGTAATATATGTGATCAGATAAACGAGGAGATTATTCGAAGCGGGAACCCTTTTGGATTCCTTTTAGTTTGGGTTATTAACATCCCGCACTTTAGGCCTCTTTTCTCTTATTATATAGAGATATTGGGTTACGCATTGCGGGTAAAGTAATTTTCCTTATAATTTATATTGAAGGTTATGTTATTGGTAATCTTTTATAATTGTGAGGCAAACATATTCAAACTTTAGACTTGGTAAACACGCAATTAACCCTGTTTATCATAGGCTAGTGTCAAAATGTTTTGACACTAGGTTCTCTACATACAAGCTTTGTTTAAATTATTAAATTTCTCCACAGATACGGTCTCTCTAAACGGGGAAGACACTCGCCGTTCATCGGGGAGGGGGCGCGGTGCGCTCAGGGGGCGAGGGGCGAGGAGGGCTACCACTCGCGCCTCGTTACACCCCCACCCTCACATGTACCATGATGTGGGACACCATGATATGGGGCAGGTTAGTTTGAAAATTTTTAATTATTTACACACTTAAAGACAATAAAAAAAATTAACTGGATTCGACCTCTGTACCCTTACTACTGAACTATACGTTCTTGTCCAATAAGATAGAGGAGAAAGTTTTTTTATGTGATTTGTAATATAATATACAAACATTTCATAATTTAAATATTCTAATTAAATTATTTTTTTTATATACATATATATATTTTTTTAAGTATTAATTAACAGCACTTTAATTTTTCTCAGTCTCTTTTAGTGCACTTTTTTCTTTTTTTTTTTTATTTTTTTTTAATATTCACTGTATTACAACTTTTCGATAGAAGGGTTTGTGATACGTGATAAGCTTTTACCCTCCTTTCCTTATTTCCATGTCATCAATTCATCCCCTTCATTTTTTTTATATAAATATTTTTTTTGCTATGCCAATCCATGGATTTCATTGGGATGCTTTTGTGATTTTTTTTAATTTATTTGGTGTGGTTTTTGGGTTTCTTTTTTCATCGTGTTGGTTATAACTAAATATTATTTAAAATAGTGATATGTTCAGCAGTCAACGGAGTGTCTTGACACTAAGTTGTCTCTGACTACCCTGTTGTATGGGATGAAGCGTAAAGGTGTTTTTATTTATTTATTTATAAATATTTATTTTGTAATGTTCTAAAATGCTGTTTGAATTCACAACTATGGCTTTTTGCCCTAATTAATGTGAATTGTACCACAATGGTGTTAACTAACAGGAAATATTATGAAGGTAATTATTTTCATTGGTAAGATGTTGGTTTATATATGATATTGATATTAAAATAACAACTATGTACATATTTATATGGGTTTATGTGATTTTTTTTTGAATTTACATGCACAGATAAAATATATTTAAGGCTATTATGTATATTTTTTATTGGATGCTTAATATTTATCATTTTGGTGGTTTTCTACTACTGTCATGGATTTTAATAAAAAAAGTAGTTTTATTTTAATTTTATTAAAATTAAGTAAAAAGTGTATTTTTTTAAAATTTATTTATGTATATATTGTAGTTCAACTAACATATGGTCTATCATTTTCATGGTGTTCAAATAAGTGAGTGGAAGTTTTTTTGTTTTTATGTTAATAGTTTTGTATAGTACCCGTGATTTTTTTAATGTATTCTCTTTACATTTTGAACAATAAATTAACTAAATATATAATTGACATAATAATAGTGAAAATGTCATAATGTATATTTTATTTGTTATTAAACGTTTTGAAACTGAACTTCGAATATGGAGTGTCTTAGCACTAAGTTCTCCGCTATCCTGCTATGCAGATATGACTGTTAGCTTAAACAATTCTATCTATTATTACATATATTTTAATTACTAGAGGTGACAAAATTATTAAGAAATTTAAAGAAATAATTATAATCTAGACATTGTCATTGAAAATATGTTGAGTTTGGTAATTAAAAAATATAAGGCACATTTTTTTTTAAACGCTTCCACTCGCAATATACATACATACACACACATACATATACGTATTCCTCCCCACCCCAGCTGCGAGTTCAGCCAGCGATGCCGCAGGTGGTGCTCCGCTACGGGCTCGGAGCCCTGCCGGTGGCGCCTATGCAGGCGTTCTACTACGGTGCTGGAGGCTACGGTGTCACACTCGACCAGGGGACGCTGAAGGATCTTATTAAGAAACAAATGTGAGTATTGTGGGAAAAAGAGATGAGAAGGGTAGAGAGAGAAAGATGAAGTTGCGAGTGATTATTTATGTGTGTGGGAAAGAGATGGATTGATTCAGAAGTTGGGGGAAAGAGAGATGGTTTGTTTTAGAATATATTATATATGTGTAAAAGGGATGGATATATGTAGATGTTCATTTTAATGTTGTGTGACAGAGATGGGACATTTTTGTAAAATTTGATACTCTGTATGTGTAAGGGGGATAGAGTTTCTATTTAAAATTATATAAAAGTTTCCATGTGGGCGTGAAATGGGTGAATATATTTATAAATTACTTACAGTAATATTTGATCATGTGAGAGAAGGTGAGTGTGTGCTTGTGTGTGTAGTGCTTGTTATTATTTTATTTTGAAATTAGTCATTTAGTGTAGATTGTTATCTCGTATGTATTGGTAGTAATATTATAAATATAAGCGCTATCGGTTGTGGGTTCGACTCACAATTGGGGGAGTGATTATATTTAAATATTTATTTTTATTTCTCCATTCTGTTAAGACAAAGAAGTCGTCGTGTTGAGTTTGTCCAATGTCGGGATTTCGAACGGACAAAAATCAACAGAGTGAATTGATATTAGGGGTTCTCTCTGTCTACCGAGTTAAAAATTGAATATACAAATCGTTCGGATTCGAACCCGCGCCCCTAATTGCCCGACCGAGCGCTCTGTGTGACCGCCGTCTGTTACGCGCGCAGCGAGTACTACTTCAGCGCGGACAACCTGGCGCGCGACTTCTTCCTGCGCCGCAAGATGAGCGCGGACGGCACCATCCCCGTGTCGCTGATCGCGTCCTTCCACCGCGTGCGCGCGCTCACCGCCGACGTGCAGCTCGTGCTGGACGCCATCCGCGACTCCGACAAGCTGCAGCTCGTGGCCGGCTTCAAGGTACGCCACACCTACGCGCACACACACACACACACGCGCACACACCTACGCGCACACATACGCGCACACATACGCGCACACACACGCGCACACCTACGCGCACACACATGCGGCTTGTAACTGATTTTTTTATTTCTAAATAACTATGTATATACATAGCCCGGTCGCGGAATTAGCAGGGTTATATATAATATTTTTATTTTATTTTATTATTATATTTTTATTTTATTAGCAGGGTTATATATATATATATATATGATTTTTAAGTTGAATTTATACCAAAAATGCCCTGCTGTGTTAGTGCTAGTTATGACAGATTCGTAATCGTACATATGTTATTAATTTTTTTTCTAAACTATTTATATTATTATGATATAGACTGTGTTTTTCACTGTAAATTTACACATATTATTAATTAGTTTCATTCAATACAATTATAGAGTTTATAAAGTTGTGACAAACACTGGTTTTTTGTTATTTAAGTAAAATAATAATTTCAAGCTAAGCTAAGAAAAGTTATGAAAAACAAATCTTATATATTTAGAGAAAAGGTTTACAATTGTGTAACACTTGCGGTGTGCGAGCGGGACACACTGTATTTGTACGGGAGAGACAGGGACCGCAGTGATAGGTTAATGTGCTTTTTTTTTTGAAAAAACGTATAAAAATTTGAACGCAGCAGGATTCGAACCCGCGCCTCTTGGATACCGTCCAAGCGCCCTGACCGCTAAGCCATGTGTTCTACTACCAGCTACGTCGAAATTTTTTATACGTTTTATTACAACTTATTTATGTTGTTAGCAACTCTGTAGAGAGACTTTTACAAATTTCCACTACTTATTTTAATATTTACTATTTTTAAAGTGGTATTCCACACTTGGGATTAGAAAACATTTTTTTGAATCCCGTTGCGTTCAAATTTTTATACGTTTTTTTCAAAAAATGTTTTCTAATCCCAAGTGTGGAATAACACTTTAAAAATAGTAAGTATTAATGTGCTTTATTGTCTCTGTTCGGCGTCTCGGCCATACAAGGAAAATAAATTTATGCAGTATGATTTTTTAATGAGATCTTTGATTCTGTATATATTTTATACGAAACTATGTTTAAACGATATACGTTACAGTAGTCCGTGGTCACGGGTAGTGCAACAACCACGGACTACTGTAAAAAACTGTGTTCAAAACGTCAGGTATTCAATTATGTATTTTCAAATACCAAAATAAACGCGATTAATCCGTTTAGAATCGTACCTAGTTTTATTTAAGGTATTGTGTAATTTGTATTTACATTTTCAAGTAGCTGTTGATTAAAGAAAACCACGGGCTGTTAACTTTGTTCAATTTGCTCATGTATTTTTTTTTTTTTTAACTTCACGCTTTCATCCCGCATAGCAGAGTAGACAGGAAGTATCTAGTGTAAAGACACTCTGTACTTTTTTTTTAATTTAAGTTATATTTATTTAATTATTTATTTAAAATGTATTATTATTATTTATTTAATTTATAATTTCATTGCTATATACACAATAATGATTTGTGTTTGTTTATGTATATAAATTGGATTTATTAAAATATAGTTTTGAAAACACTACGTTTCGAACACTACCGTGATCCGTGATACCGGTCACAGATAGACAAGATGTATTTTGGAATACCAAAATATACGCGATTAATCCGTTTAGAATAGTTTCATTACAAATGTTATTTTTATGTTTATTTATCATTCACACATTCAACGGTAAAATTGTTATTTCCTATCCTATTGGTTGTTTGAAAGATATCGCCGTTTAAGCAAAAAGGTTTATATTTATTATAACTACTATATTTATAAGGAATACAAAAAAATATATAATAACATGACTTTAGATTGGTATTAATAGTGTCCATGAAATGTTCAGGTGCGAACAGCCTTCGAGCCCACCAAGTGGCCGATACTGGACATCAACACGGGGACCAACAGCGAGGACGCGGACAAGGACAAGGACGACGCGCACGCGCAGCCGCCCGCCGGCGCGCACGCGGAGGTGAGGGGTACACAGGAACTACTTAGTGTCAAGACATTGCGTCGGAACTTAACGCCGCACTTTGCAAATTTTAATATAATCATTTCTTCGAGAGGGAATCAAACCCACAACCGGTCGCGTTTGCAGTCAGATGCTTTCCGACTTGGAATCTTAACTTGTTGCAATTAATAAATATAATATAAAAATATAACGTCGGTTATGTCGCTGTTGGACAGGCGTCTGACTGCAAATCCTATTGGTTCGATTCCCATTCGGGGCAATAATTATATTTAAAATACTTTCATATCTTCGCTCTGGTAAGACAAAACGCATTGTTGAGTTTCTCCATCTAAATTTCGGCGGAAAGCGAAGTATAGAGTATATTGTTGTAGTGTATTGTAGTGTTCCTGTTTTTGCTGCTATCCAGGATAAGCGTGAAGCTTAAAAACAATGAATATCTTATTTATAATATATTGTTTACAGCAAAAACCACCAGAAATCGAACCCGAAGATGAACCCGTAGTTAAAAAACAAGAAGTAAAAGAAACACCCGCGCAACCGGAAGTACCGGCAAGCACACCGGAAGAACCCCAACCACAACCAGAGCACAAGGCTGAGGAAAAAGTGGATAAAGTGGAGAGTGTGGAAAAAGTAGAGACGGTGGAAGAGGTAGAGAAGGAAGAAGAGAAATCGGATAAGGAAAAGGAAGATGTCAATGAGAAAGTAGATTCCAATGATGATCCCCCGCTACAGCCTGACGTGGAAAAGCCTGGGGAGAAGCGGTGTGTTATTTTTTTAATTTATTTAGAGTTTATTGATTACTTCGAAGGCTTTTTATGAATTGAATTACTATATGCAATTATTTCAAGTTGAAAGTAATAAATTTATATATTTTTTAAAAACCCTTATATAAATCTGTACACAGAGGGATTCGAACCCGCGCCTTACGCAAGCCGTCTTAGAACTCTTAATTTAATATTTTCTATGTATTTTTTTATTTTTTAATTCAAAGTGAATAACTGTTTACAAATAGTAGAATTGTTTATAGTAATATTACCCATGGCTTTTCTTAAAACTTTTATAAAAAGATTTTCTTTGTATAAGTATATAACGAAAGTTCTGCTCCTTTTTAAAGCAAAAAATGAATAAATGTTTTGTTTTTTTGATAATAATTAAATCTTATAATAAAGTATATGGTTTTTCCTACAGTCGTAAAAAGCAAATGGTGGGTATTTTCCCGCTGGCCACCATGGGAGGCCCGCTAGTGGCGCCGGTGTCCAGCCTACTGCGAGCGGTGCCTCCGCCCCCGCTGCCCAGGTCAGATATCATGATCTTACTGACAGATTAGCTGTGTTGAATATGGAACCCAAGCTTTTTTTCAGCTTCATGTATTTATTGCACATAGCAGTATAAATAGGAAGTACCTAGTGTCAAGACACTCCGTTTTCTGCTGAAATTAGAGAGATGGAACTCACTATCGCATTTAGTCTTATCAGAACGAGGAAATGAAGATAATTTAAATATAATCTTTCCTCCGAGTGAGAACCGAACCCACAACCGTATACGTTTACAGTCAAACTAACGTTATCGCACTTAGCTATTTGCTAGTGAAAGTCCCATCGAAATCGTCCCAGCCGCTAGCTAATTTAATTGAGAAAATTATTTTCCCCTAAAATAGTTTTATTTTAAATTGTAAATATCGCTTTTTTTGGTTTCATTTTAGACACTCTTTATAGAGTAGCAGAGTTGTTAGAGACAACCCAGTGACAGTGTTCTACACGAAATCGAAATACTGTGTATTGAGTGGAGAATTCAACGCGCCGCTTCGTCTTACTAGAGCGGAGAGATGAAAATAAATGTTAAATATAATCACTCCTACGAATTGGAATTGAACCCACAACCATTCGCATTTACAGTCTCACTACGCTCTAAAATCTTATAATATATACTTTAGTAATACTAAAAGGAAAAGGTCCAACTTGTCAGTATTGTCAGTAATGTCAGTCGTATAAGTATTTATTTTTTTATCCGTACAGGATGTTCCGCACAAACCGCGCGTCGCCTCTCCTCCACGACCACCTCAACCCAGACGTGCCGGAGTTCGTGCCTCAAGCGAGCAGACGCGGTTGGTGTTTGTTTTTCATACATATTTATAGTCATTTATATGACTTTAAATATATCTATTTTTATGTGTTTTATATATAGTTACTAATTTTATATAAAATATTAACATTTCTGTTAAGTCACACACAGTCAGTAAATTAAAATTAATGATAATTAAAAAAAGGTTTTAGTGGTTTGTAGAAAAATATTTGTTTTAATATAACTAATATATATAGTTCAAACAATAAGTCTATTTAAGTTATTATAATAATATAAGTTTTATAACGCTAACTTAGAATACTCGTATCAATATTTCTAAATTAGTTAGCGATAAACAATACGCATTTAAAATTATACTTGAACAAATATAAAATAATAAATGCATTACTTTTTAACTGAGACTATTTCAAACGGATTAATCGCGTATATTTTGGTATTTAAATATACATTTTTATCTATCTGTAACAATGGATTATTGATAAGTGTTCGAAAAGTCAGCCAAAAAGTATGCAATTAATCCTTTTACAAGTTTCATTTTAAAATGTGCTTTATATTTAGTTTTTTTATTTCAGAGGAGCCGAACGCAGAGAAGTCAGATAGTCAAGATGGCGGTCAATCTGTGAGTCCCACTTTGGCAAAAAACGATTCTGATGCTTGGACTGAGGTGATTATATAATGTATTTCTTTTTTAGCTTCACGCTTTTATACCGCATAGCAGGGTAGACAGGAAGTACCTAGTGTCAAGACACTCCGTACTTTGCTTTCCACCGAATTCGAGACATTGTGTGTTGAGTGGTGGAACTCATTGCCGCCCTTTGTCTTATCTTTGTCTTTTGTGGTTATGGAATAATAATAATAATATAAAAAATTAATATGTTTATTGAGAAATTAATGAGGATTTTGGATTCATATTCCTAGCGTAGCAGGGTAACCTGGTGTCAAGACACTCTGTTGACTGGGTTCCGCCCGAAATTGTGCTTTGTCTTAAATATAACCGTTTTTCTGTTTGGGAATCGAATCCACAACCAATTATATTCACAATCAGACGCTGTCCCACTGCGCCACCATAGTAAGAGATAAGTATGAGCTACCCTAGTTAATAAGTTAATTTTAATAGGTTATAATTTTTTAAGTTTTATTCTATACTTAAACAAATTTGAAAAAAACATATTTGAAAGAACAAACGCGTGTAGAGAGATAGTTAGTAGAACGCATGGCTTAACGGTCACAACGCTTGGATGGACTATACGACCCTCCAAATTTTTATATATTTGTTTAAAAAAAATTAATGTAAATGATTTATTTATAAAAATATATTAAACATATTATTTGTATATATATGGTAACATTATTCCCTCATTCCAGGTGAAACGTCGCACAAAAGCAGGTTCCCGGGAGCGCGCCCCGCCTCACGAGCCCCCCGAGGAGGAGCTTCGCGAGGAGCTCCACTTCCAGTTGGACGAGGAGCTGGATCTGCCTCCTCCGAGACATAACACGTTTACTGATGCCTGGTGGGTTATATTATTTGGGGTTTTTTTGATAATCTATCCTATCTAATGTCAACGCTTTCCTTACTCCGCTGTCCGCCGAATACGAAACTTTGCGTTTTGAATTGCGGAGCTCAACGCAGCGCTTTGTCTAATCAAAGAAGACAAATAATAATCCAAATATAATCATTCCTCCCAGTGAGAATTGAACTCACAACCGATTGGATTTACAATCAATGCTGACTCACACAGTCATTCACAAATTACGTCACACTTTAAAGAGAATCCCTTCTCTGGAGACCGACTAAATGGACATAAGGAAGAGTAAGGGGTCAAAAAACCATGACATTTATGTGATGAGTTGGCCCCTAAAATACCTATTTACCGTTTACCGTGTGTCTCAGTAAAAAGTAAGTTTTACCGTGTTAATAGTTATGAAAAATCAATTTGAACTTTAACAGCAACATAATTATATATGTAGAATATATTAATACGAACGCGGTGGCCGCAGGTCCGAGGAGGAGTCGGACGCGGACTTCCCCGACCGCGACATCGGGCGGCTGCTCATCGTGACGCAGACGGCGGCCGTGGCGCGCCCGCCCAAGCACGACGGGCACGACCGCGGCCGCCCCGCCGACGCCGCCTCGCGCACCAAGATCACGCAGGACCTGGAGCAGGTGGGCCACGACCTCGCGGTGTCTACAGTCTAACAAACATATATATATATATATATATATATATATACATATATATATATATATATATATATATACATATATATATATATATATATATATATATATATATATATACATATATATACATATATATATATATATATATATATATATACATACATACGTTGTTAATTCTCTATACGTTTTGCTACAACTTATTTATGTTGTTAGCATCTCTGTAGAGAAATTTTTACAAATTTCTACTACTTAAAGATTATTAAGAAATAATCGTTTAACAAGAATTTCGACGCAGCTGGTGGTAGAACGCATGGCTTATTGGTCAGAGCGCTTGGACGGTATCCAAGAGGCGCGGCTTCGAATCCCGCTGCGTTCAAATTTTTATACGTTCATTCTAAAATGTTTTCTAATCCTAAGTGTGGAATAATTTATTTGTATTTTTATTATTAAAATAATTGTTCATATAAATAAGTTTAATTTTTTTTTCTGTAAAGGTGATCACAGATGGTCTCAGACGCTACGAAGAGGATCTGTGGAATGAGTTTTCATCTGTAAGTATATAATAAAATTATTAATTAAGTTTGTTTTTTAATTAAATGTCAGTTTGTTTACACATTATAAATTATGGATATTATTAAAATATATAAATTGCAATTAAAGTAGCTTATCTATATGAATGGTTTTAAATTATATATTCATATATTACAATTACTTTTTAGATTATAATCTACTAATATGATAGATAAATTAATTAGATCATAATAATTTTAGTGATATTAAAAAGTGTATATTAATGAAGCCCCCTTTCTCCATAAACCGAACCCGCACCAGCCACCGTATAGCGGGACGCCGCAGTACCGCACGGTGTCGCTGATCTCCCGCGAGCAGTTCGAGGCGGCCGCGCCCGCGGAGCGCCACCGCAACCCCAGCGAGCCTCCGCCCCCGCCGCCCACCAGGCAGCTCGTGAGTACACCCCTTACTCCTCGCCACCTACAGGGACATTGACAGCTTTGTCTTACCAGATGGGGAGGAATTACCCCTAGTGGAAATCGAACCCACAACCGATCGCGTTTACAGTCACGCTGTCACACAAGACACGATGAATTTAAAAACCGTATGACCAGATGTTTGATTGTTATATTCCTATCCCTATCCATATCAAATTCGAATATATAAAAAATTAATACAATCACAGCGTTCAGTTACGCCAATTGCCAAATATTGTTGAATTACAAAATATACCTTGAAACTAGGTTCTCTCTTACTAACCTGCTGATAGTTTGTTTTGTTTTCAAATATTTATTTTGTTTTATATTATGATTACAATACAGGCAGAGCAAGCGGACGCCGGCGGCAAATCGAAACGTCCGCGTCGCACCGCGCGGTTCTACGCCGCTAGCAAGGATCCGCACGCCACTGATGTTATGTTAGTATTTGTTTCTTTTTTTTAATTTACTCATATAAATAAATAATATATATTTTCTAAATGAAAATGTTTTTCAAATGTTGGATTTTAACGACGGTGTGTTAACTTTAAGAAATTTCGGCGTTAAACTTCGCCAAACATTTAATGTTAGAAATGGTTCTTGACTGACTTCACTAGTTTCTCATATAATTTTGCTTTTGTACCTTATTATGCAAGAATTAGTGTAAATATGTCAAAAGATATTGCAAATTTATTTTTTATTTGCGGCTTGCTCGAATAATAAGACAATAAGAAATAAATAATAATAAATAAATAAATAATATTAATAATTGAGGCCGGTCGTGGCGGAGTGTGACAGCGTCTGACTGTAAACGAGGTCGGTTGTGGGTTCGATCCCCACTCGGGGGAGTGATTATATTTAAATTATTTTCACTTCCTCGCTCCGGTAGAGACAGTGTGGCGTTGAGTTCCACCACTCAATACGCAATGTTTCGAATGTGGTGGAAAGCGAAGTACGGAGTGTCTTGACACTAGGTACTTTCTGTCTACCTCCTTATGCGGGATAAAAACGTGAAGCTAAAAATAATAATAATAATCACTCTTGGAAATAGCCCTTCTACTAACATATTTTTAAATTGGAATCTATGCTATACTTATAACTTAATAAGTAACTAGTCTAAACTGTACTTATAAAAAAAAAATCAAGAAATCATGCCTCGAACGGCTTAAGTCAAATTTGAACTCCAACCCTACAATTACAGCGTAATGCTAGTGAACTGCACTGTGGGTGATATAGCGTATGACAAACTTATTATTTGCGTTTAGTGCAGTAATGACCTGTAAGAAATGAGCCGCATAATTAAGTTTGTTTTTTAAAGTATATACTTCTTCGGGATAATTAGTACTTTTTATGGTAGTGGTAATTTTTGTGTGATACTTGAATAAACTGACGGATAGACAAAAAAGTATATTTTTCTTATATTTTCAAAGTTCAAAATTTACATTTTTAAAATTTTATTATATGTATATATTATTAAGAACCCTTAACGTCATCACAAATACAATATTTTTATACGGCCATAACTTTTTTTTTATTTTTAGCCTATATAGAAAGAAGACTGATATCTCTTTAATATTCGAATCTAGGCATAATCCGTTTTAACTTTTTTTTCTGTTTTTAATGGAAAAAAGCAACCTCCAAATTGTTTGATCTGTCTGTCCTTAGACAACGTATGACGTCATGTTCTGCTGCAATATTTCCAGAATGAGACATTATGTGGGCATTTATTTCCACGCTGTCTATTTTTCCAATAAATAATATAAAGAAAAATATATATTAATAATATAAAAAATCTCTCCCAATAAACAGAAGCAGCAGAAAACACAAAACAAGGCACAGCCTCAACCCGCCAGTGGAGCACCACGTGGGGTGGATCATGGACGTGCGCGAACACCGCAGGCACCATCGGGATAGCGCTGGGTGAGTTACCCAGTACCCTGTACAGAGTGAGGAGGCAAACCAGCAGGCGGGCCACCCTCACCCATGGACACCTACAATATTGGTGTGGTAAATGCGTTGCCGGCCTTGGGATGGAAGGGAAAATATCAGTGGGAATAGGGAAAGCTGGCTTACATGACATGGAACCAGAACACATCCTCATATATTTGGCGGATCGTTTTTGTCATGGTAGTGGCCGCGAGCCAGTCCCGGATACCCGCCTCTTACGGGACGCTATCCAGCAGCGGAGGGGAATTGTATTCTACCCTTTAACGTTACGTTACCCTTTAACGAACGTTACCTTAAGTTACTATAAATGTAAAGAAAATAACGCCTGGTTAAACTTTCATTTAACTAGCCAGTTAGTGTAGAGAGTAAATACACCTTTAATTTTGATGACAATTATATATATATATATATATATATATATATATATATATATATATATATATATATATATATATATATATATATATTCTGTATTATTGTTTTATTCAAAATGGCCGCCACTATAAAATATCGTATGACATTTTTATTTTATATAATCCATCCAATACGGGTATCAAATGAAATTTGTCAATGAGTAGAGAATATATTAAATTATTAAAAAAATAAATTAAAAATGACTCGTTTTTTTAAATTATATTTAACATTTTTACCTGTGGATTTGTGAAACGTACCTTACCTAAGTCAGGCTATATATGTACAGAGTAAAGTGCTTGGTAATTACCTATGCCAATGTCCGACACTAGGTTTTCTCTGATTTCCTTGAAATGCGGAATAAGGGATGGAAGTGGTATTGTTTATTTTTTACTTATCAATGAATGATTTAATCCGCAGATCGTCCCTGGGCACGTCCCCGACGCTGGGCTCGTCGTGCGGCTCCGTGCCGCAGTCGCTGCCCGCCTTCCACCACCCCAGCCACGGCCTGCTCCGCGAGAACCACTTCACGCAACAGGCCTACCATAAATACCACTCCAGGTGTCTTAAAGGTGAGTGCGGGTTCCAAGACGAATATTTGATTCACTACAAGTTTTGTCGACGCGTAAACAACGCGTTGCCATAGCAACGGGCTTGTGAACGTGTGTGTGTGTGTGTGTGTTACTTGTATATGTTTTGTTGTTGTTTTTTTTTGATGCCGGTCATGGCGCAATGGAACAGCGCCTTAATGTAAACTCGACCGCTTGTGGATTCGAATCTCACTCGGGGGAAATGTTTACATTTAAATTATTTTCTTTTTCCCGCTATGGTAAAACAAAGCGCGGTGTTGAGTTACGACAATCATCACGCAATATCTCGAATTCAGCGGAAAGCGGAGTAAGATCTCGACAGGTACCTCCTGTCACCCTGCCATGGCCGCATATGCCCGTATATCAATGTGAAGCTAAAAAGAATAAACATTATATTATCATTCTGCACTTCTTCTCTATATAAACAACAACTGTGCCAAATTTCATACTCCTCAGTTCTAGTGATTTTCATCAAAATAGGTACAAAATTTTTGCTTCACGTATTAATATATAGATATGTTACTAATATCATATATATTGATTGTGCCTATAGTAACGCAGTGGCAGTAGACGAGATCGATTGTGGATTCGATACACACTTTGGGGAATAAATATATATATATATTTTTTTTATTTGCATTTCTCTGGTTATAAAAAGCGCAGCGTTCTATTTCGCTACATTAACAGTATGTTTTCTTTGTCAGTCTATGTGGTTATTTTAGGAAGTAGTTAATTTTTTTTAATTTTTCCAGAACGCAAAAAGCTGGGCATCGGCCAGTCGCAAGAGATGAACACTCTGTTCAGATTCTGGTCGTTCTTCCTCAGGGACCATTTCAATCAGACTATGTACAACGAATTTAGGTATGTACGATATGTTTTTATATATATTTATTTATATATATACGTATATTCTATAATTTGTTTTCATTTTTTCACTTTGTCAAAACAAAACGCGGCGTTGAGCTCTACCACTCGACATATAATGTCAGTTGAGACGGATTGTCTTGGCGCTAGGTTAAGTATTTGAGTTCATCCATGAATTACGTCACATCAATCTATGGTTTTTGACCCCTGCTCTGTCCTTATCACAGCTGGTCACGTTTGTGAGATACACGCTCCCTCCATCCCCTTAATGTGTGACGTCATTTATAGCTGACCCATTTCCGGGGATAAAGCGTAGAATTGATTAATAATCCCAATTCCCGTGCATATTCCCAGGACACTAGCAAACGAGGACGCGGCCGCCGGCTTCCGCTACGGGCTCGAGTGCCTCTTCCGGTTCTACTCGTACGGGCTGGAAAGGAAGTTCCGGCCGGAGCTGTACCACCACTTCCAGTTGGAGACCATCGCTGATTATGAGAAGGGTTAGCTTTTTGGGATTTTATTACGTTCATATTGTCAGCTTAGATTATGTCTAGACCGGTCTGGGCTAGTCTAAAAACTAGGTGCACATGTTCTGAAGGAAGCATTATTAATATTGTTATGGAGGGTTCAATTTGTCATGTGAGTAATTAATAATGAGTAGAATATTCGTTGCTATGGCAACGTGAATGTATTTTTTTTAAATTAATCGTATGTGAAACACATGCTAGTGTGCGGTATTTATATTTTTATTTGAATGTATTTTTAAATAAACTCTTTATTTTAATGGTCTCGGAAAAATCATTAGCCTAATTTTATGACAATATTGTACGCTTATTAAATTCGGACACATGTGCACATTTTCAATCAAAAAAAATTCTAAATTGGTACAACATACAATGTCTTGACATAAGGTTGTCTATGAATGCCTTGCCGTGTCCGAATCCGTGAAGATGTTTGCTCATTACTAAATACGGGTACTGCTAAAGGCATATCAATAATAAATATATCTCTACCCCCGTACAGGCCAGCTGTACGGCCTGGAGAAGTTCTGGGCGTTCCTCAAGTACTACAAGCACGCTGGCGCGCTGCAAGTGGAGCCCAAACTGCAGGCGCACCTCGCCAAGTTCAAGAGCATCGAGGACTTCCGCGTGTTGGAGGTGCGTTTAGTGATAGAGAGGGAGTTGAGGAGAGTGAGAGGGAGGAAAAGTAATTTATAAAGTACATTGGTTCTGCGGAATTGGAAATGCAATTGTAGAAGTATTGTCGTGTAGTTAAAAATAATAATTTCCAATATACAATATCAAATTTATAATTGTTATACATAAAAATGGCGTTATAAGAGTATGCCATGTTATAAGCGGGATTACTGCATTACATACTACGTCATTCACTGGTTCCAAAATCTTTCTATCTACCCTAATGTTATATTCCGTTTTTTCTTCGTCTCTTTCAAATGCTAGAATCTAAGTTTCTTAGTTTTAACGATTGCAATGATATTAATATTTTTAATGTTTGTATTTGTACCCAATGTTTCAAATAACATTGGGTAACACAAAGAGAGTAACTTAGTTTTTTTTCTGTCTTATTAACTAATAATGTCCCGTTCCAGCCGCAACTCAACGAGCTACTCGCGTCGCAGGGCTCCGCGGGGGCGGGGAGGGGCCCTCACGCGCGCCCCTACGACCGACACCGCTCCGTGTCGGAGAGCGAGCGCACGCACGTGCAGCCATTTTCGAGGGGGTTTGGGTCAGTATAATATATATATATTTATGAATATATGTATAAATATTGTACAATATTTTCTGTCTGTCTGTGTTATAATCGAATACTTAATTTTAAAATTATATGTTTTAAATTTTTTCATAATAGTTGGTTAGTTTTATTTATTGTGATTCGGTTTTTTACATTATTATTGTATGTATATACAAAAAAAAATTAAAAAAGATATTTATTGGTACTCTTTTAGTATATTAGAATGACATTTACCATAATTAAACATTATATGGTAAAGAATCGCAAAGTGATAATATTTTCTTAATGATTGTGAGTTCAAATATATTTCTATTACGTTTATTTTATACATATACTAAGTATAGTTTTTGTTTATTGACACTTTATAAGGAGACATTATTTATAGTTTATTTCCTAAATAATAATAATTTAAATATTTTTTTCTTATTAGCTATAGTAAATGTTATATTTTGTGAACAGTACTCGCAACTCCGGCAACAATAACAACAACAGAGGGCGAGCGGGCTCGTGCGGCGCGCAGAGTGTCATAGCCAATGCCAGGCCGCGCCGTAAGTCTTTATACAAATAAATAAATAAATAAATATATATATATATATATATATATATATATATATATATATGTGTGTGTGTGTGTGTGTATGTATGTATATATATATTAGTGGGGCAGCATCTGACTGTAAACGCGATCGATTGTGGGTTCGATACACACAAGCGGGGAGTGATTATATTTTACATTATTTTTACTTTCTGGCTCTGGTACGACAGCTGTGGATTTAGACAACTGTGTCATTATTTTATAATTCTAATATTAAAAAAGCGTTAGTTACTCCTTATGACATTAGGTAGCTGTCAGTGAGAGTCCTATCAAAGTCGGTCCAGCGGTGCCACCGGTTAGCCGGAACCAAGAGACAGACAGACCAAAATTGTAAAAAAGAAATATTTTGGTGTATCAATTCAATACATAAATTCTATACTATGAATTCAATACATAAATTCTATACAAATTAAATATACACATTTTAATATTTTTTACCTTTTAGTACTGGATATTCTTTCAAATGGCTCGGCTCATTTTGACTGGACTTTCGCAAGCAGATAGTTGGTGTATAAAGAAGTAACAGATTATTAAAAATTATATTAATTTTTTTTCTACAGCAAAACCGAAAGCGAAACAAGACGCCGCGCCCAACGAGCTGAAGGCGCCCGTAGCCGCCAACACTCAATAGACAAACGAACAGTTACTAATTAGACTAAAGTGCATTTTTATATATATAAATACAAAAAAAAAACTATAAAAATAAAAGTGAAGTGTGAAGTGTTGTGCGATCTGTGTCCCCCGGTTGTGGCCGGATACAACCGGTTACGACCGGTTCCAATTACCGGTTACAACTGGTCGTGTTACACTCGGTTGCTGGGTCGCAGGCTGTTTAAATGTGGAGCCTAGGTGAGTGTTATGGTTTTTTTTTATTTTTAAAAAGAAGGTGGTAGTCAGAGATAATTTTAGTGTCAAGACACTACGTTGATTGATTTTGGGACATTGAGACTGCGTGTTGAGTGGTGTACTCAACGCTGCGGTTCATCTAACTAAAGTGGAGAAATTAAAATGATTTCTTAAATATTTCAAATTTGGTTCGAACCCACATCGTGTTGTAGCCAAATGCTTTCTTATTAATTAATGTTATATAGTACCCTAAAAAATTAATAATTTTTTTTTTTTTTTTATTGAAAAAATCCTTAACATGAAAATGAATTGGTATTATATTTCTGTCAATTCAAGAAATATCTAAAATTAATAGTCGAAAGTAATGAAG
Organism: Dryadula phaetusa; assembly: GCA_032432895.1. Taxonomy (NCBI): domain Eukaryota; kingdom Metazoa; phylum Arthropoda; class Insecta; order Lepidoptera; family Nymphalidae; genus Dryadula; species Dryadula phaetusa. The sequence goes on along the minus strand of JAOYRS010000096.1, from coordinate 2,506,504 downwards.
TATAAAATAATTCTAGAATATTGCTATTATTTCTCTACAATATTTTTTTTTAAATATGACATTGTTTTTTTCTTTCCAGCTTGTACGCATCGACAATAATGCTACGCGGTTTAGACGCCACGATCATGTAGACTTAAGATTGCTAACATACTTACATACATACAAATATATATCTATATCTATATCTATTTATATTAATTTTTGACACATAAACAAAAATTCAAAAAACCTACAATAGTGATTTATAGTCTGTATTATCGTTTTAATAAATAAGTTTAAAGGCTGTATGTTGTAGATTTGTTGTCTTTTCTTTTTTTTTCATCTTATTTCAACTGTCAGATTTTCTTTAAAAAAATAAATAAATGAATAAAAGTTAATAATAATAAGATTAGGATAATAAGTCTACAATGTACATATATATATATAAAGTGCTTGCTACTATAAAATATGCGGTGACGATTGTATTGTTTGTTTGTACGTAAAAATTACTTTATTTTTTTGTAAGGATTGTTGACGATGAATTGATTGGTCTAATATATATTTTTTTAAATCTGCACCCTGAAACGTTAATTAAAACATAACTAACATTAAAATCGACACGTGTCGCTTGATGTGACTTTTAATTTGACAAATTCTTATGAAGTTGACTCATTATATATTATTTTTTTTTAATAATATTTATTTAATTTTTTGGTAATTTTTATATACAAATAAATAATTTGTCGACAAGTTGGCCGCCATCAGCGAGGTGTGTTGTACAGATACTGATATTCTTTCTGTTATAGGGTTGATATTAAAAAATAATAATAATAATTAAAAAAAACTACGAACGACGTCGAAACGTCGATAAGACTGGATAAGTGCATATTTAGTGAATTGTAAAAAAAAATTGTTTTTTTTTTCTTTCTTTTTCTCGTTTGCCTAGCACTGTCGATTGCGCCCGACTTTGTTTGCTGAGGGCTCGAGTGACGTCACGTTTTAATTTATCTATAACCTAAAACTGTGTTTCTTTTCTGCTAATATATATATATATATATATATATATATATATATATATATATATATATATATAATGAGAAAAAATGTGATGTAACTCGTGTTTAAAATAAGTCAATAACTGCCATAGAAAATATGACACAATTAAGCACACAAATTGTAATGTTTAAACTGTTTTTGGGTGAAGTGAATGCATTGATATATAAATATACATCCGTCTCGCTCTCTCGTATAGCGATTTTGGCAATAGACAAGGATAGCATACAACTTGACGGTTTGTTTTTTTTGTAATGATATAGCGTCTCGTCCCTTTCGCACAGTGTTGCTTAGAGTGAGAGAGAAAATAGGATTTTTTTAATCTGTGTTCACAATAATGCGTTCATTTCAATCGAAATTTTTTTGTCTATATTCTTTTTAGATATAAAAATTATTATTATTATTATTATTATATATTTATATATATAAATTTATATGTATTTAAATTTATAATATTATTAATGGAAATCTGGCATTTTTGATAGTTTGGATTTATTTGGGTGTGATGTGTTTGTTTTGTTTGTTGCGAATGTTGGTTTGTTTGCGATGTTCAATTTTTTTTTCATGATGTATGGATTATAAATAATAATGCAATATTTAATTAACGTCCTGTATTTTTGTTTACTTATAAATATAATTAAACAAACAACGTCATTGAAAGTGAATTTATATCTCTTTCTAACATCAAGTGAGTGAGAGAGAGAGAGCTAGGTAAATAATTTTTAATATCGAATCGCAAACACCAAAACATTTGTAAAGCAAAACAAATGATTAATAAATAAATAAATAAATAAATAAAAATCGACATTATATTGTGTTTCAACTTGCTCAATAGAAATGAGAAGAATTAAGACAATATAAATATAATCCAAGCCGAGTTGATTGGATAAGCTTTTGATTTATCAAAATCTGTATAGCACTGCATATTATATGAAATGTTAAGGTGTGTTTTTTTTTAATTTTACTTTTTTTTAGGTTCTAAGGCTTTTTAAATGTAATAAATAAACGATGTGTGGAACGCATGTGGCTCTATGTCTTGCCCTGTTCTGTTATGTATATATATATATGTATATATATATATATATATATATATATATATATATATATATATATATATATATATATATATATATTTCACAAATTATACGAGCTTTCCCCCGATAATTAGATAGACGAATTTTAAAATATATTTTATTTTTCTAACATGACAACTCTGTTCGTTTTTTTTTTCTATTTTTTTTTTCTCCACAGTGTTGCCACACGCGTTTCACATGTCACCCTTATTGTGTAAGACAAAATTAAATACGTCAGCACCACGCTAGATCGCTTCTTTATTGTAAAACATAGTTCCTAATATATTTTTAAAATAATAATTTCAATTTTTATAGACACAGGAATTGTAGTGGTAGTGATAAAGTTAGTGACGCATCACTAAGGAGCTGGTTTACATTTTGTTAATACGAGGTTTTTAGGACAAGTTTTAAATAAAAAAACAAGTTAATTGTAGCGTTTTAGGGTTCGTTGTAAAAATTTAAAAACGTTAATTCTGGATTTCTGTTTTACCTCTCATTTTCTACATTTTTTTACGGTGTTTATACGATTTCTGTGTCACAAAATTTCTCCTCGACAGCCTTTCATGGACAAATGTGTCGCTGTCCCTTTCTTTTTTTTCACAATATCGATTTTCTGTATTCGATTCGGTGTAATATATCGGTATTATTTATCGATTTTATTTTTCCCCTTAAAAGTTTTGATTTGTCTGTGAACGGCTGTATACAAAAACCCGTCCCTTTTAACGGTAGTTTTTAGTTTGACAACGAAGCGATCGCGAGCCGATAGTAGCCGTCGTGATTTTGAACCTGTTACCACCTGTCTGTGTAAATAAATTAGTGATTTCGGTCTAATGTGCTTAAAACGTCAAAATTGTACGATTTTTTTCTTGTTAATAATAATTAATTGACAACAGATTCAAAATCTCGGCGGTGTCGAGTACGACGTTGTGTTTTTGTTAAGTTTTTTTTTTTCTTTCAATTTGTTGCAATTCTTTCGTAAGAACGCCAAAGGAGATGATATTGTGCTAAATAAAACATTGAAAATTTAGAATTATTGTATATGTAAATGCAAAAAAAATAATTCAAAAAAAAAAAGTTATAACGCTACTATAAAATAAATGTAAGTGCTCTGTAATTTAAAGAAAACGCCCAGTCGTGACTTTTCGTTGGTGATGACCCCCCCTCCGCCCTCGTATCCCCTCTTTCCTCCCCCCTGCCCCCCTCACAGTCGTGTATTCGGTTCTTTTACAAACAAGAGGGAAAAAAAATGTTATGCAAAAAAATAAATTTATATATATATGAAAAAAAAATCGGTTGTTGTAATGTAGATATTAGTACTGTTTCACAATAGTCGTAGGTTTATGATTTATTGAAGTAAGTGAAAAGGTTTTCTAAGGAAGCTTTGACGCGTCGGTCGCAATAATACACCCCCCCCCGTCCCCACTATCAAAGCTCTCCCCCCCACCACCCCCCTCCAACCTCAATATTGTGAAATTTGGTGTATTTTTTTTTAATTTTCACAATTTTCAACATTGGACATGGGTCTTTGGCATTCTGAATCACCCGATTGACGCTCTTTAAGGCTGTAAGTTATACATTATATACATATTATTATATTGATAAATAAATTAATAATAAAAACAAAGTTGTTTTTCATTTCATTTTCTGTTGTTGTTGTTGTGTGTGTGTGTTTTTTATAGCACGTTAGGACAATCTAGTGTCAAGATGCTGGGTTGAGTGTTTTGTACGTGAAATTTGAGGTGTTGCGTGTTTAACTCCGTCATTAGTGTTACCCGAACGGGGGTAAGGAAATAAATTTGAAATATAATCTCTCCCCCGAATGGGAATCGTATCCACAACTAATCGTGCTTACATTCGGACGCTGTCATATAAAATAAGATGCGTTTTTAAGTTTATAGTTGACATTTTGGAGCAGATTATATCATTTGTTTTACATTATTATGGGAAAAATATTAAATATTTTCTAAATTATTGACTTAATACAAAATAAATATGGATTTTTTTTAAATATTACAAATATGTCTACTGCGTTACGAGAGAGAATGGTCACTCACTCTTAATGTAAACGAAACAAGGGATTCAGACAATAAAACGTTATATCAAGTAATTTGTTACAACGAGGGTCGTTATACAGAGGTTAAATTGATCTACGACTCGATATAACCAGGTTAACATTGTGAAATTGAATGTATATAACTTATTAATGTTAAAAATTTAATTTTTTTTACAAAATTTCTTTACATAGAGATTTATCAATAATATTGCAAGGAATAAAAAAAAGGGTTATATACGAGCAAGGGTATATTTATAATGGACTTTAGTATCTCAGATAATCGTTTCATTGAGGTTTCTTATAAAGGTCTCCTTGTATATACTATATCTTCGAGTTTGTCTCACTTCGCCGGAAGGGGGACAAGGAAACGGTTCCGAGGCATTGCTTGCCTGGTATCCACCCTCACCCATAACCATGGACGAGATGCAGGTCTCCTCCTTTTTTAGGGAATCTCATTTTAAACAATGAAATCAATTAAATACAGCTTAAATCTAAAACAATTAATATATTATAGATTATTGCTAATCTAATAACTTTTACTATTTTTAAATTGTTATTCCACACTTAAGATGAGAAAACATTTTTGAAAAAACGAACCCGCGCCTCTTGGATACCGTCCAAGCGCTCTGACCACTAAGCCATGCGTTCTACTACCAGCTGCGACGAAATTCTTATACGTTTATTACAACGTTATTTATATTGTTAGCATCTCTGTAGAGAAATTTTTACTAATTTCTACTACTTAAAGGTTATTTAGAAATAATCGTTTAACAAGAGATTGCTGTTTTATTTTCAAATTTTTATACGTTTTTTCAAAAATGTTATCTAATAACTATGACAAACCATGAACGGAGTACAGAGAGTTTTGACATATGCTAAAAGAGCTAAAAAAAATTACACATTTCATAATTTAAATGTCACATAAAGAAACAATTTTAGTGTCTAAACTTAATGCTCCAGGCTTGAGATGAAGACTCTCTTTTTTGCCAAAAAACGTAGAGATTAACATTTTTTTATTAGTGACAATGATACAGACTGTAGCGAGTGTTTCATTCGCAAAGCGCGTTATCATTTATAGCAGGGTAGACAGAAAATACCTAGTGTCAAGACACTCCGTACTTCGTTTTCCATCGAAATCGAGATGTTATGTGTTGAATGGTGGAACTCAACGCCGCACATTCTCATAGCAGAGCGAGGAAATGAAAATAATTTAAATATAATCACTCCCCGAGTGGGGATCGAACCCACAACCGATCGCGTTTACAGTCAGACGCTGTCCTACTGCGCCACGACCGACTACAACTTATTATTTTGAGGGTTAACAGGTACCATGTAAGCAAGCGTCTGTCATCGTAGACCAGATGAACGCTTAACACCATGCTTGATGTGGTCGAAGGTAGCTTATCAAACGCAGATAAAACACACCGTGAAGTGAATACCAATGACAGAGAGAGTCTGACGGTAAACGCGATCGGTTGTGGGTTCGATTCCCACTCGGGGGAGTGATTATATTTAAATAATTTTCACTTCCTCGCTCTAGTAAAAGACCAAGTGCTGCGTTGAATTCCACCACTTAATAAGCAATGTCTCGAAACCGGTGGAAAGCGAAATACGGAGTGTCTTGACACTAGGTACTTTCTTGTCTACCCTGCCGTGCGGGATGAAAGCGTGAAGTTTGAAAAAAAGTAGCTTAAATAACTCTTTATTATTCTAGTTATTGTGCTCCCCATTGCTCTACAGAGATGCTAACAACAGAAATAACGTTGCAACAAACGTATAACAAATTCGACGCAACCGGATGTAAAATACATTACGCAGCGGTCAGAGCGGTTGGACGGATTCCATAAGCTGCGGGTTCGATTCCCGCTGCATTCAAATTTATATACGTTCTTTAAATATGTTTTCACATGCTAAATGTGTGGAATAACACTTTAAAATGGACCGCAGTGGAGTGGATATGAACGTCAATTGGATATGAGCGTTCGTTCATACTGACATTTTTATATACATTCTACAGACGTCTGAATAGATTTTAATTTTAAAGTAGGTTAGTAGGTGAACTTTATCTAAGACTCTCTATTATATAGAGTTATATAGAGTTTTATAATTCGATATGCAGATGATATATAGGCAAGTTTAGAAACGAAATAGCTATAGTTGTGCATTCACGCGAAGTTGGGGGGAGCGGGCTGTTAGTTTATATATATATAAAATGTTTCCGTTACTGATTGACCGACAGACAAGGAACAGATGGAACCAGTGGCTAAGTAAAGATTATTTACTATTTTTAAAGTGTTATTCCACACTTAGGATTAGAAAACATTTTTGAAAAAGCATATAAAAATTTGAACGCAGCGGGATTCGAACCCGCGCCTCTTGGATACCGTCCAAAAATGTTAAGTAAAGATTGTTTGTAGAGTGGAGTGGAAGTGGGAGCAATGGGAGAGGATTCCCCGAAATTCCCATGAGAGAAAGTATCGAGATTATACGTGTTACAAACGTCGTACATGTCAACAAACAAAATACTTGAAATTTATTTTATAACGACTGATAGTCATAACATGACTATAACACTGGTTTCCAATATAGTTCTTGGTTCTCTACTTTCCGTATATATCTCTCTGTTCTCCGTCGAGTCCTCCGTATCGTATAGCGAAATGATTTGTAAGCGTCTATAATCGCGATTAGTATATTCAATTATTATTTTATACGAGTATTCACATTCAGGGGAATGATTAGATTTCAAAATTATATTTTGCACCCATTGATCTAATAAGACAATGGGCGGCGTTGACTATCCAATACGTATGTCATAGTATCTGGCGGTACGCAGTTGGCGGAGTGTCTTGACACTAACCTATCTTTAACTACCGACGTTCATGCTGTAACAATATCGGTTCCGGACACGCGTGCACATTTCAAACAAATCTAACATCAAAAAGTGGGTTAAAATTGTATTTTCCTATATTAATTAATAAATTAGGCCGGTCGTAGCGCAGTGTGGCATCGTCTGACTGTATACGTGATCGGTTGTGGGTTCGATCCCCACTCGGGGGAGTGATTATATTTAAATTATTTTCACTTCCTCGCTCTGGTAAAGACAATGAGCGTCGTTGAGTTCCACCACTCAACACGCAATGTCTCGAAAAATTAATAAATACTACATAAGAAGTTAATAAAACCATAAATAAATGTCACGACAGTGTCTCTACTCAAAAAAAGGTATTTTATAGTAAACATGTAAGTAAGAATGTATCATTGACGCAGTGGAACAGAACTGACTGTAAGCGGGTTGCGGGTTGCGGGTTGCGGGTTGCGGGTTGCGGGTTGCGGGTGCGGTGCACGCTCGGCGGAATGGTTACACCAAAGCGCTTTGAGGGAAGAGCTTCACTCTACATGTCCCGAATTTAATATTAATTTAGTTTTAACATTAAGTTTTGTGTTTCCGCAGCAATTTGTTGCATGGTTAAACATAAAATACCTACTTATAAAATCTTTTCGTACTTTCGTAGTAATTTGGCACACAAATGTGCCACTAGGTTACTTCTATATATTAATAGACAAAAATATAAAAACCCAGGTGATCTTTTTCTGTATTCTGTTTATTTATCATAACATATGGTATTTTTGATAACATTCCGTCAACAAAAAAGTTATATAACTTCTACTTTTAAAGGAAAAACCATAAATTTATATTTATGTATTCCGCGATAGATATACTAATACAATAATTACTAGGAAAAAAGCAACTACTAGCAAGCTATATAGATAACAAACGTTTATTACGCAACGAAATAACCTTCTAAGACGACTGTATTAAACCAAAAAAGACAATTCTAACCATATTTTTACTTACAAACAAATTATTCTAATAAAAGGTATATTTATTACTATATAAAGAAGTATATGAGACCATTAAAATAGGAAGTTTTATATCCATTTCAATACATTAATAACTTTGATTGTGTAATATATTTATTATGTTCCAGTCACTTGACAAGGTGACAAATATTGACATAATATGACAAAATTGTCACGCAAATAATGACAGCGTCACTGCGTACCCATATTTACAATATTATTTATTATTTGCTTCGTTTTCGTCGCATTTGCTACTAAATGAAAGCGTCCAAAAGGTTATTCCTAAAAATAACCACTGCACCGGAAGTAGCGTAAAATGGGCGCGATCGATATGCGTCGTGGGTTTTTCTCTATGGTTTGGCTTGATAGTCTAATTTTGATAGGTGAGTTTTAAAATTGTGATTTGAATATATAATGGTAGATAATTAGTAGATAATAAACAAAATTATTGTATTGTATTGAAATATTGCGTGGTTGTTTTTAATTTTGTCATCAAAAATTTGGCTGTTTAATTTCGCAACATCGCGTCATGAGATAAAAATGTTTACTTAGTTGGTTATGGTCATGATTTTGTTATATGGCAACTTGCCTCAATTACAAATCGATATTTACTAATCGTTCATTATTAAAATTATAAAATGTTTTATAATCATTTTGTTGCTTTTATTACTATGACGTATTGATTTTAAATACATATATAAAGAATCAAATATCACTGAGATTTGGATTAAACAAGTTTTTGTGAACGATTTACGTAGTTCTTGTTAAAATTTTACAGTGGATTTAATGTTTACTGCAAATTATACTATTTAAATATCTTAAAGCCATTTTAATAGCAATAAATTTTGATGTAAAACTTAATTTTGCAATAGTTTTAAGGGACATTCCATTCATTTTTTAACAAATAATATCAATATAATATTTTATAGAAATATCACAAATCAACAATAAAAAAATATCGACACTTCCAAATTTTAAATAAAGCAAGGAAAACCACTAAAATCTATATAAAACACATTAAAAATTAAAATCGATTTTCCTCCCAGCTACCTTAATCGATATCCACAGCGAGTGTTGCCAGATCCACATCCCTGCGACATTACATCACCATTTCATGGCACGCATTTGGGACTTGGACTTTTCGTGACATGAGCATGTCATTTTCGACATTTGATTGATAATTTTCTAAAGATCCATCAAATTAGTTTGTTTGAAAGTTAGTTTGGGCGCTAAATGTTAATATTTTATAATTTTAATATAGTAATTAAGATGTGATAGCTCGTTAACCTTATTAGGTGGTCGCGGACAACTTTCCCATTATGAGTGCCCAAAAGTGTGTTGTGGAAGGCTGTAATCTAGAATATGATGTAGTTTGCAGCTTCTCCTTTTACAAGTGAGTTATTTTCCCGCTTTTATTTAACCTTAGATGTATATATTTAATGAGGGTGTATGTAGGTAACGACGCCCCGTGCCGTGACCTCGAAGCGTTTTTCACGTACGAACAAAGATAGCGATCCTATTGGATGTTTACTTTTATTGCAGTGTTTTCATTTCAGTTTAGTACGTATTTTGATAATGTTAAACTATTTGAATTATTAGATTCTTGTTTTTGATATTGGTGTCCTTTATTTTAATTGAATTTTTCATTATTTAATATATAAGCTTATAATATAACACTACAAGATTGATGTTATTGTTGTTGTGATGTTTTGTAATTAATTCATTTTATACCACAATAGGTAAAAGTTTAATCAATGTGAACATTATATATGAAAAGCTATTTCTGTTATAACTTTCTATTTGTTTACTGTTTTGATTGAAATCATTTTAGTTTAAATAAATTAAAAATATATTTATATAAATAGTTAATATGATAGTAATTACATAGAATATATCAAACTATTAATAATAAATATAATCTAATAATATGCTTTTATTTTTACAAAGATAATAAGTATTGTGATAAATGTAATAAGTAAAAATAAATAATTAGTGATTATGATTAATTTAAATTAAAAACCATTTTGTGTTCAAAGTAAGTTCATAGATTAAAAACTTTTTATTTTGACAGATAAATAAATTATATAATCTATTTTCATTATGTAAATCAAGGTTTAGTTTTAAAATCTCCATCCGAATTTCACAAGACATACAATACATTTACAAAAATTAATGATTTTAATAAAATATTATTTATTATATTATACATAAATATAATGAAGTATTTTAGAACAAAAAAAATATAAAAATTAAAATATTGGATGTTGAGTGGCGAAACTCAACACTGTGCCTTGTCTTACTAGAATGGAGAATTAAGTTTAATTAGAATATATTCATACTACTAACAAAAGGAGCAACCTGCAAACAATTCTGTTTTCAAGTTGAATTCTGGCTGAAATATAGCCCGAGTTGTTCTTAAGTCTTCAAAAAAAGAAGGTTATCAATTTGATGTGTTTATGTAATATTGTTAGAATTGAATTATATTTGAGTATGTTATAATATATATGTTTGTTTGTCCACAAATTTCTCTAAAACTAAAAGTTATATTGAGATAATCTTTATTAATTTAAGTACACTTCAAATTACGGAACATTATAAGTTTCATTAATATCAGTCTAGTAATTTCAGAGACAGGTAAATTACTGGGAAGAAAATATAGATAGATAGTTGTATATATATGATGAAGTCGGTTAAGGTTTTAAATACTTGTTTTAAATATCCAACATAGTATATAAGATATGGCACCATATGGCTATCAGTTAAGAGGCAAATATTCCTATTGTAAGACAACGGACTGTTGCAATGAGACTTATGAGTAGTTAATATAATTAATTTGATATTCTAAATGATTTAAGCTTACAGACAGCAGAGACAACTCCACTTTATACATATATACTGATATGATAATGTAATGACTGTAAACGCGATCGGTTGTGGATTCGATTCCCACTAGGGGGATATTACTTAAATTATTTTCATTTAGGCGTTCTGGTAAGACAAAGTGCGACGTTGAGATCCGCCACACAACACGTAACGTCTCGGTGGAAATTGAAGTATACTTGATACTTTAGTGTCTTAACACTAGATAATTTACTGAGGTGGAGCTAAAAAGAATTAATGGATTCTTAATATAAATATGTATAAGTAGTTTCATACTTTATCTTGCATAACGGGTTAGTTGGTGACAACCTAGTGTCAAGACACTCCGTTGACTGCCTGATATTTGACTTTTTAACATATTTGTTCCAGTGTGAACACTTCAGCAGACAGCGATGACAAACGACAAGACTGGATTGAAGGTGCAATGCATGAAGAGAGCGAGTGCCTCTGGAGACACGTCAGCCTACAGTTGTGCGGGTAGTTATATATGTTTATATTAGATATTTACTATTTTTAAAGTGTTATTCCACACTTAGGATTAGAAAACATTTTTGGAAAAACGTATAAAAATTTGGACGCAGCGGGATTCGAACCCGCGCCTCTTGGACACCATCCGAGCGCTCTGACTCTACTATTAGTAGAATGCATGGCTAGCGGTCAGAGCGCTTGGACGGTATCCAAGAGGCGCGGGTTCGAATCCCGCTGCGTCCAAATTTTTATACGTTTTTTCAAAAAGTGATATAACTTTCTTATTTATCGAGCAATTCAAATAAAACAAATGCTAAATATAATGGAAGAATTGCATTGAAATCGGTCAAGCCGTTTCCGAGATTAGCGTGTACAAACGCACAGACAGACATACAGACAAATAGAAATCATTGTTTTGGGTTCTATTAAATGAATAATAGTTTCTCTCATATATCTTCCATGTACATACAGCTATCGGCTACATTTTTATTATATGTATAGATATATAGTTATAAATAAAAAATTCTGATATTTGTATGTTGATATATATTTAATATATATGAATAAAAAGGTTTTTTTAATTTTAAATATTTAATCGGTTTTTGGTAGAAATATCTTGTAATAATTGTAAAGTATATTTAAATGGTGTCAATTTCCTAGCTCTGATAAGACATAAAGCAGCGTTAAGTTCCGCCATACAACACTCAGTAATGAAGAAAATATCTATAATTTAGACATCGTAATAATTATGATAATTGGAATGTATTTACATTTCAATTATCAGTTAAATAAAACACGGCGTTGAGTTCCGCTTCTCAAGTAGCTGTATAATAATATTTTCCATAGATATCACTTCGAATTGGACGCGCAGGGTCTATGGATAGACTCGCCTATGTTCCCCGAACTGCTCACTCCTCAGGAGTCAGCTGCCCCTTTACAACAGACTGCTGCTGATAAACGAGGTACGTGGGTTCAAATCCTATTTTTTTCGCTTCACGCTACGCAGGGTATAGCAGGGTAGACAGGCGTCACCTCTTGTAAGATAAAGTACGGCATTAAGTTCCGCTACTCAACACGCAATGTTTCGAATTCGGTGGAAAGCGAAGTACGGAGTGTCTTGACACTAGGTAGTTTCTCTCTACTATATTTATAATACTTTAAGAATTTATTTAAATTTATAATACTTTATATTACTTTATAATACTTTAAGAATATATAATTTATAATACTTTAAGAATTTATTTAAACTTTAATATGAAAAAAAATGAAATTTATGACAACTTGGTTTATAGAGGGTGCTCAAAAATAAAATATTTACAGCTTTCCGCGTCATCCCGCATAGTCAAAAATAACCTGGCGTCAAGACACTCCGTTGACTGTTTTCGCTTCACTGTTTTTCCAGAGCGGAGATTTAAAAGTAAATGTTTTAATATAATCACTCCCCCGACTGTGTATCGAACCCACAACCAATCGCGTTTACGGTACAGTAAAGCCTTTACTAGATAATGTATGAAAGAATAATTATCACGGTACTACTGTGCTGAAACTGATTCTTTGCTGATAGTGTGAATCGGCCTTAACGAACTCCAGATAGCATTACGTGTCAGTGACGTTTTGCTAAAGACAATATGGTGATTGCCATTTGTGTGTCATCATCATTAGAATTAATAAAATACTCGACAATCCTAATATTTTATATATGTATATATATATATATATATATATATATATATATATATATACACATACATACATATATATATATATATAAATACTTTAAACGGATTATTTTCTCGTATATAATTTTGAGTTTTCGGAAATACAATTTATAAGATTAGCCGGAACATATGGAGACGGACAGAAATAATATTATTTTGGTATATACAGCGTGTACACATATATATAGCATTCAATTAAAAGCAGTTATTTTAATATTACAAACAGACACTTATTTATTTGTATGTATATACTGAAATTTAATAGATACAGTTACAATACGATAATGTAGAGTGTCGATACAAAGTAATTCCATAGTAATTTACATTTACATTATTTTCATTTCATCACTCTGGTAAGACAAAGCACGGCGTTGAAATCCGGCACTCAACGCTTAGTGTCTCGAATTCAAAGGAAAACGGTGTAAGTAGTGTTTTGACACTAGGCACTTCCCTCTCTACCCTGCTACGCGGGATGAAAGCGTAAAGCTAAAAAAAATTTAATACACGATTAATTTAAGCATTTTAAAAAGGAACTATATTAACATTTGTCCATAGCGAGTTTCGAACCCGCACCCCTTATGTACAGCCATTCGTTGTAAACCAATAAGCAGTACGTTGTTATCTAATTACGTGGAAATTATTATATGCCTGTTACTGTTACTGTTATCCTACTTTTAATATTGTGATTGGTTATCGGATCGATTCCCGTTTGGTGAATTTCTACAGAAAAGAACGGAGTATCTTGACATTAGGTTCTCTCTGACTCCTCTAGTTTCATGCGAGTCTGGTAAACTGAACTCTCTTATTTATTTGATACACTTATTTTAACGGAGTGTCTTGACACTAGATAGGTTCTCTCCGACTACCCTGCTATGCGGGATGGCGCGTGAAGTTGCTTGTATATGTAGTATATAGAGACTATAGAGAGGGAGCTTCTCTAGTTCCACGCGTGCCTGGTACAAGTCCCCTATTGGTTTGCTACACCGGTGTCGCTTGTTCCCAGCGGCCGATGTGGTACGCCTGGACCACAACTACAGCGCGGAGCCGGCGCCGGAAACATACGAGAACGTGTCACGCCTCAACGTGAGGCAACTCGTGGACACGCTGGGATATTTGTAAGTCGATTAGTTACACATTATATCTACAATGAGGCCCTGCGCTGCGTCTGACTGCCAACGCGATCGGTGTGGGTTCGATTTCCATTCGGGAAAGTGATTCTATTGAAAGCGGAGTACGGAGTGTTTGGACGCTCCGTACACGATAATAATAATATGTATGTTTTTGTTTAAACCCTAAAAAATTTAATATTTAATTTGTATTGTAGCGGAGAAAGTAAAGTAAAGTATATATATATATACATAGATAGATATATAGATATATTTTTGAAAAAACGTATAAAAATTTTGAACGCAGCGGGATTCGAACCCGCTTCTCTTGGATTCGAATCCCGCTGCGTTCAAAATTTTTATACGTTTTTTCAAAAATGTTTTCTAATCCTAAGTGTGGAATAACACTTTAAAAATAGTAAATATATAGATATATTTCTTTTCATTTGTAGATCTCTGAAGAAATTACAAAAGAAGCAGCTGTGGGTAGTGAAGGTGGAGACGGACAAGGCGGAGGCCTCCATCACCCAGTCCGAGCAGGTCATCACCAAGATGCCGGATCCCAAGCAGATCATCGAGGTAGCTATTGTGTGTTCAGCCATTGGGAACCATACCCTGTACAAGATAGATTGATCCATTTGACAGATGACAATTTTTCTGATCGATATAAATTTGCAGTGACGAATTAAAAATATTATTTACTTTATTAAATTAAATAATCCTTAAAAAATGAGGCCGGTCGTGGCGCAGTGGAACAGCGTCCGACTGTGAACACGTTCGGTTGTGGGTTCGATACTCGGGGGAGTGATTATTAATTAAATTATTTTCACTTCCTCGTTCTGGTAAAAGACAAAGTGCGGCGTTGAGTTCCACCACTCAACACGCAATGTCTCGAATTAGGCGGAAAGCGAAGTACGGAGTGTCTTGACACAGTACTTCCTGCCTACCCTGCTATGCGGGGTAAAAAGCGTGAAGCCAAATAAAAAGAAGTCCCTAAAAACCCAAGTGTTATCCCAAAATCTTAGCATGAATAGCCCGTCTGTCAAATAGATCAAACTAACTTGTTCAGGGTATATTGGTCACCTAATAAACACACACACACACACACACACACAGAGAGAGACACACAAACACAAATACAATATGTGTTTGTGTGTCTGTGTGTGTTTATTTTTATGTGTTCAATATGAAAAGTAATTAGTATAAATGTATCTCGTAGAATTAAGATAATTTAATTTTGTCAAAAAATCCCTTGAATTTAAATGTAGTTCTTTAGTTGTAAATATCTGATTATAATTATATGGAAAATAAGTACAGGGATCCAGACTGTAGTGCAATAAATTTTATATAAAGAAAATACACACACACATAGACAGTCTCACTCAGGCACTCACACAAATATACCCTTCTATGTTAATTACGATAGCCGAAAAAAAAACAAAAACTATAGTAAATTAATTTAATTAATTACATATTTTCTCTTCCTGGCTCTTGTAAGACAAAGTGCGGTGTTGAGTTCCGCCACTCAACACGCAATGTCTCGAATTAGGCGGAAAGCGAAGTACAGAGTGTGTTGACACTAGGTGCTTTCTGTCTACCCTGCTGTGTGCTCCAGTATTAAGGGATTTTTTTATATATTACAATTTTTTTTTCATTCGTCCAGATCGTCCCTCAGACCGCTCAGCCCCTCGGCCAAAGCGAGCCCCTCCACGTGACGGAGGACGGGAACATCTGCGACAACTTCATATACGAGATCGCCGAGGAGCAGGAGATCACCATGGAGGAGGTGAAGGAGATCCCGGAGGCGAGCCGAGAGTGGACCGTCAACATCCTGCCGGACGACTCCAAGCCCAAGTACGCGTATATCAAGCACTGCAACACCGGCAAGAAGAAGCGCCACTTCACCGCGGAGATGAACGAGATCACGCTGCAGGGAGACTTCGAGAACTACTACATACTGCCCGACGTGGACCCCTCCGTCGGCGTGGAGATCACCACCAGCTACGAGCCCGACGACTTCATAGTCGAGGAGTACCCCCACCTGGTGCTGGACCCCGAGAGGGAGCGCCCCAGGAAGAGGTCCCGCAAGAAGAAGTCCGTCTGCCTGTCCCCCAAGATGAAGCCGGACGTGAAGATAAAGACCGAGGAGCTGGACGAGGACTGGGTGATCGACAACAGCGTCTACGACCAGGACACCTCCGAGGACTTCGACGACAAGAAGGCGGCGAGAGTGCGGAGAAAAAATAAGAAATATCTGGGATACGACTTCGTCACCTAATGACCGCCGGAGCCCGGTTTTGTTCTGGTGGTGTTTTTTTTTTTTAATTTTTTTTCTCTCTCTCTCGTCTGAAGCCGCGCGGTATCGCCCCGCGTATTGGTATTTGTATTGTATAGTAACTCGCTAAAGCGCCTGTATTGTATTGTATTGTATTGTTGTCAATAAACATGTTTCAACATCATGTATCATTTATTGCGGCTCTTTTCTTTGTTCTATAGTAAATATATACAAATGTCCATCCGTATGTATGTTTGTTGATGATATTTAGTTTTTTTTTTTATTTTAAGTATAATTTTAAACGTTAAAAATGGCAACATTTTTATAGATTTTTTAAAAATATTTTCTAATTCGACATATAATTTGATAACACTTTAAAAACAGTAAAATAATAAAATGAATAGCTCTTGAATATCTCTTTTCTTAATAATCTTTGTGTAACAGACATTTGTAACAATCTCTCCGCAGAGATGCTAACAACACATATGACGTGGAAACAAACGTATAGGAAATCCGACGCGGCTGGTAGTAGAGCGCATGGGTTAGCGGTCAGAGCGCTTGTACGGGGAACAAGAGAACGGGCGCGGGTTCGAATCCCGCCGCGATCAGAATTTTGATACGTTTTTTAAAAATATTTTCTAATCCTAAGTATTTCTAGTAGCAACTACTATTGCTGAACGGATTTGCGTGTAACTTTACAGTAATATAGGTTATACACGAGACTAACGTATGGAGTAACGCTTTATAATGGTTTTCTATAATTCATTATAGAAAATCATTATAAAACGCAATATAAATCTAAAGTACTGGGTGACTTTTTAATTCACGCTGAACGGGTGAAGCTGCCAGCGGAGTCTAGCCTTGTTTTCACGCTTCACGCTTCTATCCCACATAGCAGAGTAGACAAGGAGTACCTAGTGTCAAGACACTCCGTACTTCACTTTCCACTAAATCGGGGACATTGCTTGTTGAGTGGTGGAAGTCAACTCCGCACTTTCTTCTACCAGAGAGGAAGTGAATTAAAATATAATGTAATTTATATATAATCACTCCCCCGAGTGGGGATCGAACCCACAACCGATCGCGTTTACAGTCAGACAGTGTCACACTGCGCCACGACCGGCCTCAATTATAAAGCAAAGTTACTATATTTATAAAGTAAAAAGAAATTTATTTAATTTAGACTACAAGAGTCTTGAATTGTATTTTATTAATAATTTTCATAAAAAAATAAAGCTTGTAACAAGAAAACTGTATTGTTTTTAAAATCACTATTTCATCACGACATTGCACGTTGTCAACAAGTGGCGGATTTCAACGCCGCGCTTTGTTTTAGCAAAGTGAAATAATAAACATTGAACTATAATCACTCCCGAGGAAATCGAACCCGCAACCGGTCGCGTTTACAGTCAGACGCTCCTTCATGAGATACTGACACGTGAATGATGTTAAGTTGTTAGTAGAATTTACGACCTTTGCTGCAATAATTACAGTTATCACCCGTTTGGTAAGACAAAGCGCGGCGTTAAGTTCCGCCACTCGACATACTAAGTGTTTATTTATCATAATTGCCAACGAATTTCTACTTCAATCAAGTACTTGAGTGAGAAGACCTAAAACACCGGAATAGAACTGTTTTAAGGACTCATTCCGTTTCTGACACTAAAACAAGGAGCCGCTCCCAGAGAGGACTCCCCTACTCTTCACTCAATGCTAACTCAAATAAACAGGAAGCATTGTAAATGAAACTATTGTAAACGGATTAATCGCGTATATTTTGGTATTCGAAAATACATTTTTGTAAACCTGGCATTTCGAAATACACTTTACAGTGGTCCGTGGGTAGACAGAAAGTACCTAGTGTCGAGACACTCCGTACTTCGCTTTCCACCGAATTCGAGATATTGCGTGTTGGAAAGTGTAATAAATATAGTGTGTTAGTGTGTGTGCTATATTATAGAATTAAGTCTAGTGTAAAGTCACCTTTATAAAAACATCTCATGTATCCATCCAAATACGGTGGACCACCCATTGGCCTAAGCTTTCCTTGTGTTATGTTAAAATCTTCTATTATTATTAAATATGACTTGAAACTAGAAAGACATTTCTTTTCAAACCACATTAGAGTTGAGTGGTGGAACTCAACGCCGCACTTTGTCTTTACCGGAGCGTGAAAGTGAAAATAAACCCAACAATATTACACACACATCTAAATGATAACCTGTTTTTTTTTAAGTCGGTTAAAACACCATAAAAATGTCATTCACAAAGGCAAAGGCATATAAATAAAAAACCAACACAGATTAGCCCCGCTTGTATTCCCTCCTCCCGCCCCCAACGCCGCCAGCGCGCGTCCCTCAGTAGTCGGCCGCGGTGTTCGCGAGGTAGTCTCTGCGCCCAATGTTCGACGCCTGCTTGTTCTGGACCGCCTCCAGCTTGGGACACTCTGCGGAGTTCGTACGTTTATTTATCAGTGTCCGGAGAGCTGCACACCAACTGCACGCGTACTTCAAACACACAATTGTTCCCAAACTAGCGCAGATTAAACGCACAGAGCAAAATATCAATAAAATACACTGTTACTGTAAAAATAGGTTATATAAATAAGAAATTTGTGAAAAAGATGATAAACACTTGCTCAAACATCGCCCTCAGTTGTAAGTAATCGTTTATATTAAAAACTCCTTTAAAGAACGAATAATAACAACAAGAATAAAATAAATACGGATCAAGTGTCATTTTGTTAAAACAAAAGATAATTTAAGCAAATATTCACAATATTTTACATATAAGTGTTATTTTCAAAGTCATATCTCACACCAATTAGAATATTTTTTTTTGTAAACGTATGAAATTTCGCTCGCACCGGGAGTCGAACCCGCGCCAAAATACAGAACAAAATCGAGTTACTCGGTAATTTACGAGTTGTTCCGTTTAAGTTAGGGTGTGGGTTCGATAAACAAAGCACTGCGTGGAGTTCCGTCACACAATCCACACCGCCCAATCGAGAGAACCCAGCGTCTCGAACAATGAGCACAGATTCGAACCTGTGATCCTGTGGCCGAGTCCCCCGCAGTAGGAGCAGCCCTGCCCGTCCGCCGCGGGCACGTCCGCCTCGCCGATCATGTCCAACAGGAAAGAGGGCACCTGCGACACGAAGCGGAACAGACGTTTAGTACCGGAGGCGCGCGCGGTGGGAGGGCCGCGTGCGGAGCGCCGCTCACCCGCTGGCCCGCCTCGCGCAGCAGGTGCGCGAGGTCGCGCAGCACGCTGCAGTCGGCGGCGCGCCCCAGCAGCGTGGTGGCGACGCCCCCGCCGCCCGCGCGCCCCGTGCGCCCGATGCGGTGCACGTAGTTCTCGATGTCCTCCGGCATGTCGTAGTTGATGACGTGCTGGATGTTGGAGAAGTCCAGGCCTGGTGGTTGACAAACGGACACTTTACAGCGAAACCGCTTCCCACCCGTATATATATATATATATATATATATGTATTTATATATATATATATATATATATATATATATATATATATATATACATTAATCGCGTGCGTCCCCCCCCCTCTCCCCCCACGTACCTTTACTAGCCACATCAGTGGCGACCAGCACGTCCTTCTCCCCGCGCCGGAACGCCTCCACAGCGCGGGATCGCTCATCCTGGTCTTTGCCACCATGGATGGCTACTGCTTCGACTCCTGTGCGATGAAGGTATTTTTTTTTACTTCCAATACTAATTAATAATATATAAATTATATTTATTGACTCGCTTCGGTGAGACGATACGCGGCATTGAGTTCCGCCACCTAACAGGCAAAGTTGTGAATTCGGCGGAAAGCGGGGAACAGAGAGTCAATACACTAGGTGCTTCCTATCCCACCCATGCGGGATGAAAGCATTAACTTAGTAAAAACAATTAAGATAAAAGCGGTCTTCCTAAGAAGTAGTTCTGCTTTCACCAGCTCCAACTCTTATCTGGACTATTTAACCTTAGAATATTCAAAATCGAACCTCCACTTACCTTTAAGCAACAAATACTCGTGTATAGCATCAACATGCTGCTTCCTCTCAGCGAACACCAGGACAGGTGGCGGTGTCTTCTGGAGACACTGGAGAAGGTGGACGGTCCTGGCTTCAGCTTTCACCATCTCCAACTCCTGGCGGACGTTGAGGGAGGCCGCACCAGCTCTACCCACGTTCACCGTCACCGGTTTCACCAGGGCCGACCTGATATAAGGATTTTATTATTAAATCACCTTTTTGCAAACTATAATGATTTAAAGCAAAATAATTGTTTAATTAAAAGACATTTTTTATGAAAGCGTGTAAAAAAACATTAAATTACATTAAATTTAATGGCCGGTCGTGGCGCAGTGCGACAGCGTCTGAATGTAAGCGCGATCGGTTGTGGGTTCGATCCCCACTCGGGAGAGTGATTATATTTTAATTATTTTCACTTCCTCGCTCTGGTAAGACAAAGTGCGGCGTTGATTTCCACCACTCAACACGCAATGTCTCGAATTCAGCGAAAAGGGAAGTCTCACTCAGGCCCTTTCCGTCTATCCTGCTATGCGGGATAAAAGCGTGAAGATAGAAAAACGTATAAAACGCTAACACAAAAAAAACATTACAAACGTAACACCCTCTACTATGCGTTTGACAAACACGTTGCTAAGGCAACGCGTTGTTAACGCATCAATAGGTAAATTACAATTCTCCATAATACTTTATACCCAACTATTAAAAGAGATTATTTGTATTCGAACCTGGCAAAATTCTGTATTTTCCTGGGCATAGTGGCACTGAAGAGCAGGGTTTGCCTCTGTCCCGCGAAGTACGAGAATATTGTCCTCACATCCTCCTCGAAACCCATGTCGATCATTCTGTCCGCTTCGTCCATGCACAGGTAGCGGCAAACGTTTAGGCGCACCTGAACACAGTAACATTAAAAACAAACACTAATTAGAGCGCTTTAGTGGCGGAACTTAACACCGCGCCTTGTATTACGAGAGCGGGGAAATAAAAATAATTCAAATATTTTCAAATTATTTTCATTTTGGCGTTCAGGTAAAAAAAGGCGCGGTGTTAAGTTACGCTACTCGAGACGCAATGGCTATACCAGTCTTGACACTAGATTATTCTTTGATAAAGTATTCACCATCTTCTTGTCCAACATGTCCATGAGGCGTCCAGGAGTCGCCACCATGATGTGGACCCCCCTTTGGACCACTTCCATACATTCTGATACTGCGACTCCTGGAAAAAAATCATGTTAAATGAACATTAAAACTTGACTGACTGTAAACGGTTGTGAGTTCGATTCTCACTCGGGGGAGTAATTATATTTAAATTATACCCATTTCCTCGCTCTGGCGAGACAAAGTGCGACGTTCAACCCCGCTATTAAACACGCAGTGTCCCGAATTTAGCGAAAAACGGAGTACGGAGTGTCTTGAAACTAGGTACTTCCAGCCAGGAAGTATCTAGTGTCAAAATACCCTTCCATGCCGAGCGGAATAAAAAAAATCTTATTACAATAATATAAAAAAATGACGTTTTAAATATAAGAACGAGCCTTTGAGACATCTTATCTTATCAAAACGAGTAATAGAAAAGAATTTAAATATAACCATGCCCCTGAGTGGAAATCGAACCAACAATCAATCGTGTTTAGTTAGAAACTTTCTCACAAGTCACGACGGAAACATTTCTTTTAACCTTTACCCTTTATAGCTGGGTAGGTAGAGAGAATCTAGTAGACACTTGGTTCTCCACTTTACGGCTAAAATCGAGACGTTGCGTGTGAAGTGGCGGAACTCAACGCCGCAACCAAAATATAACCATTTCTCCGACTGGTAATCGAACCCACAAACAATTGCGCAGACAGATTAACTAAACAGGTTTTTTTGTAAATAAATGTGCCATCGCGATTTGAACCCACTCACCGCCGATGGCGAGACAGCTCCGTATCTCCGGGTTGCCGCTCATGCGCAGTTGTTTCACGAAGTGTAGTATTATGTCGTGCGTTTGTTTCGCCAGTTCCCTCGACGGACAGATTATTAAACCGTAAGGACCTTCGTTTCTACAAAAAAAAAAAAACATCGTAGCGCCGTGGGACAGTGTCTAACTGTAAACGTGATCGGTTTTGGGTTCGATTACCACGCGGGGGAGTGATTATACATTTTTTTTAGCTTCACGCTTTCATCCCGATAGCAGAATAGACGGAAAGTACGTAGTGTCAACACACTCTGTACTTCGCTTTCCACTGAATTCGAGACATTGCGTGTTGAGTGGTGGAACTCCCCCGAGTGGGGATCGAACCCATAACCGATCGTGTTTACAGTCAGATCTGTCACACTGCGCCACGACCGGCCTCAAATAATTTATACATATAAATTATACATATAAAACTTATAATTTCATATACGCCTTATCAAAAAGTGATCAATTACAACCTTTGGGAAAAACTAAGGTTAGACAAAAATTAAAAAAAAAAAAAACAATTTATTATTTTAAAGTGTTATTCCACAATCAGTTAGACAGAATTAGAATTTATTTTGATAAACGTAAGGAACTATTTTTTTTCCTTTTTTTTTAATTCTAAATACACATTTAGAATTAAAAAAAACACTATAAAAATATTATAATAAATTATTTAAAGCATTCTATTTTGCCATTTCTAAATAATCTATAAGTAGTAGAAATTTGTAAAAATCTCTCTACAGAGTTGCTAACAACATAAATAACGTTGTAATAAAACGTATAAGAATCACGCAGCACGTAGTAGAACGCACGGCATAGCAGTTAGAGCACTTGCCCGGAAACGAGAGACGCGGGTTCGAATCCCGCTGCGTTTAAATTTGTATACTTTTTTTTTAAAATGTTATTGACTAGCTAGAAAATTATCAATTTTAAAAACAATACTCACCTAATAAACGGCATTTTCATCTCTTGTTCCAAACAAAACATAATAATGGGTAAAGTGAACACCAAAGTCTTGCCGCTGCCTGTGAACGCTATACCTATCATGTCTCTACCGCTGAGCACTGCTGGTATACCTTGAACCTGGATTGGCGTCGGTTTCTTTATACCCTTCACTTCTAAACCTCGGAGTATATCTGGATAAGAGAGAAAGGAGAAAAAAAATTTTGGAAGGTGTGTCGGGTAGTCAGAGAGAACCTCAATGCATGATTGAGTAGCAGAATTTATTATTATAGCTACAAGCCTTCATCCCGCATAGCAGGATAAACAAAACTTACCTAGTGTCCAGACACTCCGTACACCGATTTCCGACGAATTCAAGACGTAACATTCATCGGAAAGCGGAGTACTGAGTGTTTTGACACTAATACTATCTGTCTACCCTGTTATGCGGAATAAAAGAGTGAAGCTAATAATAATCATATTAATATTATGGAATATATATATATATATATATATATATATATATATATATATATATATATAGATATATATATATAAAAATATAAATAATTAAGAAAAAACTCAAACGGTGGCCTTAGTAAAACTCGACATAAAGAAAACGAACGCACAACCAATGGTTACAGGAAAATGCTGTACCATTGAGACACAACAGCTTCTAATAATACATTAATACAAATAAATATAATTGGAGTGTATGTTTGCAATATAAAAAAAATCGTTTTTTACTATATGCATATGTATGTATACACGGAACATATATCAAAATTATATTTTTTACACATTTTGTCTGTCTGTTTGTTCCGTCTAATCACTAGTAGGGCTGGACCGATTTTGATGGTACTATTAGATACTGGCACTACTGTACTGGCAGATTGATTTAATAAGTAGGTATTAACGCGGACGACGCTAGGGCACAACTAGTTTATTATAAATAAACTCTTATATTCAAAATTTCTAGTGTTATACTTAACTTTGGTAAGACTATGGGCGGCGTTGAGTTCCGCCACTAATACACAAAATTATACAAATCTAATCTATAAGCAAAACACAATTTCTAATAAAGCTAGAAATTTTATGCTTTAATATTTACACATAATAGAAGAAAGAAAGAAGAAAACAAGAACAAGAAGCAAGAAGAGTGAGAGAAAAGGAGACGATTTTATTACCTTTAGGAAACTTCATGTGTTGAAAGGTAAGTATAGGTGGTGGTACCTCTTCACCTTCAACCAATATCCTTAATTGCTGTCTGACCCTCTCGTGCCTGGACTCCGGCAACTCCAAAATAACCTTAGGTGGCTTCCATGACGTCTTTATTGGCTCCAGATATTGTATACCTATTTATTAAAAGGAAAATATTTAAAAAAATATATTTTGTTTATTAATTATTATTATTTAGCTTCACTCTTTACCCCGCATAGCAGGAAGACTATCTTGCCTAATTAGGGTTAACCTAGTGCCAGAATTGCAGATCATGATGACGAGGAGATACAACAGAAAAAAGATTTTTTTCTAAAATATTTTCTAATCCTAAGTGTGGAATAACACTTTAAAATAGTAAATATTGAAATCAAATAGCAATCTCTCTTGTTAAACGATTATTTCTTAATAATCTTTAAGTAGTAGAAATTTGTAAAAATCTCTCAACAGAAATGCTAACAACATAAATAAATTGTAACAAAACGTATAAGAATTTCGACGCAGCTGCTAGTAGAACGCATGGCTTAGCGGTCAGAGCGCTTGGACGGTATCCAAGAGGCGCGGGTTCGAATCCGCTGCGTAAATGTTTTTTTTCTAAAATGTTTAGATACAACAGAATTTAACTCTCATATTAAAATTTTACTGAAGCATTGAAACACACTGTAGATGGGCTAGCATGGAGGCAGCTTATTACCCGCTCCATCAGAGCCTACCAGAATGGACACAACCTTCAGTAAAGAAGAAAATGAAGAAGAAGAGAACAAAGACCTAACAAATTGGTTACAGTCCTATTGAATTTAAAAAGGATTTATTTATTAAATTCAAAAAGTAATACAAAGACTTGTAAAATATTAATTTAGACAACCTGCAAATATTGACTGTTTTCTACCAGAAATCAAGACATTGCATTTTTAGTGGTACACTCTTAGCTGCATATTTTCTTACTAGAGCAGAGAAATGAAAATAAATTTTAAATATAATCATTCCATCGAATGGGAATCAAACCCACAACCACTCCTAGCCACAGTGGCCCCCAAAATTTTACAAGTTATGAAATGATTCACAGTTAAATATTTCATAACAGCTTTGAAAACAAATTATAATTATGTTTTGCTACATAAGATAGACTGGTGCTGAAGCATTACACAGTGATGCCATTTTTTCCTTCTCTTAAGAATGAATTACAATTTACAATAAATTTTAATTAAAATCTATGAACAAAATAAAATTTAAATACCTTTAGCCAATTCCGCAACTCCCATCAATGCTTTACTCTGAGCCACACTTTCTAGAATGTGCTGTTCTTCCTTAGCTTGCCTTTCTGCTGCCGACAAGGCACGGGCTTCAGCTATCCTCTTTAACTCACTGTGCTGGTCCAACAGAGATACATTGTATCTCCGTCCCCACTCCTCTTGAGATGCTGTAAAATGAATTTTTTAAATGTAACTTATAAAACAAGCTAAAGTTTATAAAAAATGCAGACCAATACAATATATAAATAAAATGGCATATAAATCTATAAGAGATGCAGACATGGTTATAAGTCCTGCAAATTCAAGTTACACAAGTCATCATAGAAGTGAACTTAAAGTAAATTATATATAAGAATAAAAGTGCTAATTTAATTCTTCTTAACTTGATTAATAAATTGTGTTTGGTTATTATATTTTTTAAGTTTTTGTTAGGGTTTATAACCGCCAAAAATATGTACAATAAGTAGTTTAAGTGCGTACCATCATCGTCAAGATCATTCTCACTAGAACTCTTCGTTTCAGCAGCCGCTTCAGCGGCAATTTGCCCCAAGCGGCCTAATTTTAATAATTTTTCCTTTTTTCGTTCTTTCACTGGTACGTAAGGTTCGTAATTATCAACATCCTCTTCAGATTCCGAAGATTTTTCATCACGCCTGTAACGCTTTACAGGCGGTTCTGACATTTTTAATAATTTATTATTTGATATATCACATAATATTTAGAAAAATTATAAAATATTTGTTTACAACACATTTGCGATTACAATGTTTTGGAACTTTTGACAGTCCACAGACTAAATAAAATCGAGTTTTGATTAGAACTGATTAGTGCTTGAACATCGATTCGGGTGATTCGAACCAAATATTATTTACTAACAGGTTAATATTATCGTTAAGATACAAAATATAGCTTTCAAGTGGTCAGTACGTCTTGGGTTTTATCTAATGTAATCAGAGAAACCTCTACATAAGAAAATGCAAATTTTCCTCATGTTGAAGCTAGAATTCCAAATTGGTTGCTAAGCTGTGGGACTCAGGATGTTTTTAAAAACCAGAGTAATTAAATTATTTACAGTATTTTATATATAGTAGTTGAGGCCGGTTGTGACGCAATGGGTCAGAGTTTGACTGTAAACGTGATCGGTTGTGGCTTGGATTCCCACTCAAGAGTGTGATTATATTTAAATTATTTCCACTTATTCTACGGATTTTATAACTATTCTAGGTCCAAACAGACAAGTCGTTAGGTTGTACGATGGCGTCTAATATAATTACAAATTTTTATTTTATTTTTACATTGAATTTATAATTTATTAACTTTTACAGTTTATTTACTTATAATTCGTTATAAAGAACTAATATCTAAGCGTCTTTTGCAAACAGTACTATTACTAATGTTATATGAGATATATATTACCGATCATAACATATTAATCGATAAATAATTTACTATACTAATGATTTTATATTAACATTATAATTATTATTTTAAATATAAACCTGGATCAGATTTTGATGTGAGAGATTTGGTTATGGAAATAGGGCACGACCGCTGTGGTGGAGGCAGTGCCCGCAGGGTCCTATATTTTTTGGTTTTTTATGATTGTATTCCACTATAAATCTCGTTATTGTCCTTATCGCCTTCCGGATTAGGCTTTTCATCGCGTCATCTTAGCCGTCTCCATAGTAGTGTAGTGCAGCTTTCAGTGTGAAGTGAAATTGCACTTAAAGCTTGTATGTGAATTTATTACTTTAATAACTGATATTTTAAACTTAGTCCAATAAGCAACTGAATTACAATTATATAAAATACGTTAAGAATGTAGTTATTCGGATATTTTTTTAACTTCACGCTTTATTCCCTTGCGGAGTAGATATAAAGGGTTAAGCGCCGAATGCAATGGTCCCTGCATACCTCTTTAGCAAATGTATTCACATTGTATCTCGTGTTTCTATTCAAGTGCTCTAGCTAGTTAATCCATCTCTTCTCGTCATATTATGGTATAAAATGCCGTAATTTTCCATAATTCATACTGCGTAATGCACAATTCCTCTCTTTCCCCACACTCAAGATATAGGAATATACTTCAACAGCTTTAAGTCACCATTAAAACAACTTAAATATTGACAAAATGAGATATACAATACAATAATGATCTATAAAGAACAAACAATGAACTTTATAAGGATCGTGAGAACAAATGTAGAGGAAGGAAGCACTCAATAAAGCGACAATTGTGTAACGGAACGCAATCTGTCAGTGTCAAAATCAAAACACCAAGTGACACGTAACTTCACATAATTAAATTTTCTTTTTGTGACCTCCAAATGTGATAATTTAATGAAAATTTCATATGTGCCGATTATTTATGACGCGCCATAATGTCAGATAAAAGTTTCGGTGATCCAGCTAACAGGAATATTGTGAAAAACCCATTATTGTCAACTGCCGTCACTGGTCTTTCTATTGAGGACCTGACGCACAATGCAGTGTTGTTACCAGCTATCCCCAGCCAGGAACTGACTGTACGGCAAGGTTAGTGCTATTTTAATACCTGAATGGGCTTAAAACGTTGGTTTTCGCGACCTTGGTGTGAAAGTAAAATATATCTATTTTAGAGATATTGTCTGTAGTTTTCTCCTGTCTCCTGTCAGTTTTTTTTCTTATTCGTGCGCGTTTTCGTGTGTGTTTTTGTAACACTGTTTAGTTTATTGATATATGCTTTATAATGTTTAAAACAGTGTGTATAAACAATATATTAGTGTAAACAATATGTCCCCATTTTTGTACAAAACTTATAAAACTGCACCATTTCAAAATGGTTTTGTGCCCGACTTTGATTTATTTTCGTGTTCCACTTACAAAAATATTGAAAAAATATTCAAAAGCTTTGTAAGTTTTCAGCATTATTATAAAAATAGCGTTATTGCAAGTATTGCACAATGATATATTCTTGTTCTTAATTTTAATATTGACATATAGATTATAATTACATAACTATTTTATATAATTAATGTAATGACCTAACCAATTATTAGCTAAATGGGAAATTTTTGGATTTTTTTCTTAAAAATAATAATTATAAAGTGACTTCTTTTGGAAAATGGAATAAATAACAACTTCAGTACACATTATATATAGTATTGTAATGTTATTAATAATTTTTGGGTGACATATCCAAGTTTCCTTAAAAATAGATATTTTGGAAAAAAAATTGTCTTAAATACCTTTTTATTGTCACTTTTATATTAATTGGTAAAATATAGTAAAATATGATTTTTTTTAATGTAAAATCCTTTTTGTTACTTTTTTCTCATTTACATATAATTATAATCAGCTACTTAGAACCAAAGATCTATATTTAAATTTAAGTGAATTTTTGACAAAACAAAATTATCCTAATTCTACAAAAATAGGATATTTACATAAGGGTGTTCGATTAAAACTCATTAATACATACATAATTTTTATTGATATTAACATACTAAATAATTAGTCAAGTATGGCTGGATACTTAGTTGCTAATAATTCTAACTAACAATAATTGTACCCGTTTTTAGTAAAATTATAATAATATTTAAAATAAACTTTTTCAAAGGTAATTTTTTTTCTTTAGAATGTTAAAAGCTTACAAAAAAAAACGAAAGTCTCATAGTTATCAACATTTGTATTGGAAATACAAACAAAATGGTAACATTATGGTAATTTTGCTTACTGTTTTTATAATATATGTGTAATAATTTAATTCATATATTGTGATTTATCATAGGTTGCATCTGTTTTGTTTTTCTTGGGAAATATACAAAATTTTATCGATATACACTGATGATCTCATACGCAGAGAGAACCTAGTGTCAATATAGAATATTCAGTTTTTGCCTTTGCTCTGACTTACCAAACCACGGAAATAATAATACATTTAAAATTGCAATACTCCTTACCAAACAAGTTTATTGGAATAGAAAAATTCACTATGATTTCCTATAACAATTGTCTTTTATTTTTCAAGTATAGTTATATATATATAGTTAGTATATAGCTGAATTGTTTCTTAACAGGATTTAATATAAATAATTGGAAATACCTTTATATATAGAATTTTCTTTTTCAAAAATTAGAGCTCCATTATAATTTGCCGTTACATTATGTAATGTATTGTACGGTATACAGTATCTTTCTCAGTGGAATCTTTAAATACTTGCAAGAAACGAGTCAACTTAATACTTTCAAGATTTCTGACAATACTTTCAAGAGCCTTATACATTACATTATGTGCTTATAAAAATAAATAAAAATATGATCGCTTTTTTTAATACATTAAATTAGCTTAAATAAAGTTAATTTAATACTAACTAAAGGGTAACTTACAGTGTATATTATAATTATTATATAAATAAAAAAAAATTAAGAACATTTCTTATTTTATCTAACATTAATAGAAGAAGGTGGAAAATGGGATATTTAATAATACATTTTCTTTTTACTTTACTTCAAGCTTTATCTCATATAGCACGGACAGAGACAATCTAATATTAGATTTTGATGCATTGCATTGTTATGTGGCGGAATTTAACGCCGTGTGAAGTGAATTTTACCTTATTTGCAAAGGCTATAGCTGTTCAATTTGTATTTTTAATTTTTTTTTGTTGAAACTTCTAATAGGATGCCATTTGAATTAGTTTTCTTTTTTTTTTTGGTAAATTATTTCTAATAACTATGAATGTTTTTAAACATGACAAATAAGTTTTAATTATATTATTTTTTGTGTGTACTATATTTTAAATATCTTCTTTAATAAGCATGTTCAGCTTTTTGATTTCACAAATAAATATTTTAAAGTCTAATGATTTGTGAATCCTGGTTATTGACTTGTGAATTATTATTTTATAGGCAAAAATTCGACTTCTAAGAGAAGGTATCTATAAATATATATATACACATATATATGTAAATTAAAATTACACCTTTGATAACTATTTTTTTAGCACTTTTAAATTGGCCATAGATACCGATAACTACTTGTATTGTGAACCCACAACCGATCGCGTTACAGTCAGACGCTGTCACGCTGCGCCACGACCGCGATCAGCGACTTGGGGCAATTGTTTTATTTTTTTAGTATAAAGTAACGCAGCGGTATTCGAACACGAGTCTCTTTGAAAACGTCCGAGTGCTTTGATCATTAAGCCATGCGTTCGTATCCAGCTGGAAGCGTTGAAATTTTAATATTCTTGTTACAACATATTTACGTTGTTAGCATTTTTGTAGAATAATTTAAGGTTTTTTTTTCATAAATGTGTTAATAACTTAATAAATGTAAAATTTAAAAAAATATATAATTAAATATCCCGGTTTTCAATAAAACATATAAGAGAAGTCTAAAAAAGAAACAATTCCTTAACTAATATTCCTAGATGCATATGATGGCAACTCTCTAGACTCCTTTCTGCGTTTAACGCACCAGTATATAAGGACGATTGTTAGAACTATTATGAGGACGAGAAGAATAACGCCCAGCGCTATGGCCGCTATGCCTGCTTCGTTTATGTAATCTGAAACAAAAATGGTAAGGTAGTGAGAGAGAGCTTTATGTCAAGGCATTCTGCTTGGTATTGTGTATTGTCTAGCGTAACTCAACGCCGCATGGTGTGTTAACATAGTGGGGAAATGAAACCAATTTAATAATAATACAGTCGTTCCCCTGAACAATCCGGTGATATGTGGCATCACTGAGTCATAACGGTCTTTTATAATGCCAGATTTAAAATTTTGTAATGTTATTTTAATAATTAAATTAGTTCCCTCGTATAAGCAACTGGTTGTTAGTTCGATTCCCATTCGGTGGAAATATCTTATTTAAACTATTTCTGGGTACATAGAAGTCAGCTCCGTATAACCGTCCGACTTAACCGACGCTAAGTTACGCCACGCCACACCACACTCGAATGTCTTGTCTTGAATTTCGGTTGGAAAGTATAGAAGGGAGCGTTATAACACTACATTCTCTCCGACTATGAGGGAAAAAGTATTGAATTATATTTATTTTATATTATTTCATTTAATTGAATGAAAACGACAAATTTCAGTCATTTTAAACAACTACGTTTTCAGTCCAAAAATTATAAAATGAATAATATGTATACAAAATAAGTACTTTTATTGTTTATTACATATCTCCAAGAGCAATCCGAGAATTACTTACTGCAAAAGACTTTAAAAATATCACAATTATTTTAATATTTACTATTTTTAAAGTGTTATTCCACACTTAGGATTAGAAAACATTTTTGACAAAACGTTATACGTTTTGAACGCAGCGGGATTCGAACCCGCTCCTCTTGGATACCGTCCAAGCGCTCTGAACGCTAAGCCTTCCGTTCTATTACCAGCTGCGCCGAAATTCTTATACGTTTGTTACAACTTATTTATGTTGTTTAGCATCTCTGTAGAGAGATATTTACAAATTCCTACTACTTAAAGATGAATAAAACAGCAATCTCTCTTGTTAAACGATTATTTCTTAATAATCTTTAAGTAGTAGAATTTTTTATAAAGGTATTTCAAAAAATCGCAATTATTTATTGTTTTTTATTAAAATAATTGATTATATTACAAAAACTGTATTTTACTATTGTTAAAGTGTTAATTTTACTATTGTTATTTAATATCAGAAAGCATATTTAAGAATGTTTCCTATATTTAAGTGTGGAATAACACTTTAAAAATAGTAAAATATTAAATTAAATAGCATCCTCTCTTGTCAAACGTTTATTTCCTTAATAATCTTTAAGTAGCGGAAATTTATAAAAATCTCTCTACTACGTAAATAAGTTGTAACAACGCGTATAAGACTTTCGACGCAGCCGGTAATAGAACGTATGCCTTAGCGGTCAGAGCGCATGGACGATTTCCAAGAGGCGTGGCTTCGAATCTCACTGCGTTGAAATTTTTATATGTTTTCTTAAAATGTTTTTTAAGACTACAAATGTCTAGACTACGGTTTTGTGAACCACACTGTCCATTTTGGACTACAGCACCATCTGGCTCATGATGATTCGCGTTGTTGTTTGCTGTAACGTGTGGCTTATGGTGACCGTCTACGACAGACCTCTCACCCTCACGGGGGATGAGGTGACCTTTATGGGTCTAATGGTTTAGGAAGGTGAGGCTCACCTTTGAACCCTATGGCTTGAATGGATTATGTGGCGTTCAACGCTGTAATAATAAAATACTTACTAGATATATCAATGGTATAACTATTGGTGTTCCCAAATGCGTCCACGGCGTTTATGATGACGCGAGGCGAGCAACAGGTAGACCTGTACGAGGTGACAACTTCCTCCCTCGTACCGGATATTAAGTTGGACTCGTATATCAAGCCCAGTGGTGAGGAACTTAGGCGAAGTAGACCTGGATAGGAGAGTGTCGATTATTGTTCAGATATTCAACCGTTGCAAGGAGTTATTGGGTTATTTTTATAAAATGCTATAGATATTTGAATGCAACAGAATTTGAACTAGTTACACGCACGTTTAGGAAACCGTCCACGTCAGTATACGGACGCATGTACTATTGCTCGTGGTGCTGAGAGCTTACACTGTTTTTAAGGGTGTGGGTTCGAAGCCGTTGGAGATGGTCGAATTCATATTAATATAATAAAGTTTTATATTAATATGTGAAATAATGATTGAATGGTTGCCTGAATTAGGATTTTGAGATCAAATTTAGATATACTCTAGTGTTACTTCTTCTTCTATTATATAAATGACAAAGTTTTATGATTATAGATGTTTGTTAGTCTCTCACGCAAAAACTACTGAACCGATTTAGATAAAAATTTATAGTAGTATATTATTTGTATTTATTATGAAAAAACGACATATCACATGGTGACAGTAGCGTCACGAGCCATCGCGCATAGCAGGGTAGTCAGAGAGAACCTAGTGTCAAGACACTCCGTTCATTGCTTTCCGAGATATTTTTAGTTTACAATTATTAAACCGTCTTTTCTAGTTTGTGTTTTTTTTTACAACTAGTGGAAAAATAATCTAAATTTTAAAAAAATCTAAATCATTTAGCGAATATGCCAAACTTAGTTTCTCGCTTTTATCTCGCGTAGCAGGATAGACAACAAGTACCTAGTGTCAAGACACTCTGTACTCCGCTTTGCGCCGAATTTGAAACATTATTATATTGAGTGGCGGAGCTCCACGCCGAACTTTGTCTTACCAGAGGGAGGAAGTGTAAAAAATTTAAATATAATCACTTCCCCGAGTGATGATCGAACCCACAACCGATCGCGTTTACAGTCAGACGCTGTCACACTGCGTCACGACCGGCGTCAACTTGGATATTGTAAGATATTTGATTTTTACTTTCACTATTTCAAATTAAACTAATTTAAATGGAATACTTTGAGTCAACCTACGATCACGGACTACAGTAATGTATTAGAAACGATATATTTCCAAATATGTATTTTTGAATACCAAAATATACGCGATTAATCCGCAAAAAATAGTTTCATTTAAAACTTAGATATTGATATCTGACGTTATCACAGTATATTCATAACGTAAACCTGTTATCCTTGCTGGGAGGGCAAGGATAACGAGTTAGTTAGCTATTTTTAAATGTATTTTTTTAAAATTATTTTTTCTTAATAGCTTGATTGTGACGTATCAATTAAGATTAAACAGACTACTGTGGCTCGGTGATACATCGTCTTATAGAAAATACAGTTGATTGTGGGTTCGATTTCCGCTATGGGGAATGATTATATTTAAAACATTTTCATTTTCCGCTCGGCGCGACGTTCGGTTGGGCGCTAAACACGTCTCGACACCAGGTTGTCTCTGACTATCCTGGTATGCTGATAAAGCGTGAGGAGAAAAGAGATGGTACTTTTTTTTTTTAATTAAGCCTAAGAACTTAACTTATTCTAATAGAGATATTTTTTTTACTATTTGCTTATTTATTATTACAATTTCGATATTTAAAACTAGTTTAATAAAACTTATTGATATAGAGATTGTTATCTCTGAGATAAACGAGATGAAACACGAGGTTTTTTACCGCCGGTGTCTCTAGCAATGACGTTGGTCGACCACACGTGGTCAGCGCAATCACTCCCCTGTCTCCCCAGGCAGGAGCCCTGGAAGGTGTGCCTCAGTTCCGGTGCGGCCACGTCCCTGATAGACTCCCCTGTGTTCACAACGTAAACGTACGCCGACATTGACACCTGTTGTGTGTTTTGATCTGAATGTAAAAAAAAAATGATATTAACGTCATACGAATCTGTCACATTCTTTCCAATTACGTCATGACGTGTGGTATAAGGCGTAAATATGATGAATCAATGAAATGTGTGAAGTGATAAAATTTTGAGGAGGTCGTGAGTTCAAATCTTTCGGTGTTTGTATTCAATATCTAAAAGTAAAAAGAGGCTTGGTGCAGTTGTCAGCGTCTGACTGTAAACGCGCCCACTTAGAATGATGATTATATTTAAAGGTTTCATTTCGTATCGCCACTCTGGTATGACAAAGTGCGGCGCTGATTTCGTCAATCAACACGCGATGTCTCAATTTCGGGCGGAAAGCAGTCAACAGAGTGTATAGACAGTAGGTTGTATGTCAAAGACAAGCTAAGAGTAGAATTTTTTAGATGCCAAAAATAAATATTTAAAACATCTTGTTTCAACCAAGTTCATTAGCATATATATATATATATATATATATATATATATATATATATATATATATATATGTATATATATATATATATATATATATATATATATATATATATATGTATATATATATATATATATATATATATATATATATATATGATATTAAGACGACGACGTTCTATAACAATGAACTATATTAATTAGCGTAGATAATTTCGAAGCTAATTCATACAAACTATTTGTAAGTACTGGTTTGTGTTATTAACGACCAGGTGGCGACTTCTGCCCCATGGAATTTAATATATCTGCATGTTTATTTTCTAATTCCAAAATAAAATTATTAAATCAGCTATCTGCTTGTTAAAGTTAACATTTCATATATTTGTATAGCAGGAAAACCGCGTGAAATCAACGACGACAATTGCGTGTTGGGTGGCGACCTCAACGCTGCGCTTTGTTTCATATTCTACGTCGTTATATATATATATATATATATATATATATATATATATATATATATATATATATATATTTCAACTATATTTACTGAAAACGGTGAAGGTGATGAGATCTCGGGCACCGGGCTGCGCGTTCTGACTGATCAACAAACTGACTATCACGTTTTCAGTCTGACCGGATGCTATTGTTTGCCTGAAAATAAAGTTATGTTATTAATTAAAAAACATATTAAAAATAATTATAAGACATTGGAATGGCTATGGAATCCTCCTCTGGAGAGATAGTAGATACGTAGCCTGTTTGGCGAACAATAAAATTGACAATTTGGAATAAATCAGTACTGGATATTAAAGTGGGTATTTCATGCGTGAGGCTGGTCGTGCCGCAGTGGGACGTCTAATTCTCCGCTCTGGTAAGACAAATGCGGCGTTCAGTTCCCCACTTAACATGCAATGTCTCGATTTGTCATTGGAGTGTCTTGACATTGAATTTTGTCTCTGACTATCCTGCTATGCGGGATAAAGCGTGAACTCGTTTTGTTTTCATTCATTCAAGGGTGTGCTAGAAATCCCAGAAGGTGTAAGATACAAAGGTGTTTTATCACTACTTTCATTAAACACGTAAAAATCGTTTTAGTAAAATATATAAAATATATTTAGTAATATCATGTTATTAAAATGTGTACATCGTACACATGGTGATGTGTTCAAAATATTTTTTGTACAGTGTCATTCTTAATCCCGCATACAAGGCTCAAAGGCGATCTAGTGTCAATACACACTGGAGACTGTTTCCCTCCTTTTATCGAGACATTGTGTATTCAATGGCGGAAAAGGCCCCGCTTAGTCTTATCAGACCGTGTTTCTGTTAATTTTATGTGTAATCATGTAATGTGCATTATTATAGTTTTTTTTTATAAAGATCCAAAAGAATAATAAGTATCTAGTACAATAGTATTAGAGAATGTTTCACATTTAGACTATTTTTGCTTATAATAAATAAAAAAATTAATAATGTTACTTACGCCGCTGGGTCGATGCCGGTCAAAAATTTAAGCTCTCCAACTGCCTGGAATGTGAATCTGACGGCTTGCTCTCTGAAATTTGTCACTTCGAAGTGCAGCTAAAATGAAATTATTAAACTAGTATTAAATATTCGTTCTATTAATTAATTTAAATTTAATATATTTTAAAATGTCATGGAACGCGGCGTTGATTTCCCCACTGGATATATACAGTCAACGGAGTGTCTTGACACTAGGTCCTGTCTGATTGTCCTGCTACGCGAGATAAAGCGTGAAGCTGTTTTTTTACTTGAGCCCTTCTTTCATAGAGGCGCTGAGAGACGGAGAAAATAATTGTATTTAAACTTTCATTTTCTGGCTCAGCTATGACAAAGTGCTGCGTTAAGATCCACCACTCTACACGCAATGTCTTGCATCACTACATTCTTTCTGCTATACATTGAAAGCGTTTTCGTTTCCTTATCTCTCTTGATAAGGCGTGTGGAAGGTGGAGAGAGAAGTAGTGTCTCATCATATCCACTCTGGTATTCTTATTTCACTAACCTGCAAGCGATCTCCCGGAGCTCCATACAACCTCGTGCTCAGACCGATTTGCACTGACGTTAGTATTGCGCCCCTTTGGTTAACCAGCTGGAAATTTGAAAAGGCTTTCATGAAACTGGTATACATCTTAAACGGTAAACTACCTGTTGCCCAAAGTGTATGTTAAACACATGGTAGTGTGTGTTTGTTATACACTTTTTTTTATGAAAGCGGAGTACAGTGTGTATTGGCAATAGATACGCCTTATCTATGCCTGCTACATGGAATGAAAGCGTGTAATTTTATTCCAGATACCAGGGTAGATATGACGTATCTAGTGTCAAGACACTCTGTGGGTACTCCGCTTTTAATCAAATTCAAGACATTACGTGTTGATTAGCAAAAATCAACTCTGCGCTCTGTCTAACCACAGCGAGGAAAGGGAAATAATTACGTTTGTAAAAAGAGTTATCTTCAATCTTATTTCGCATGGCCTCAAGTTTCTCAGTCCATATTTTTTTATAAAAAAAAAAGACATTTAAGTAACATCCGGCTGCGTCGAAATTCTTATATGCTTGTTACAACTTGTTTGTGTTATTAGAGAGATTTTTATAAAAAAATTTAGGATATAACGAACATGACTTTCTTTCATAGCGCTAGTTTTTATACTAATTCTCCAAAAAAAAAAAATCTTTTCTATACAAAATTTCTATTCTCATTTTCTTACGCCAAGTGTGGAATTACCTTCATTTTATATACTTTGTTTGAATACCTGTGACATGGCTTGACCAAAGGGCTGCAGGTTACTGTCGTTGTTCTGCAGCTTCCCATTGTACACTCTACTATTAATTTCCTCAATTTCTTCCAAATCGTTGATGGTTTCTGGATATACGATGGATGCTGATCTCCCAAGCCTGACTTCCGATTGCTGATTGATCGGCCCTGATAAGCGCATGAAGGGTTCTCCTGGAAAATTAAAGGTTTTATATTATAATAGACAGGAAGTGCCTAGTGTCAAGACACTCCGTAGTCCGTTTTCCACTGAACATCGACATCTCCGCCACTCAATCAACGCAAATCAACGCCGCGCTTTCTGATTCTCTCGAGTAGGAATCGAACCAACAACCAATCGCGTGTAGTCAGGTCATGGCGTCCTCAGTGACCTGATCACTCTTCCTTAATTATTATACAACATTCGATATTAACTCAAGTTTCTCGCAGTCAGTTTCTCTTGTTTTTGTTTTTATAGCTTTACGATTTAATTTCGTTTAACAGTGTAGACAGGAAGTACGTAGTGTCGAGACACTTAGTACTCCATTGCGTGTTGAGTGGCGGACCTCAACTCCGTATTGTTTTAGTTGCTTATAAGAAAACATATTTTCACAAGCAGGAAATATACACACCTTTGTTATCTCTTCCGATAATTTTCACATATATCTTAGGGTTGGCGACGTTCGGTAGCGGGACGTCAGCGTATATGTCAGACATGGGACTGTCCATGTCACCATCGTTTTCTGCCATCGGTTGGTAACTAATAATCATGGTTTGCTTTAAGATAATTGATTAGAAATATATATACACATATATATATATATATATATATATATATATATATATATATATATATATATATATATATATATATCTTCGTTTTCCGTGACTGGCGGAATTTTTCAGAGCGTACTACTGAAAATTATTTATATATAATCATTATCTCGAGTCAGAATTGAACCCAAGACTATCTTGGTACATACTGACGCTGTTCATTTAATGCATTTTTTTTGCAATTATAAATGCTTGTACTTCATCTTTTTCTATCTATGATTGTAAAAAAATCATGCTATCTTACACGTTATTAACTGACCTAATATCAGTTATATTTTTTACAATTTTTTTTAATTAATGACTGACACTTTGGTATCTTTACGTCACTGGAAATAGAACCTATTATCAATATAGTTAAAATGAGATCTCACCTAAACGGTAGTTTTGCTAATTCGATCCCGTATTCGTCGACCAGTGACGATTCCCTGACGCTCGCCACTGTGCCTGTGACTCGAAGTTTTATCATATCTGTAAAAAATGATAACAATTTAATTCAAATAATTATTATATATTTTGAAAATGACAATGACTGTGAATGAAAATGACAATGACTTTTTTTAATGAATGAACTTTTTTTATGAATGACTGAATGAACGTAACCATTGAGCGGAGATGTATGACGTTGCGGGCGATATGCCGATCGTGGCGCAGTGGGATAGAGTCTGACTGTAAACGTGATCGGTTGTGGGTTCGATCCCCACTCGGGGGATGTGATTATATTTAAATTATTTTCACTTCCTCACTCTGGTAAAGACAAAGTGCAGCGTTGAATTCCACCGCTCAACACGCAATGTCCCGAATTTGATGGAAATTGAAGTACAGAGTGTCTTGACACTAGGTATTTTTTGTCTACCCTGCTATGCGGGGTAAAAGCGTGAAGCTAAAAGTAAAGAAACGTTTGTTTAAAATTCTATAAAGAAACACTAGATATTAACTACGTATATAAAAATATTGGAAGAGAAAATATTTTTACCCTCTTTTGTGATTGCGAATGCTAATTATTTATATTTATATTAATATTTGAAATTTGTATTTGAAACAAGCAACTGATGAGTTTCTCGCCTGTCTTCCAATGTAGCTAACATTCCTATGGGACTTACAATACTGACACAATAAACAGATTGACGATTCTAAGGTGCTTGTAAACAGCCTATTATTTGTTCAAAATTTGTTTAGGTTGTGATTTTTTTTTATTTTATATTAAAAAGTAGATTTTCCATAATGATCCATTGAAAATACATTAAATTAATAAAATAAATATTACACACACACTACTATGTGTTTCACATACACGCACGTATTCGGTACTGTGTTTCGCGGCGGAACTCAATTCCGCATCTTGTTCAAACGGACCCAGACTAGAGGAATTGTCAACCAGCGCAAATGGCAGACACTCTCGCACTGCGCCACAATGGCGTTATTTCCATTAGTATACCAATTCATTATCAATAATGTCTATCACTCGAATTATCATCCACGTTCGATGTCAGTATGATAACCTTACATTGACTTCCTTGTTTGAAATTGTGACATATTTTGAATTAATTTTATTTCTATATATAATATATAAGATCGAAAAAAATAAACAAATACGTTGGTTCGATTCCCACTTGGGGGAGTGATTACGTTTAAATTTTTTTTACTTAGCTTCACGCTTTTACCCCGCATTGAAGGGTAACGGAAAGTACCTAGTGTCAAGACACTTCGTACTCCGCTTTTCGCCGAATTCTAATCATTGAATCTTGAGTGGTGGAACTCAACGCCGCGTTTCTGTCTTACCAGAGTGTGGAAATGAATATAGTTAAAATATAATCATTCCCCCGAGTGGGATCGAACTCGCAACCGATCACGTTTACAGTCAGACGCTGTCCCACTGCACAACGACCAGTGAAAAGTTTATATTTCTTTTTTTATAAGTGTAAGCTAAAGTCAGTAATGTCAGTAATGTCAGTAGTCGGGTAATGGTACGAAAAGTTTGATCGGTTAGTTGATTTTGAAACAACTTGCGTAAAGCAAAGCAACGCACGCAATCAATGTAACTCATTATTTACAGATAAAACATTACGTAGTTTTAGTAGATAACAAGTGGAATATAGCGTATGCTATGGTTTTACGTTTTTCTGTTATGTTATTTATTTATTTATTTATTTCTTATGACCTTGATAGATATCGTCTGACTGTAAACGCGATAGGTTGTGGGTTCGATTCCCACTCGAGGAAATCAATATATATTTAAATGATTTTCCTCGCTCCTCGTTAGCAAAGCGCGCCCTAGAGTTCTGCCACTCAACATGCAATGTCTCGAACATATATATATATATATATATATATATATATATAAGTACCATTTTATTTATTGTAGTCCATGTGACAGGCTTACGAGTATACGTAAAATGATATATGCGTTGCTAAGGCAACGCGTATATACTCTTAAGTTTAGGTACATACTACTTGTTCATATAGCTTTACGCTTTCTTTTAACCTTTGTACCTAGTGTCCGAACACTCCCTAATCCGCTTTCCGCCGAATTCGAGACGTTGCGTGTTGAGTGGCGGAACTTAACGCCGCGTTTTATTATACCAGAGCGGGGAAATGAAAATATTTTACATACAATCACTCCCCCGAGTGAGAATCGAACTCACAACCGATCTCGTTTACAGTCAGACGCTGTCCCACTGCGCCACCACCGGCCTCATCTTACGATTGCATCAGTCGAGAATCGTACTCGCAACCTAAGTAGCACAGCTTAGGTAATAAACTACCGTGTAATGAATTTTTTTTTACATAAGTATTTGTGTCGCAAACTTATTGAAAAGGCTTTTTTTTGTGTTATTTTGTAAGGCATTACATTTCGCTTAGAAAATTACGTGACATTTCCGGTTGTGAACTGGGGGCAGGCTGGCAGTATGCGATTGTAAATCCATCCGGCTTGGGATTCATTTAAGGCTTTATGTGTAGGTATTTTTTAAGGTTAGTTAAATATTATTTAGGTATTTTTTAAGGTTAGTTAAATGTCATAATATTATAATTTTTAAGGTTATTTAATAGTGGTCTTGTTAAAATATTTCGCGTTAAAATATTACGCGTTGCCTTGGCAGCTTGTATGTTAAGTAAGATATGATTTTTTATGCATTAATAACAATACATGTATATATATATATATATATATATATATATATATATATATATATGACCACTATACTACTTTCCTATGTATACTATAATTTCATTCATCCATCCGTCCATTCGTCACATTTTTTTGTAAAAACGGTACATAGCTTCTGCTCCGCGTATTATTATATAGAATTATTAGCTGTGTCGAATTTTGTTAGATTAATAAAATAATGCTTAATAAAATAGAAGTTGTATCAAACTAGGGAAGAAAAAGAATTGGGAATATTCTCTCCCAACGCTTTCTTAAGACACCTGCATTCCCATAGAAAGCATTGGCACAGAAACATAGATTCCTAAAGGAACCTACATTCCCAAAGGAACCTACATTCCCAAAGGAACCTACATTCCCAAAGGAACCTATATTCCCAAAGGAACCTACATTCCCAAAGGCACCTACATTCCCCAAAGAACCTGCAATTTCCAAAAGAAACCTACTTTTCGAAAGAAACCTACATTTCCATAGGAACCTCCATGGTGTAGCGAACAGGTTCAAAGCTACCTTCAAAAGTTATTATAATACGTTTTTTTTTAATATTTTTCTTAACACCAATAGATATGTTTGTAATAAGAATTATATTAGAAATATATTAAGAGTAAAATATTTTTTAAGATATTGAATATTTTTGTAACCTAAAAATTTCAACGAACAAACTCAATTACAATATTATTTATTTATATTTAGATAAAATACGCTCATTAATGTTGTGACAGTTAGTTGCTACAGTTCAATTGAGAGACAAGTCTTCAGTACGTTACGCGTTCGTTTTTCAAAAAAAAAATACAGTTATTATATTGTGTTTATGAAAAAAAAACCGAGATTATTTATAATCTGTCTAATTAATACTTTAAAATAATTTAAAAAATATATAATAGTTTCATAATGTAATGGCGCGTAATTTTGGCGGGTTTTATCTGACAGCAATTGTTTATTTCGTTCTTTGTTTCGTCTGTATCTTTTTTGTATTTGTTTTTTTTTTAATATATGTTTTATAT
Organism: Dryadula phaetusa; assembly: GCA_032432895.1. NCBI lineage: Eukaryota > Metazoa > Arthropoda > Insecta > Lepidoptera > Nymphalidae > Dryadula > Dryadula phaetusa. The sequence continues at coordinate 2,463,179 of JAOYRS010000096.1, read as the reverse complement.
ATGTTTAGGTTGTGATATATTACGTGTAAAGCCAATAAGATATATGTAAATTTTTTTTATTAATATTCACAAGGCAATAAATGATTAGTAAACGATTAGTAAAAATGTCAAAATATAAATGTTTTAGGCTGTTTATATACAATAATAAAAACAAATTCGTAATATATGTATAATCTGCGGTACATGATGACATTTCAATGCGTGAATGTGTCCTTGACCCACAAAGAGTGCGTCGCCATTTTGGAAGATGGTCGCCTGTCATCGTAGAAAGGTTATTTTTTTTATTATTTTGTGCTCTATCTAGCATGTTTTGTTTTCGTGTGTGAATGGTTTTGTTTAAAAATATATGATATAATTACCATCGTAGTGAAACAGCATCCGACTGTAATCACGGTTGGTTGTGGGTTCGTTTTTCGTTCAGAGTAATAATTTTTATCTTAATTCAATTCTTGAGTTAATCAATATTAGACAATAACCTACCTGTACTGTTGTATATATATATATATATATATATATATATATATATATATTCCGCTATATATATATATATATATATATATATATTGCGGAGACCCGCTGGATGCTACAGGTAAACAGGTCGTGCAATGGACGTCTTCTGACTGATGATGATATTAGCTTCAACCCTGATCGGGAATCGTCCACAACCATCGTGTTACATTCAGGTTTTTAACTACTGCGCTATCATGACTTTGTCTTTTGCATGCGCGTTCAATTCTCCTTTTTTTCGATCGATTGTTTTGTATTATGTTTTTTATTTTCTTTTAATGCATTTATGTAGGCTAAGGTCTTGTTTATTATTTTTTCTTATTTGTAAATAACCCGTATTTACATCGGATGCAGATGGTTTTGCGCATCGGTTTCCTGGTCTACTCTTTGTAGTGACTTTTTTCTTTCCTTTTTTTCTTGTTTTTTTTTATGTCATTATACTGCTTTGTCCTTAACGGTGGCCAAAGTATAGCGTTATGAATTATAAGATTCTAGGCTCAATTTTCGAGTAATGTATATTATGGGAGGAAACTCCTTGGCGTTCCATGAAGTCACTGTGGTTCTCTATAGCGTTGTAGAAAGAGGATCTTGAAGTAGTGCCTGGGGCTCTCAGCACAAGTGTAGACTTGAGGGGCCCTTTAAAATGCGCGTTAACGCTCGCTTATCTGTACTTTATTAAATTTGTAAAATGTACATGTTTTCACATGTTTATGTACGTGTACTTATACAAGATGACCGAAATGTGTAAACGATTGCGCCTATTTAGATAGAATTTTCACTAGAACCGTATTTATTGATTGTTTAATACTTTTATACTCATACGAAAGATTGGACACGCAGCAGGGTAGCAGGTTGAGTACTTTAAACTTGTCATTAAGACATTGCGTGTTAAGTGACGGAGCTCAACGCCGTGTTTTGTCTTATCAGAGCGAGGAAATGAACGACCGGCCGGCCGCTTAGTTTATATATTGTTTATAATAAAACGTTATTAAATCATTAGGTTTATATCCAAGTGCATATCGTAAATATCTGAACAAAGTCCGAGTTGACGTCCGACTATAAAATCTTAATTATTTACGCCTTTTTTAAAATATATTTTTACAATATGGAGACAACTAACGATATATATTAATAATGGCCATAGTGGCGCAGTGTTACAGCATCTAACCGTAAACGCTATTGGTTGTGGGTTCGATTTTCACTTGGGAAAATAATATTTAAATTTATTTTTATTAACGATTTCGCGCGGAAAGCAGTCTACGGAATGTCTTGATTGTCTACTAGATTGTCTCTGGCCACACTGCTTTGCAGGATAAAGCGTATTTTGACGTCGTTCGTGGGACCGCGTCCGACTGTAAACGCGATCGGTTGTATGTTGATCACCACTCGATAGAGTGATGGAGATTATATTTAAATTATTTCCACTTCCTCGCTGTGATGAGACAAAGTGCGGAGTTCCACGACCCAACACGCAATGTATATAATTCGGTGGAAAACGTAGTACGGAGTGTCTTGACACTAGGTACTTTCTGTTTTACCTGCTATGCGGTGTAAAAGCGTAAAACAATTCTTAAGGAAGTTCTGGATAAAAGCCACACAATGAAACTCGAAAGTTCATTCAAAGAGTTAAATTATTTACTATTTTTAAAGTGTTATTCCACACTTAGGATTAGAAAACATTTTTGAAAAAGAGTTTTTGTTTTTGTTTTGTTTTTTCAAAAAAGAGTTAAATTAGTTAAAAACCATTTTTTTTTGTTTTAAAGACTAAAAATATGCATGTATAAAGAAAGTACAATAAAAAGTATTTTAAAAAATTAATATTCTGTAACTGAGATTTGAACTCCCACCCATCGTTTTCAAACTATCAATATATAAATTTTAAATGTATTTATTTTATGAGTCACTAGGTACTTTCTGTCTACCCTGCTGTGCGGGATAAAAGCGTGGAGCAAAAAAATATATGGGAAATAATAACGTCCTATCCGCGACCAGTTACTTAGTGCTAATGATCTTTGATATTAACCGGACAGGATGAACTTACAAGGATAAGGCCGGTCGAATGTGTTTTTATACTTTTTGTGTAGCTCATTATCGTCATATAGTACAGTGGTAAAGCGTCTTACTGTAAACGCTATTGGTTGTGAATTCAATTCCCACTTGAAGAAATGTATATATTTTATACTAGTGACTACATCCAACTTGATTTAATTTTGTCAAACAAAATAATTTTATTTCTTTTTTTGTTTTTTTTTAGCTTCACGCTTTTATCCCGCATAGCAGGGTAGGCAGAAAGTACCTAGTGTCAAGACACTCCGTACTCCGCTTTCCACCGAATTTGAGACATTGCGTGTTGGGCGGTGGAACTCAACGCCGTCTTGGTCTTTGTCTTTACCAGAACGAGGAAGTGAAAATAATTTAAATATAATCACTCCCCGAGTGGGGATCGAACCGATAGCGTTAAGGCTGTCTCACTGGGCCACTACTGGCCTCTATGTGGTATATTTTTATTTTATTTATTCTTTTCGCCAATAACATACTATCATATTTGCGTACTAGTCAGTAGCACAATGGTTTCTTGCATATTATGTGACCTAAGGATAAAGGGAAATGATCCCAAAACCATCGCCATAAGTCAGATGTAAAACAACTGAGCATCAATGTCGTTGAAACTGCTGGTGCCTATCTAGTATACTAGACACTCTGTTGACAACGCGTTGCTATAGCAACGTGTATGTCACTTTACTAATCTAATATATTTTTATGCATTATTTTTAAAATATATTATCGTTTTGCACTCCTTCTCTATATAAACTGTAACTGTGCCAAATTTCCTACTCCTCTGTTCGCGTAATTTTCATATAAAGAGATACAAAAATTTTGCTTCACGTATTAATGTATAGATTATCAAGAGAGCGTCTCGAGCGGGTTTTTTTTAAAATATTAATTCATATGTTTTTTTTTTATTTTTCCGGTTTCCTGTTTCCAAAGTTTTTTTATATAAACGATGTATTATTAATTAAATTTAACTTAAAAACAAAATGGAAAGGTTATCGTGTCTTGTGGGACGGCGTGTGATTGTAAACGCGATTGGTTGTGGGCATTATAAGCCTAGAAGAATTTTTTTTTCTACTTTTCCGCACTGATGTGGCATAACGCGGCGTTGAGTTTCGCCACTTAACACTTTATGTGGAATAAAGTATCAAGCAAGTTTTTAAATAAGCACTGTAGGAGATAATCTGTTAATTTTATAATCTATGTAAAATAAAATATATATATAATCTATGTAAAAATTAGGTCGGTCGTGGCGGACTGTGACAGCGTCTGACTGTAAACTCGACCGTTTGTAGGTTCGATCCCCTCTCGGGGGAGTGATTATGTTTATAAATATTTCCACTTCCTCGCTTTAGCAAGACAAAGTGCGGCGTTGAGTTCCACCATTCAACACGCAATGTCACTAGGTACTTTCTGTCTACCCTGCTATGCGGGATAAAAAGTATGAAGCTACACAAAAAAAACACAAAACATTTCGTACTTTTGTTTGGTTTTAAAGAGTGTCCATTATACACTTGTTTATCACACACACTCGTGAATTTATCATGAATGGTAATTGAACCTATTATTATCTCGGTTTACTACTAAACACAGATTATACAACCCCTGAGTCAAAGGTCTTGAAAGATTATATTATGTGTATAACTGATAATGACACTTCCGTCTGTCTTTTGATAATATTGTACAGAGGAACACCGAAATGTGTGTTATTTGGTTTGTTTGGCTTCACGCCTTTATCCCCCTTGACACTATGCACTTAGAGTCTATAATACTATGCGGCATGTGTGTTGTAACTGTACCAAATTTCATTCGATTCTCACTCGGAGGAAAGTTTGAGTTTGAATTATTTTCATTTCCTCGCTCTGTTAGGGCAAAGCGCGGCGTTGAGTTCCGTCACTCAACTCACACTGTCTCTAATTTCTGAGGAAAATTGAGAACGGACTATTTTAACACTATATTCTCTGTATCTACATTGCTATGAGAAAAAAATGTGAGGCTGTTTTTTTTAAATTTCCTTTTTAATATATATATATATATATATATATATATATATATATATATATATATATATATATATATATATATATATTAAAAGGGAAATTTGATGCTTAATGATCTTAATTAAAATTATTTTCACGTGTGTGACGAACCCGCGACCATCGCGCCTATAGACCAAAGCTCTCACTGCGCCATAAAGGTAATTTATTATATAATAATTATTATTTAAATTTAACTGGTTTTTTATTACATATAAGAAGATGATACGGCTCATTTTCGCTTAATTAATGCTTCAAAGCACGTTGTAAGGTTCAAGAAATTATATATTTAAAACCTTATTACTAAAAATTATAAGGGCGAAAATCAAACAATATGTACGTTTATTAGCATAGCGAATATTTTGATTGTGAAGCCAATAGATTTTGAACTTTATTTCGTTATGGAAATAAAGTTTATTTTTAAACTGTTTAACGGGAAAGGTAATTGAACTGACTTTTTGCTCGATCCCGTTTTGCGATGTGTGTATGGAAGTCATATTAAAATATTACTTGCCGTTTTTTTTTCTTTTTTTCTTTTAATTTTAAAAGCTACACATGTGTGCGAGTGGTGTTTTTGATTGTTATAGGTGCCGGTTCGAATCTATTGAGGGAATTGTGTAGGTTTACTTATATATGAATCATTTTATTACAAAAGCGTGTGTCAAACACATGGTAGTGTGTGTATTATTTTTTTATTATCTTGTTTTTTTTTGTACAGCTTTACGTTTTATCCCGTATAACAGGATAGTCAGAGGCAATCTAGTGTCAAGACACTTCGTTGACTGATTTTCACCGGAATTCGACACATATAGTGAAAGCATCGCTTTGTTTTACCTGAGCGCGGAAACGAAATTAATTGAAATATAATCATTCCCCCGAACGAGAATCGAACCCACAACCGATCGTGTTTACAGTCAGACGCTGTCCATTAATCGGCCTCAAAAAAAAGTTATAAATATTATATAAATACTTCTTAAAAATGAAAAAAAAACTACTTTAAATTTTGAATTTTCTATAATGTTAAATAATTTAAAAAAAAACAAAAGAATGCGGGATATGGAGTGTCTTGACACTAGGTACTACTCGTCTATCCTGCTATGCGGGATAAAATCGTGAAACTAGAAAAAAATCTTTGTATACATATATTATGTATACGTCAATTGTCAGTTTCAACCATGTTATTTGATGACAGATGAGGTGTCATCTGTCTGTCTGTGTTTTTTTATCTGTATTTGCTTACATTTACCGCTACAAAGCTTTTAAGTATAATTTTGGCATAGATAAAAAATATGTTTTAAGTGGTTTTTTTTTATGTTGTCTGGACATTGTAATATATTACAATAAGTTAAATTACTATTTTCTTGTATACCAATTAACTCGTTACCTCTTAATTCTTATATTTTTCCAGTAGTGATTGGCGGAACTTAACGCCGCGCTTAGTTATGCTAGGGCGTGTATATAAAGATAATTTAAACAACAATTTAATAAAAATTAAAACCCAACTGTGGTTAAAGACTAAGTTTTAAAATCCGCCCTTATATATATATTCAGTGACACTAGCGTCCTTAAGACGGATATAACGACGTGTCATTTGTCAAAATGTGCAATGAACCTGTAACCGTCGTGTTACGGTAAGACGGTATCCCATGAAACACAATGGTTTTTATATATAAAATTATAATTACTAGATGTCCCGTTGACGCGTTGACAACGCGTTGCCATAGCAACGTGCATGTCACTTTATATAAACGTGTATGTCAAACACGTGGTGGTGTGTGTTACATTTATTTTATTAATTCAATATATTTTTTGACATTTTTTAAAAAAAAAACATTATCATTTTGCATTCTCTATATAAACTATAACTGTGCCAAATTTCATACTTCTCAGTACGCGTGATTTCCGTAAAAGAGTTCCGTATTAATATAAAGATTTACTTATTATGTATTAGTAGATATTTTTATTTTTTTTTCCATTGCAATCCTAACTTACCTTTGTCCACGTCCACTTGAAAGTGCAGATCGCTTCTGGCACTGACGGTCAACCGATAGTCGCATGTGTCGCACCTCACGCTCAAATGCCACATGCCGACTAGAGACGAGTCCATTGTAACCGGTGGGAGTACTGAGAGCCTGTGGGAGAGAGAGTGGCAGTGAGAAAAGAGAGTGAGATTCTCAGGTTTTTTGGCATTTTTATACGTTTCGTACGCATTGTCTCGAATTCGGTGGAAAGCAAAGTACGGAGTGTCTTGACACTAGGTACTTTCTGTCTACCCTGCTACGCGGGATAAAAGCGTGAAGCTAAAAAAAATAAAGAATAAAAAAATATATCCTCAGATACTGTTTCCTTGAAAAATAAATAAATAAGAAAAAATAAATAGTCTTTACAGTAGCCCGTGTTCATGGCCACAAGAAGATTTGATAGCTTTCACTTTATACAACGTTATTTTAAGCAACCCTTCCTAGCCTAACCCTAGATTTCTTACAGGGTTTCCTTTTTTCTCCATGTTTCTCTCGTTTCATCGGGAAATTGACTTTAGTGGTGTTCTACATTCTTTCAGTAACACTATATGTCGCGTGACATCTCTCTCCGCACAATAGTGTCGTTTGTTCGTTGTCTATCAGTTAGTTAGTAAGTAAAGAGTAACGGAAACTGTCCAAGGGACGTGTGTAGGTCACGTTTAAAATTTATGCGTTTTGGTTTTTAATAGTGTCAATATAAGTCTGAATAAGATTCGTATTTTCTCTCACGGATCTCTAGGTTGATTGCACAAATTAGTCAGAGAAAACTCAGTGTCAAAACACTCTGTTTTATTTAATTTAACACACTTACATATCAAAGTCAAGAGTAGCTCCCGGAAACACGAGGTACACATCCCGCGGAGTGACGCTACCTGTTCTCGATGACGGGGAGAACAGCTTCACTGATGTCTGGTTGTAGAGATCGATTTGTGGTGCTGTGGAAGTAAAAAGATATTAGGTCACAGGTTCAAATGAAATAGAGAGTTTATGTTAAAGCTTTACGCATTATCTCTAAAGGGGTAGTCAGGGAGAAAGGGAAGAGAAGAGAAAGGAGAAAGAGCTAAACGCTACTACGGTCCCTGCATACTTTTTGCGTTTCCTTTATATTTCTCTCTCGAAGAGTTAATCAATAGTAAATTATGGTTTATTTAAGAATATATGAAAGTTTTATGTCATACAATTACAATATATGGATATTATTGGAGCAGAATTAGATTATATATATATATATATATATATATATATATATATATATATATATATATATATATATATATATATATATTTGCTTTTACCTACCGATATTATTCCGCAAAGCAGGATGGACAGGCAGTACCTACTGTGAAAACTGAATTCGAGACATTGCGTGTTGAGTGGCGGAACTCAACTCAATCTACGGAGTGTCTTCACACTAGGTTGTCTATGATTACTCTGCTATGCGGGATGGAGTGTAAAGCTGTTTTTTTATATTACATTTGTCATATGTTCGACTTTTTTCATACAGTCAAACGGTTCCCTTATAAGGCTTGTATTGAGGTCACCTTGAATATTGTAGGTTATATGAAGAATGTTGTAGGTATTTTTTGTACGCGATGTCTAGACCTCAGTGGGTCTTGTACTCAATGCTTCATTGTGTACCTAATGGCTCAGTGGTGGCGTGAATGGTCTAAGCAAATGAATATAGCAACGTGTATGTTTATTTAAATGTGTATGTCAAACACATGGTAGTGTGTGTTACATTTATTTTATTATTAATTTAATGTATTATTTGCATTATTTTTAAAATATATTATCATTCTGCGCTCGTTCTCTATATATACTATAACTGTGCCAAATTTCATACTCCTCAGTTCGCGTTATTTTTATAAAAAGTTGTACAAAGTGTTCACTCTACTTGTTAATATATGTACAAAGTTAGAATTTTATATTTATTATACATATAGCATGTATCGATTTTGATAAGGTTTTATACAAAAAGCTTTTTGTCTCTTAAATTGATCTTTCCATAATAAAGAAAGCTTTAAATTTGGCACAGTTAAAGTTTATATGGAAAGAAAAGTATTAAAAAAATGTATTAGAAACACATTAAATTATTAAAACAAACTTTACACACACGCTATCACGTGTTTTATATACACTTTTGTGTATATTGTCGTACACATTGCTATGGTAACGCGTGTTTTACGCCTGATCGGTTTTTTTCTTTATACATTTTTTTTAATAACAGTCGTTTATCAGATTGTATCAATCACCTTGAGTAATAAGGTCTTATAATATTACAATAATAGCACAGAATATATTACCCTTCAAACTGAAACAATTGTAATGTAAAGAGAAATGACGCCATCGTGACCCAGTGGGGCAGCGTCTGATCGGTTGTGGGTTCGATCCACTCTTGGGGTTATGTTTCATGTTTAAATTATATTCTCGTTTTTCAAAAATGTTTATTACAATAAAGGAGTCCTTAACTTTTTTAGTTTCACGTTTTTATCCCGCATGGTGGGTTAGGAGGGAAGTATCTAGTGTCAAGACACTCTGTACTCCACTTTCCGCCGAATTCGGAACTTTGCGTGGTGAGTGGCGAAACTCAACGCCGCGCTTTGTCTTACCAGAGCGAAGAAATGAGAATAATTTAAACATAATCATTCCCCCAAGTGAAAATCGAACCCACAACCCATCGTGTTTAGAGTTGGACGCTGTCCCACAAAACACGACGGGCCTCAATAACTAATTAGCTTAAAGAGATCAAATTAAATAATTAAATTGTGTTTAAAGTATTATATTTTGATACAACTTGTTAAGTTACGTAATTACGTAAAAATACAAGTATTTAGTTATAGGGGTCATCGGAACAGAGGGACGGCATCTGACTGTAAATGCGATTGGTTCTGGGCTCCATCTTTCTCAAGGGAATGAATATATTTAAAATTTTCATTTCTCTGCTCGGGTAAGGCAAAGCGCGACGTTTAACTCCGCACAACTCAACACTCGACACACAACATCTCGATTTCAAACGGAAAGCAGTCAACGGAGTGTCTTGACACTAGGTTATCTTTGACCACCCTGCTATATGGAATAAAGCATGATAGTCTTAAAAAAAATAAGTATATATTATGCCAATTCTAAGTTTCATCCAAATCGACTTAGCTGTTTAGGTGTTATTGTGTAATGAACATTCAAACAGTTATAACATTATTGATAGGAAAGGTGTATTTTTATGACAATACCTTCTAGATTATATTGTTTACAAAAGTGATAACTACATTTAAATAATTACTTTTAAGGATCTCAGTTAAAAGTATTTCCTTGTGAGCCTGGTCGTCCTGGCAAGGGCATCAGGTTCGTGCAATGAATATATGAATATATAGAGGCCATCGTGGCACAGTGGTACAGTGACTGACTGTAAACGCGACTGGTTGTAGGTTCTATTCCTATTCGAGAGAATTTGCTCTGGTAAGAGGAAGCATGACGTTCATTTCGTCTATGTCTCGATTTGAGGCGGAAAACATGGAGTCTCTTTTTGACACTAGGTTGTCTCTCAGTACCCTGCTATGCGGGATAAAGTATATGCTGTATATAGTATTCAAAAGTCTAAATATCATTGCCAGATTTTCTTACGATGATAAATAGAGGGTGTTAAAAAATCAATACTATTTACTTCATAGTAAAGATGTACGTTTGTATATCTGTACACGCGTAATTTAACACCATTACAATTTCACACACATTATACATAATGACAACTTCCCTTTGTATAGTGATGTGTTTATATTAAAGAGGATTTAGTTATAGGTATATTAAAAATTATATGTATGAGGTCGTTATGGCGCAATGGTACCGATTTGTTTGTCGAGATAGTTGTGGATTCCAGTGTGAAATTATATTTGAGTTTTTAAATTATTTTCATTTTTTCACTCTGGTCGGACTAAACACGGCGTTGAGTTCCGCCACGAATTTGTAAGAAAGTGACCTTGACACTAGGTTCATTCTATGTATCATGATGTGCCATTAATTTATTTAATATTTATCCCAGTACTGATTGTCCTTAATTATAGAATCATGAGAAAACTGTAGGCATGTTGGTTTATTGTTTTTGGTTGTATATTAGATATGTATAGTAGAGATGTAGTCCCTACCATTATATCAACAACCAACAGCGCTTCAACCTTGCATTATTAGATAATTTATTATAATGATAACAATTTGTGGTGTTGTTCGTCCGGAGAGAATTGCTCATTGTGGCCATAATTTGACCGTGTTGGCGAAGGGGAGAACTGATTTTTTTATTTCAAATCTCAGTAACGTGAAACAGCTTCACGCCATTTCAGGAAGGCAATTGGTACGCTCTGATCTCCGCCCTACAACCGAATTCGAGGCATTACTTGTTAAATTGACGTAACTCAGTGCTGCGCTTTGTCTTACGACAGCGGCGAAATTAAGACAATATAATTGTAATCGTTAGTTAATCACTGTTACTATGAAAGATAGTCCATCTCTAATCAAAGAAGACCTGCAAGTTGAATGTTCTGTTAATTTTCTTCTCTCATCACTTACCATCACTCGGAGGGTATAGCACAGCGTGGTCCACAGCGCCTTCGATCAGGATCCTCAACGTGGTGATCCCGTTCTCCACTGGTATTCCAAGAGTTATTGCGTCGCCAGCTCCCCTCTTCACCAATAATGTCTGGAGAAAGAAAAAGAATAGAAGATGTTGTTTGTTGTTAATTTATCACGAAGATTTCTATACTTTTGATGTTATTTTTATTATATCGATAGACAGAGAGGGTAGATTATTTTTTCCTTTTTTTTATAAATGGACCTTTCAGTTACTTAAATATTTTGGTACGGATCAATATATATTCAGCATACATCATTTCTTTTGCTTCACCTTTCACGACTGTATTTCTATTATATTTTTAATGTTTTGGGCATTGTGTTTGTTAGTGGACTTACGTCAAACATATCAGCGCTGGGTAACTCGTTCAGCCTCGCTCGTCGTGGCTCTCCAGAAGACCACTGCTGTGGTTCTGTTTCTGAAGCATAATTGCTGGACGTGTCGCTTCCCTGAAAATATATGTTGAATGTTAATTTAGATCTTTCCCGGAGTTCCTAAAATTGTTACTTTTTCACCTAATTTTCTAATTCCATTATAAAAAGATTATTTGAGTTGCGTTTTTTTTTAAGTTATGTCAGAAAATGCAGCTTCAAGCTTTATCTCGTTAGTCAGTGGAAACCTTGCGTTCTACCGAAACAGAGATATTGCGTGTTGAATGATGAACTAAACGCCGCGTTTTGTCTCCTCGAAACCAGTACAGAGAAATTAAATAAGTATCTATTCGTATTAGAGATATTGTCCTTTGTCTATTTTTTTATATAACCATGTTAAAAAGTTGTCTTTCTGCGCTTAACTTTTACAAATGTAAGCTTTCTGCTTTTTTTCTATTTACATTTTATACTTTGAACATATCTCATTTTCTTTATTTATTATAGTAAAGTGATCTATTAAATATTTAGATAATAATAATAATAATAATATATTTATCTCTGGTTTTCGCGATTTTTATACATTTTAAATGAAACTATTTTAACCGGATCAATCGCATATATTTTGGTATTCGAAAATACATTTTGGAGACCTGACGTTTCGAACACTTTACAGTAGTCCGTGGTCACAAGTACCAAAATCTACGCGATTAATCCGGTTAAAATAGTTTCAATTAAAATAATGTATTTATTTACTTCGAATGTAGGTGTACAAGTATGTTGAAGATTTAACAATGTTATGTCCATAATTATCCATGTACTTCCTGCCCTTCAGTTAGTACTCATACATTTTGACATGAGTGTCATACATACATAGTTAAACATGTGAAATTACCTTACTGTAGTAAGGTGCCATTCAAAAATTACGTCACATGATGCTTATGAGATGATAAAACCCCTCACGGTTTTATTTCAGCTGATCATATTTGTGATACCACTGTTGTCAAGCAATGTCACATCGACTCCCCGCCTCCACCTTAAGGTGTTTATCAAAAAATATTTAAAAAAAAAACGTATAATTTTTTTGTTATAAAAATTTGAACGCAGCGGGATTGGAACACGTGCCTCTTGGAAACCGCCCAAGACTCTGACTGCTAAGCCACGCGTTCAAAAAATTATAATTATTTACCACAACTTGCAAGGAGTAAGGTAGAACCTCGCCCTCGGTGTGGGATGACACGTTTCTTAAGTCCTGCAAAGCGAGTTCTGATTCTGGTGACGGATGGTTGGGGTCCGTCCATACTGTGTAAACCTGGAAAAGATGTAATAAGTTTGCAGTTTCTTTGCTTTTCTATCCTATTCATTTTATAAGTCGTGGCGCAGTGGAATAATGTCCGACTGTAACGCGATCGGTTGTGGCTTCGATACACACTCGGGGGAGTGATCAAATTTAAATTATTTTTCACTTCCTCGCTCTGGTAAAGACAAAGTACGGCGTTGAATTCCACCACTCAAGTCGCAATGTCTCGAATTCGGTGGAAAGTGGAGTGTTTTGAAACTAGGTACTTTCTGTCTATCCTACTACGCGGGTTAAAAGCATGAAGTTAAAAAAAAATCTTTAAAAATCAAAATCTAAAAATTCTTGAATAGGTTTTTAGGTAAATTTAGTAACTATGGATTATGTTAATATATTAATTCATCAATAGTATAAAAAATATCAATTTTTTAGACATTTTTCTTTTTTTTTAAATTATGTTCTTCTTAGTATTGTTGTAGCACTCTTGGTCTACTTGGTGGTTAAACTCGTCGTCACGCTTTATTTCATAAGAGCTGACCAACGTCTGTTTTGTAATAGATTTATTCACGTTTGCAATTTGAAAGAGCTACTCTAGAACTGATCATTGATTTCAGACAAAATCCAATAAAGACACTAATTTATTATTTTAAAGCAAGTGATTTAGATTAACAAAATTATTCTCATCTCAACATCAACGGAAATGAACACATACCTTCAATCTCTTCTCCACCAGAGCTCGTAACGCTAGTGGCAGTCTCTGAGGGTCACCGGCTCCTTTATCTGTCACCACGAAGAGGGCGCTGTCATAGGGTACCAGCTTCGCAGCTGATGCTAAGGCCCTCATTGTACCGTCGTTTGTCGAGTCTGTATAGACACCCTGGTAGAAGATTTTGGTAGAAATTATACTAGGTGTGTTTTGATACGAGATGGAGATGGTTGAAGAAAAAATATATCTCTTTAGATTCTAAAGAACACATTTTATGTTATATATAAACAAAATTCTTTTAATAAATGAAATGTATCATTTTTTTAGCTTCACGCTTTCATCCCGCATAGACAGAAAGTACCTAGTGTCAACACACTCCGTACTTCACTTTCCGCCGAATTCAAATCTTATTATCATAATTATAATCCCATAAATGAGAGAAAATACTGTAGCAAATATTTAAGGTGTCTTTTTCTCGGTTAGATTCTAGGTAATAGAGGTACAGGTTCAAATCATGCTATGATAATTTTTTTGTATTAAATTTTTTTATAATACGGCAAACGTATGTCTTTACACTTTTCTCGGTTAGAATCTAGGTAATAGAGGTGCAGGTTCAAATCATGCTATGATATTTTTTTTTATTTAATTTTTTTATAATGCGGCAAACGAATGTCTTGACACTAGGTTCTCACTGCCCACCCTGTTATACTGTTTTTTTTTGTAAATACATTTTCAAAGTAAAACTCGGGCCATAACTAATTAGTTTTCTTAAAATATTATCAGTATTAACTGCTTATTATGTTTTTAATTGTATGTATAATTTTTCCACGGGTGATAAATTATTTGAATGCTTTTCCAGACATATGTTTCTTTTGTTTTCGTATTGTACAGGCCGCGTTTTGATACGCTAGTACAATGAATATTGTTCAAGTTTTAAACGTCTAAGGTCAAATACCGAGTATGGGAGATCTTTGGATTGATGTTATTTCTTTTTTAGCTTCACGCTTTTAGACAGAAACTACGTAGTGACAGTACACTCTGTACTTCGCTTTCCACGGAATTCGAGATATTGTGTGTTGAGTGGTGGAACTCAACGCCACCTTGTATTTTACCAGAGCGAGGAAGTGAAAATAATTTAAATATAATAACTCCCCCGAGTTGTGGAGATCGAACCCACAACCGTTCGCGTTTACAGTCAGACGCTGTCCCACTACGCCACGATCGGTCTTACATGTGAATTTTAAAGTAATTTAATATTATTATTCAACCAGAATATTAGATGTTTTTGTAAAGGTAACCAGTTCAAAATAAATACAAAAAGTTGTAAATATGTACATATAAATATAATTAAAGCTTCTTTTTGGAATATTGGAATAAACGAATGGTACGTTTTTTACGACTTTTGGATAATTTCGGTTAAGATGATTATAATGGGACTTTCATTGACCGATAGCTGTTGTAGTAAGAAATAATCTAAGCTTCGTTTTAAAATATAAAGACAAGAGAAATAGTAATATAAAGATCTAGACGTGGACGCAGTAGACCACTACGTGGATGAAATCGTTCTCACAGATAGTATCTCGTATAATATGAATATATATTTTATACATTAGCATTGCCTTGTTTGATTTAGATTTTATAGGTATATAATTCTTTTTTTAACTTCACAATTTTAGGAAGTAAGTATCTAGTGTCAAGACACTCCGTAATCCGCTTTACGCCGAATTCGAGAAATTGCATGTTGATTGATGGAACTCAACGCTGCGTTTTGTTTACCAGAGCGAGGAAATGGAAATAATTTAATTACAATCGTTCCCCCGAGAGGGGATCGAACCCACAACCGATCGCGTTTACAGTCAGACGCTGTCCCACTGCGCCACGACCGGTCTCAATATACTTTTTGACTTACAATAATTGTGGTTAGTATAACAGACATATATTTCTTCGTATTTGAGCAGTCTGTTTTAAACTAAATATGTTATAGTTTAATATCTTAAACAATTTTAAATGAAACTATTTTAAACGGATTAATCGCGTATGTTTTGGTATTTGAAAATACATTCTGGACACCTGACGTTTCGAACACTTTACAGTAGTCAGTCTACCTGTGACCACGGACTACTGTAAAGTGTTTGAAACATAAGGTGTCCAAAATGTATTTTCAAATACCAAAACATACGCGATTGATCAGTTTAAAATAGTTTCATTTTAAATGTGTAAAAATCGCCAAAATCAAAGATCTTATTATCTTAAACAATATTATTACAAGGCTTAATATAATATTTTTAGAAGGCTTTTTTATTTATGGGTTACGTTATGTTAGTTATGGCAACATTGTTATTATTTTCTATAGAGCTAATAGAGTTTATATAATAATATATTGTGGTTATAATAATTAAATTTGTACAACTAAATGCAAAACAGAACCCGCGACCTCTATTATATAGTCAAGAGCAGCACCGTGCAACGTGTTTGCGATACAAAAATCGTATTATCAAGGTTGCCCTGCAAAGGTTTATTTGCGGAAGCTATGTTGATTTATTAAATAACGTTAGTGTCCTCGTTTTTTTTCATATAATTCTAGGTGTATTATATAGTGTCACGCTAAATAGGGTGGTGAGAGAGAACCTAGTGTCAAGACACTCCGTTCAAATTCGAGATGTTGTTCGTGCGGCAGCAACAAAATGAGGCCGGTTATAGCTCAGTGTGAAAACATCTGAGTGTAAACTCGATCGGTTGTGGGGTTTATTTCCATTTGGGGGAGTGATTATATTTAATTGTTTTTAATTTCCTCGCTCTGGTAAGATAAAGGGCAGCGTTGATCTCCGCTACTTAACAGGCAATGCCTCAGATTCAATAGAAAGCCGTGTATTGCCCTGCTACGCGGGATAACAGCTCACCCAGTAAATATTAAACCATATCTCTATTTTACGCTTTTATTAGTGTAATAAGAGACAACGTAGTGTCAAGACACTTTTCATTGACTGTTTCCCATCGTGGTGAACTCAACGCCGCCCTTCGTCATACCAGAGAAAAATGAATAAAGCATGTAAAATGTATATAACGTACCTGATATTTTGACAGTAGTTTAGACAGAGCCTCAGACACAGCCCTGTCGCCGTTGCCGTTGGTACTAGGTTGTAAGTTGTGACGAGATCTCCAATTGACTCCTAATAAAAAAGTAAAATAATATATTATTTCACCAATATCTGTTTTAAGCTTGTATGATAAATGGCGGAACTCAACGCCGTGTTTGTCGATACCAAGATAGTAAAATGATTTTTTGTAGCCGTTCGTAACACAGTGGGACAGCGTCTGACTGTAAATGCGATCGGTTGTGGGTTCGTATGCAACTCGACGGAATGATTATATTTAAATTATTTTCATTTGCTCTCTCTGGTAAGACAAAGTGCGGCGTTGAGTTCCGCTACTCAACGCGCAATTTTTCCAATTCAGCGGGAAGGTAAATACAGAACGTCTTGACACTAGGTACTTTCTGTCTACCCTGTGATGCGGGATAAAAAGCGTGAAACTAAAAAATAAATAAACATATTAACAATTTTGCATATGATAGATAACATATAGCAAAAGGTGGTCTTATCTCTAGAAGTTTTCTAAACTATTTCTTGCAAGCAAACCTTTCATTAGTTCTCATTCATCATTAGCCTTATTAATGATAACTTAATTGGGAGACTCTTGCTTCTTGCAAGATTTTAGCTTGTGTTAATTGATTTGTGACATGAGAAGGTACTAAAGGCGTGCAAAACTTGAACCTGTTTAGGAAATGCCTGTGAAATTGTTATTGTTTTTTGCTTACTCTTCTAAGCTATGGTTTCGAACTCGTTACAAACGTTAAATATCATCTAATGAATCACAAAGGTCATCGTGGCACAGTGGTACAACGTCTGACTGTAAACGTGATTGGTTGTGAGTTCGATTTTGCCTAAAATTTATCTTTATTTCTAGACGCGGGTATGATAAAGCGTGGTGTTCACTTCGCCAATCAAGTTTGGCGGAAAACAGTCAACGGAGTGTCTCGACACTATGTTGCCTCTGACTGTACTGTACGCTGTACGGGATAAAGCGTGAAGCGTGAACCGCTGATTTGTATATAGGTGTTTTTATTTTGCGTATTACAATTTATAACTTTCTGTTTATTTCGAAGGTAACCTTGTCCGGAGAACGTGATTGCGCAATGTTCCGCTCCACTTGTGTCTTGCCAACTTTAATCTTTTTTACACGATTGATTTTGTGTTTAATTTTAATTATAATATCTTAGATACTCACAGATGTTGATTATGTTTAAGTGCTTTTAAATTGATATAATTGGGGCTGGCTTTCTTTATATGACAATGTTTGGCCATATTATTCACTTTATAAATGATAAAAATATTTGTAAATGTGTTTAAAGAGAACAGAGTGTCTGAACACTAAGTTCCACCTAAATACAGGAAAAGGGCTGGTTTTAGAGGCCGGTCGTGGCGCAGTGGGTCAGCGTCTTGACTATAACGCTATCGGTCGGAGTGATTATATTTAAAATTATTTTCACTTCCTCGTTCTGTTCAGACAAAGTGCGGCGTTGAGTTCCGCAACTCAAGATGCAATGTCTCGAATTTGGCGGAAAGCGAAGCACTAAGCAAGAATAAAACAAAAAACATTCTAATGATATTTTGATGACAGTTGCTTCCTTTACTTAGGTAATTATATATATTTAAGGTATAGATATGACTAATAAACTGACCAGGAATACGTTCAGGGATAATTTGTACGCCTAAAAAATAGCTGGCCCCTATAAACTACAGGCAAATAGGCGCGGCGTTGAGCTCCGCCGCTCATAGTCTTGACACTAAGTACTTTCTGTCTATCTTGTTATGCGGAGTAAAAGTGTGAGACTAAAAAGAACCTATCCAGAACTATCATGACTTGATTTATGATAACTATTTATTTCGAAGGCGGCTTTAATAAGATTTTTTCAAATTCATTTAGCTTGAGAGAGGAGCTGTGACAATAAAGACGAGCGTCAATTCGCGTTTTAAAGGGCCCCTCAAGCGTACACTAGTGTCGGAATTCTCAGATATTGCTCAGAGCTTCTCTGTTCAACGCGATGGAGTTTCTTCTCATATTTGATATTAATTATGTGTTATTTTTGTTTACAGGTAATTTCATTTGATATATTGTACTTGCTAAGAAATCAACGTTTATAGGTGAAGTATATTTTATAGTTATATTATTTTTTTTTAGCTTCACGCTTTTATCCCGCATAGCAGGATAGACAGAAAGTAACTTATTTCAAAACACTCTGTACCTAGCTTTCCACAGAATTGGAGACATTGCTAGATGAGCGGTGGATCTCAACGCCGCACTTTGTCTTAACATAGCGAGGAAGTGAAAATAATTTAACTATAATCACTCCCCCAAGCGGGAATCGTGCCAATAACCGATCGCGTGTACAGTCAGATGCTGTACCACTGCGCAATGACCAGCTTCAAGTCTAGAAGTATCAGATATTTTAAAATAAGCGAGACACTTGTCATTGGGGCCGTCGTTTCGCAGTTTGTTGTAGGTTCGAATCCCGTGCAAGGGAATGTATATGTTGACTATTTTCATGTTTCCGCTCCGTTAAAACAAAGCGCGGCGTTGAGTTCTGCCACTCTACACGCAATGTCACAACCCGGACAGGATACAGCTATGTGGGATCAAGCGTGGAAGGACAATGGCATTTGATTATGTAGCCGGATTGAGGAAATGCCTGCATTATAAATATTGTATTGATTTAGATTTTTATTATGAATCTACTGTATACTGTACGCGTTACATATTTTTTTTCCTAGGTGTTTATTTTTTTTCTGTCAAAGCAATGATCGTTGTTCATAGTGTTCCTTACCTTTACCTTTTGTTATCAATTAGCTAAATTTAAATGTTTTACAGTAAAAATAATATATTTGTGTTAATCAGGAATTGAACCCACACAACATTCGTCTTAGAATGAAACAAGCACAATAGATAAATTGAAACTTCTCATATATTAAAAAAACAGCTTCACGCTTTATCCCACACAGCAGGATAGTCAGAGATAACTTAGTGCCATGACACTGTTGATTGCTCTCCGCCCGAAATCGATATGTGGAGTGATGGGTAGCGAGCTCAACATCGCGTTTTGCCTTACCAGAGCGCTTATTTCACTAACTGGGAATCGAACCCACAACCAGTCACGCTTACAGTCGGATGCTGTCCCACTGCGCCTCGATGGACTACGAGTCCATTAAGTAATTACTTATTGTATATTTTTTTAGTACTTTTGTAATAAATTCAACAAACGGTGTATTATTGTAACACAAGAAGAGGCAGACCGTGACAACCACTTGGACGTGTTTGTCCAAATTAGGAACCGAACTCGCGACCTTCTCAACTGACATTGCTTAATTTATTTCCTTGTCAATGGTCTTTTAGGTACTTTAGTGATAAATCACTTTGCGTTTTTGTGTTTATATTATTATTAAGGCCTAAACTATACTATCGCAGTGATAGCGTCTGATGGTGAACGTGATGGTTTTGGGTTCGATCGATATACAATCGAAGGTGTCATTTGTGTGTCAGAAACAAGTTAGTGTTTAGACACTCGTCGACACGTTTCGCCCGAAATGGAGACATTGCATGTTTATTGGCAGACTCAACACCGCGCTTTTTCTTAGAAGAGTTGAGATTTTAAAATGTATATATATATTTTTTCATTTATAATCATTACCCCAAATGGGAATCGAACCCTCACTTTATGTGGAGATAAAATAATTCCTTATCACATTAGCAATACAAATTACGTAAGTTTCCAATTAACTTGCAATTATAATTGTATACCTACTTCTTGTACAATTATATTTATCATTTAGTGTTCAGCCGTGTATTTACTTTGGATTTTTTTAGCTTCACGCTTTTATCCTACATAGCAGGATAGATAGGGTGTAGGAGGACCTAGTTTTAAAACGGCAAAATGAAAAAATGACGCTGCGTTTAACACCGTCTAGGTAACGGAGAGACACTAGAAATAAGACAAAATAGAATGGAGAAATAATTGATTCGTTATTTAGTCTTGAATAGTGTACCCTATTAAGAGAGAATTTATGGAAATTCCTACAGAAATGAAAAACAGGATTTTGCATTTACAAGTCGAAAATTGTAAACAAGTTCACGCAAACGAACTCTTTTTTGTTTCACGCTTTTATCCCGCATAGCAGAGTAGGCAGAAAGTACCTAGTGTCAAGACACTCCGTACTTCGCTTTCCACCGACTCAAAGCGAGGATGTGATAATAATATAAATATAATCACTCCTCCTTATGGGAATCGAACCCACAACCGATCGCGTCTTCATTCAGTGAAGTTAGTGGCAACAATTAGTATATGTACGTATTTAATATTGACATGTTATTATTTCACTTCTGGATATTACTGTAGTTGTATGTCCTTAGCTTTAATGGAACTCGCAGTTGTAACTGTCAGTGGTGTCAGTGTGTATGTAAGTAACTTTGTTTGCGTGAAATTGATATTTGTTATAACTTTTTCCAACAAAATATTTTCAATAGTTATAATTTTCTTATTCATAATTTGGCCTTTTGATATAAACCAAACACTGAATGTTAAGGGGATGTTATAAATAATACAATAGTGAGAACTGCATTTATATCGGTTAAGCCGTTTTCGAGATTAGTGTACACAAAAGCACTGACAAACATAAAAAAAAATGAAAATTATTATTCTGCTTTTCTCATATATATTTCATTAATTTTTATTATATGCAAAGATTTGTGTATGAAAAAATTGTGTGTTGTCGTTACTACTAGTGAACTGAACGCTTATAGTTGTAGCTACAAATACGAATATATCAGTTTTCCGAGGTTATTCTAGATGTGTGGGATATTGTTGATTTTATATGAATAAAAAAATTACAGGGGCCCTTTTTAGTAGTATTATGCCATCGTGGTACAGTGAGGCAGTGTCTGACAGCTTCTGACAGCGCCCGGTGATTATATTTAAATTAGTTGTAGTTTGTCGCTCGGGTAAGACGGCGTTGAGTTCTACTACACAACACGTAACGTCTCGTTTCTGGGCGAGCAGTCCACGCAGTGTCTTGACACTAGGTCTTCTCTGATAAAGCGCGGCTATGAAGCTCATTAAAATGGACTTAAATTAAATTTAAACGTAATGATTGTACTTGCAGTCCAGTCAATTCTACTCTTATGTATTTGAAATACCTATAGTCGAAATTCTGCCTAAAATAGACTCTTAGTGTCTTGACACTAGGTACTTTCTGTAAAAAACTGTATTAACGGAGGAACAAAGTGTCTGGGCACTAGGTTCTTTTTAACTAACCTCAATGCTGCGATTTTATTACTACTGAAATATAAATAAAAATTAAAAAAAAAATACTAACCATTAGAATCATAACCAACGATAACAATGTCAGTGACATTTAATCCTTCATCTGCCAAATCGTTCCACACCCCCAGAGCTCGATTGAGAGCAAGCGGTCTCAAAGGCACAAGTATGCCCGCAGGTGGTCTCAACCAGGAGTCTTCCAGCCAGGACTTGAGGGTGGAACTCTTGTTTCGAGCTGGTAGAGGACGCGCTTTCTCCAAGATCCTCTTGTCCGAAGGTTCTTTGTCAGCTGTAAATGGTCACTTTTTATGTAATGAGTGTAAGCTTTGAGTTCTAATATAGAATTGAGGAAATTGAAATAAAATAGAGCTTTACGCTCCGTTGATTGCTCTGCCCAAGAGCGATTTGGAGGCGCGAACTTAACGAAGAGCTTGGTCTTACCAGAGCGAAGAAATGAAAATAATTGTGTTTCATAACAAAACATAGTAGCGTTTGTGGAGTTGTTGATTCCTATTCATCTCCCATTTAAATTATATTCGATACCCCACTCTGATAAAATAAGGCACGGCGTTAAGTTCCGCCTGTCAATACGCAATGTCTTGAATGCATAAGTTGCGCATTTGTTATTACGTTATTATATTCAAGTTACTGATGTTTGAACGCAAGCACCTTAATGACTTATTGTAAACACGTATATATTATGTATTTCATAGTGTTGTAACTATTTTTTATGATTATCTGTTACTGTCACTAGATTAGATTCTACTAGTATTAATTACCACTAGAATCTGTCATGGCTGGTTTAAAGTTTGCACGATGGTAACCGGTTTGATTCCCATCAGGTTCACGATGTGGATGCTAGTGTTTTGGTAGCTTGGTATAGGACTGACAATACTGACATTTTTGTGTAAATTGAGAACATATGTTTATAATAAGCTATTCGAATAAAGGGTATGATGTATTGTATTTATAATACAGTTGTCTTTATCAGTTTGGCTAGATAAAGCACGGCGTAGAGTTTCGCAAGTTAACAAAAACTCGTTATATTCAAAAGTGGAGATCAAGGTGCCTTAACGATGGATGCGTTCTCGCTGCCTCAAAAGCGAGATGCACAAAAAACATTTAAGTATGACGAGACAAAGGCAAAGCGCGGCGTTGAGTTTCGCAACTTAACGCGCAATATCTTCAAAAGTGGAAATCGGAGTGCCTTAAAGATTTGTTCTCTTTGTCTAAAAAGCAAGGTACATATAAAATGATTTTAATTACAAAAAAATATCGATTTTATCATAGAAATGGGTAAAACTAACTTTCAGTCTTCGGATTCCTTTGTCCTGTGTTTTCATAGTCTTCGTCAAGTGGTCTCATCTCCTCCATAACGTCCATGGAGCGTGTTGTGCCCTGTGACTCATACTGAAATGAAAATTTATTTATTAATGTATTTTTGTGATATTTTTTTTGTTTTTAACTTTAAAAAATATAAAATCCCGTTATTCCCATGTTCTTAGGAATTTCCGGAAATTTATTTCCC
The DNA here is from genome assembly GCA_032432895.1 of Dryadula phaetusa. Classification (NCBI taxonomy): domain Eukaryota; kingdom Metazoa; phylum Arthropoda; class Insecta; order Lepidoptera; family Nymphalidae; genus Dryadula; species Dryadula phaetusa. Next base: position 2,439,678 of record JAOYRS010000096.1, on the reverse strand, counting down.
GAAGTGTTTTCCACAGACTACATAAGTCGTGTTGAAAATTTTAAAATTTTCTTTAAACTTGAATTTAATTTCTATAAATATATTTTATATTTGTTTTAATCTATATATTATCTATATGTATATGAGTGTCAAATATGAAATTATACATGTCAGTCACACTGAAACTCGAAAACGGCTTATCCAATTCATTTTAATTTTCCAATATATATATATAGAAGTTCAAGGAAAATTTTAAAGTTGAAAAACTATAAAGAAGTTATGAGGAAAATAGTAAACATGATATATTTTATTTACTCTATTCGTACTTGTTATGCGTTTTGGAATTTAATATCAATATTCATCTGCTTAGAAGATGAAGATAGAGTATTAAAAGTTGCAAGATTTAATTATAATTTGTGAATTGTTCATATATATACATATTATATATATATATATATATATATATATATATATATATATATATATATATATATATATATATATATATATATATATATATATATATATATATATATATATATATATATATATATATATATATATATAACGTCTGACTGTAAACACGATTGGTTATGGGTTCATTTCTCACTCGAAAAAATAATAGCATTTAAATTATTTTAAGTTGAGTTCCACCACTCAACACGCAATGTCTTTAATTTAGCGGAAAGCGGTGTTACAGAGTGTTGAGACTTAACACCAGGTACTTCCTGTCTACCCTGCTACGCGGGATAAAAGGGTTAAGCTAAAAAAACATATTTAATTTCCGTAAATCTGTAACAACTGAATTTTTATTTGACGTTCTATTATAAATTTTAAATGAAACTATTTTAACCGGATTAATCGCGTATATTTTGGTATTCGAAAATACATATTGGACACCTGACGTTTCGAACACTTAATAGTATTCCGTGGTCACAGGTAGACTTCTGTTATGTTGTATGTTCTATTATTTAATTCTTATGTGATACATAGTTCGCATTCATAGTTGGGTTACTTTCTAATATGATAACGTACTGATACAAGAACCGCTCTCTGTCTAAGTTATTGACCGATATTTCATTCCCCTTAGTGAGTAACGAACCAGTTACCATTGCGCACAATTAGATGTACACCCAACTGCACCATAGAGTCTTTACTAAACATTAAGTCCTACTAAAATTATAAATATTTTTAAACTTGTTACTCTTTCACACAATAACTACTGAACCTATCTAATTGAAACTTTATAATAATATAGTTTGTGGTTTCGTTTCCCACTCGTGGGAATGATTATATTTAAAAATAATCATTTTTTCGCTCTGGTAAGACAAAGCACGGCGTTGTGTTTACCACTCAGCACGCAATACCTTGATTGTCTCTGACCCTATTATGCGGGATAAACCGTGAAACTGTCTTATATATATATATATATAGGTAACTAGTTGCAAAGATTTATTTTGTCTACATATTTGCATATGATGTTTGATTTTCGTTATGCAAGTATCGGAATGGGGTAGTCACGATCGTTACGCGGGTACGTCTCAAGGAGACATTTTGTATGTGGAAATGAAAATATATGACACTGGTATGTAAAAATAATAATAATCTTTAGCTTCACGCTTTTATCCCGCATAGCAGGGTAGACAGAAAGTACCTAGTGTCAACACACTGTACTTCACTTTCCACCGAATTCGAGACATTGCGTGTTGAGTGGTGGAACTCAACACCTCACTTTTTCTTTACCAGAGAGAGGAAGTGAAAATAATTTAAATATAATATTTAATATTAATGCATACAACCGCATATTTGACATACACGTTTATATAAAGTGACATGCACGTTGCTATGGCAACGCGTTGTTGACGCGTCAACGGGACATCTAGTAATAATAATAATACAACATACGAAACCTTAATATTCTATATTAACACTTTGACAAACGGCGTAACTCAGTTAATGATGCTTGAATGGTCATGTTTTCAGTTACGCCTAAGTTAGAAAAAGTTATAACATGAAAGTATAGGAGAAAAAAGGAGAAGAAAGAATATTGTTTAGATAAATGGAGTAAAAACTCTCCAATTTTTTTTTATTTATACAAAAAAAAAATATAGAAAGTTGCACTTGATAATATAAAACTAAGGTTCGTAATAGAATTTAATATAGTATTGTAATTTTTCTTTATATATTTATAAGCGCTTATTTATAAACGCTTGGACGGTTTCAAAGAGGCGCGGGTTCATATCCCGCTACGTTGAAAATTTGTATACTTTTTTTTTTAAATCAATTTTCTATTGCTTAGTGTGGAATAATATTATAAAAATTTTAAAATAAACGGAGCTATTACCAATTATATATAAAAGTTATCTATCTATGAGCAAAGTACTGGAGATGGGTGAAATAATATGAGATAAAAAGGTTCAAATTAAATATAAGGCTTACTTGAACCTGAAAATAAACAAAGTACGGAGTGTCTTGACACTAAGTACTTTCTGTCTACCCTGCTACGCGGGATAAAAGCGTGAAGTAAACCTTTTGTTACTTAAAATTAACATATATAGACCTGAGACCAAGGACTATAGTAAAGTGCTCGAAACGTCGCCTGTATCGTGTAACGTAATTATTCCAATACCGAAATATATGCGATTAAATAATAGAGATCATTTTAGCGCAGTGGTACACTGCTGTGGTCTGGCTGTAAACAAGATTGGTTGTGGGTTCGATCCTGCTGGGGTTCGGATTGTTATTAAAAAATATTTTCATTTCTTCTCTCTGGTATAAGACAAAGCGCGGTGTTGTGTTCGCCACTCAACACGCAATTTCTAGATGTCGGACGGTTAGAAGTAAACAACAGAGTGTCTTGACTCTCTTTGGTATGCAGGATAAATAGTGAATCCAATAAAAACTCCCCTTAAAATGGATTCATTTAAAATATGTTAAAATCTCGAAAATCAAAGCTTTTATTAAGAATAGGCTAAGCCAAGTAAACAATAAAGATAATTCACTCCGAATTTCCACTTTTCGCCTATTTTAAATATATATAAAGTTACTAAGTGTACGGAAGTGCCTGATTATATTAATTTCTTCGTCAAGTTCGTTCGTTCTACAATTTCCACAGAAAATCGAGACATTGCGTATCTAAACGCAGCACAATGTTCTTTGTGAAAATATTTTTTTTTTCGTTCAATCACCTGACGTTTGGTTTTTAATGTAACTATGCAAAAGCATGTCACTAAACAGCCAATAATGTTTCATATTATATTATAAATAGAATAAACAAACCTGGCTGTATCCGTTTTGATTGTAAACATCGTCTACACCTTTGTAAACATCATTATCTACAGGTACTGTGTAACTGGTCTCAGTGACATCTTGCGTGGTTGAGACATCTTCCTCTCTCCTCTCTTCTTGATCTTCCATAGTGGAAGCAACTTCTGTAGTATAAACTCTATCTTCTTTAGATTCTTCTTTGGTCACGTTGTAATCTTTTGCGTCTATATTGGCGTTAATATCGATTACATCATCGAGGGCCACTCTCACGCCATCTTCAGCTATTTCCGGATCACCAGTTCTGCTTATGTCTTCAATGATCTTATCACCGTTATCACAGATACTCTTTACAACTATATTCACTAACACTAAAATTGTTAATTTTATACTTTGATTGGTTTTAAACGCCATTTTGTTTTGATTTTTTTTTTAATTTGAAGTTGCACACATTTTCCTTTTGATAATTTTCAGTTCAGCTTTGAGGTTTCTGCAAGAAAATTATATCAGATTAGTTTAACTCGATACAAATATGGACTATCTCATGAACTAGGCTTTGGGTTTTTGGATGTTTTATTGATAGGTCGTGAGTTTGAATCCCGTAACGGTCTTTTTAAAAGGAATTGTGTTGACAAATGACAATATCGTGCGCTTTACTTTCTCTTTTTATAATAAAATAAGCACAGTATATAACAATTGATTATATTATATTTCGTGTTTTTTTTTAAATTTTTTACATTGACTGTTTATAATGTCCATATAAATATCGTCCACAGCCATTGGGATTGTTTAAATTTAAATAAATTATTTTATTTATTTCCAATTATTAAAAATTGTATATTTTTTTTTGGGGAAATAAATACTTTAAGCAAAAATAATCTTTATAATAGGATAAAAACATTGAAATAAAACGTATTGTTATTATCAGCTTCACGCTTTTATACAGAATAGCAGGATAGGCAGGAAGTGCCCAGTGTCAATACACTCCGCACTCCGCTTATAGCCGAGTCCGAGAAGTTGCGTGTTACGAATTTCATTTATCTTCTAAAATATATTATTGATGCAACAAAAAAAACTACGTAAACTTATTATTCATTCGGAAGTGTATCCCACTTGTGACATTTGCCGGAGAACAGATTGATTGTAGTCAAACACAACCTAGTGTCAAGACACTCCGTTGACTGCTTTCCACTCGAAATAGAAAAAGATGTGGTATGGTTTATATGATAGATAGTAGGATGATTTTATAAAAATAAATACACAAAGCGGATGAAGAACCTATACCTACTGTCAAAGTAAACTACTTCACGAGTAAAATCTAAAAATAAACCTTGACACACAAGTTCAATGCCAATTTGAGCATAAAGCAAAAAAATATTTACACAATTTTATACCGAAATGTGTACGGAGGTGCTAATTAGAAAAAAAAATATGTAGGTATAACAACGTGTAGTTGATTAATTGACTAGTGTGTTTGAACGGTCATCGTTAGGTGCGGATTCAAATCTGGTTAGGTAAAATTTTTCTATAATGTATTTGTTTTTATATTTATTGTGTGAATGATAATATGGCCATATAAGATATACAACGTCTTTTATCCCACCGAATCGGGCTTAATGATAATATAATTTAATGGAACTCCTAGTAATCTGAACTTGAAACTATCGCGTGTACGGACAGACGGTTTTCCCACTGTGCCATAGTATATATGTCTATATATATATACATACATATGTATGTAAAATAGTACACTGTTTATAATTTACATCGTGTTGTTAGCAATATTGTAAATAACCGGTTCTAAGTGAACATTCTCGTGTACATTATATTATATTTGAATCGAGTTCAATTGCTTTGTTTGTCCTGCCGCTGCGTTAAACCTCACATCCGTGTGATAGATAGAAGTTATTAGTGTCTGAACATTGTCTGGTTGAGACAGTAAATGTCTATTTTTATATAGCTTAACGCTTTTTAGCGCATGGCAGTGTCAGTCTATATGCCCACCCTGTTGGTTGTCGGTCAACGTTGGTCAACGGAATTTGAAATCCTTGGGAAGGGTAGAGGAATACTAAGTGAGGATTTATGGAAATTCCCGCAGAAACGGGAAATATTAAGATATCATGATAGACACTCGAAAATAAATAACTTAATATTGCCTTGATATACCAGGTGTTTATAAATTCAACACAAACGAAGCAGCATGTGTGTCTACTGTGTTTTTTTTTACTTCACGCTTTTTATCCCGCATAGCAGGGTAGCACTCCGTTCTTCGCTTTCCACCGAATTCGCTACATTGCGTGTTGTGTGGTGGAACTCAACGCCGCACTTTATCTTACCAGAGCAAGGAAGTGATAATATTTTTCAATATAATCACTCCACCGAGTGGGGATCGAACCCACAACCAGTCGCGTTTACAGTCAGACGCTGTCCCACTGCGACACGACCGACCCCTATATTCTTATGTAGTTGGTAAGCTTATTAGTGCGTAGTACAGTTACCTCTACTTGAAATATGCTAAAACTACTATTCAAGGGCTACAAGTTACAACTACACGTTGTAAACTATTGTAGTAACGTTCATGAATAAAACACATTGATATTGACCTCTATAGAAACTTGCCATTTCATGCTTCACGCCCTATCCCGCATAGCAGTCGCCTGAATTGGAGACATTGCGTGTTAATTGGCAAAAGTCAACCTTCACGCTTTATCCCGCATAGCAGGGTCAAAGACCACCAAGTGTCAAGACTCTCGGAAAATTTCTAATTATGTTTTTTTATTAAGTATATTTATATACATGCACGTAAACTCAAAAATCGATTTTAAATTATTTATAGAAGCGTAAGGACTGTTAGCAAAAAAAAAACAAAATTACAAGAAAAATAGTAAAAGTAACAATAGAGTTTTTCCATAGTAATTAACATATACGAACAATCGGTCAAACAGGGCGTGTTTAACAATGAAATAATAAAATATTAAAAAAGAATTATAAACATTTAAACGCAGCGGGTTTCGAACCTGCGCCTTTTGGAAACCGTCCAAGCACTCTGACCGCCAAACCATGCGTTCTACCGGCTGTGTCGAAATTCATTAATTTGTTATATAGAATAGAATTACAATACTATGTATGTTGTCAGCATCTCTGTAGAGATGGGGATAACGGTTAAAAATTGAAATATATATATATATATATATATATATATATATATATATATATATATATATATATATATATATATATATATAAATAATGAAAGAAAGTATATAAATCTATCTGATAACACTATACTGATGTTTTTTTTTCACCTTCACGCTTTAATCTCGCATAGCAGGGTAGACAGAAAGTATCTATTGTTAGAACACTCCGTACTTCGCTTTCCACCGAATGTCTGTCTCGAAACATGGCGTATTGAGTGGTGCAACTCAACGCCGCACTTTCTCTGACTGACGTTAATGTGCGGAGTTAAATGGAGTAGATGCTCGCTCAGAAACCTGGTTATTGTCAGGAACTCATTGTGAAATTATATTTAAAAAGAGCTACTGGTACTGACTGACAATACTCACATTATGTGTTGATTGATGATTCGAAAGTGCTTGTTAACAGCCTATTTGAATAAAGAATATTTTGATTTTGATATTTGGTTATATAATTTACGATTTTATGTTTTATTTTTTTTAGCTTCACGCTTTTATACCGCATAGCAAGGTAGTGTCAAGACTCTCCGTATTTCGCTTTCCCTCGAGTTCAAGACATTGCGTGTTGAGCAGTGGAACTCAAAGCCGCACCTTGTCTCACCAGAGCGAGGAAGTGAAAATAAATTTAAATATAATCACTCCCCCGAGTGGGGATCGAACCCAAAACCGATCGCGTTTACAGTCAGATACTGTCCCTCTGCGCCACGACCGGCCTCATTTTGGCTGCTTTATATTTCTAAGAAAATTTCTGAATATTATTATTTTTATTTATTCTGAATCTACCAAAATCGGTCCATCCGTTCCAGAGATTAGTCGTAACAAACAAACAGACAGTCAGATAAAAATGGTGAAAAATATTAACTTGGTATATGTACCGTGTATACATACATACATACATTCATACATACGTATGTATTTAGTGAAAAACGATTATTTTAATATTACAAACACACACATTTTCTATTTATTTGTAGAGATTATCATTATGTACAAATATGTAATTGTACAATATATTGTATACATATGTATGCGTGTATGTATGCGTCTGTATATATGTATATAGGATTTAATTGATTCCCCTAATAAAAGGGTAGTAAGTTCAAATATACATCGGGGTAACGCAAGTTTGAAATTCTAATTTTCTAGATAATTTATATGAAGATGTATAGTTTCACGCTTTACCTCGCATAGCTGGGTAGTCGGAGACAATATAGTGTTGAGACTCTTTTACCAGATTTAGGACATTGCGTGAGTTACCTTAACCGCACTTTGCCTTACTAGAGCAGGAAACTGAAAATAATTTAAAATATTATTTCCACGGAGTGTCTGGACACTAGGTTCTAGGTCTAATCCTGCTATACAAAACAAGGCACGTGAAGCAATATATTTATGACTATGATAGTTGCTTTGTTGACACGTAATATACATGTAACCATAGCAACGCGTATGTCACTTGATTCACAAGCGTATGTCAAACGTATAATAGTGTTTATTTTATTAATTTAATATATTTCTCTTTTTGCACTCTTTCTAGTTTAGTATTTCTGTACTCTATATACACTATAACTGTGCCAAATTTCATACTCATCAGTCCGCGGAATTTTCGTAAAAAGGACTCAAAACATCATTCAGATATTTTAATGAAAACAATATATTTTTATTGTACATATTTGTTAAGCATTTATATCGAACCTGCGACCGTTAACACAATAAAAAAAACTAATTTTAAATTGATGGCACCGAAGAAGCCGCATTCCCTCGTAATGAGGCCTGAGTCATCAGCCCTTTGGTACATTTCGGATGACTTACGTCATACATACAATGTGTTTGATATACATGATTTTCATAACTGGATTCGAACCCGTATCCGATATAATGGAGATTTTTTTATAATCTCGTGTCCGAGTGGGACGGGACCCCTGACTGTACGTGATTGGTTATGGGTTTGTTATCCACTCAGGGAACATGTTAATTTGTTTTTCCTACGTAACACAAAATGCGACGTTCAGTTCCGCCGATCAATGTCTCGATTTCCGTATTGATAACGGAGTCTTTTCACACTCTGGCTACTCTGCTCTACGAATAACCTTGAAGTTACCATTTTTTTTTAGATTTTATTTAGTGTCTAGTGATACAACACTACACTACTTAGTTTATAATTTCTTAACACTTTTTTTACGTTTTTTTTAAATTTATATTTGTATGATGTTTATACTTTTTAAAACGCTTTAACTAACTTATGTCAATGTAAACAAATTTTTTTGATTACGATTTTGAACCTTGAACCACGATGACAAGCATCGTGGTTTTCTTGAAAATGTGCTCGCGTGTCCGGGTTTTTTTTGCTCAATACGATATCAATATTTAGTATGAATGACATCTTTGGCAAAGCGACAAAATTTATATTCTTTTTTTTGTTAATTTTTTATTTTTTTTTGTTAATTTTTTTAGATCCTTTTTTATTTTGATTATAATGTTTCTTCAAATTTCTTAAATGCATATATTTACTTTACTTCTACTACTTTAATTCCGAGTCTATTGTGGCGCAGTGTGACACCGTTTGAGTCTAAAAACGATGTTTGTGGATTCGGTTCCCACTCAAAGAGTTTTTCATATCTCCATTCTGTTACGACAAAATGCAGCGATGAGTTCGCCACTCAAAGCCACCACTCAGTGTCTTTTCTAGGAGCAATAAATATAATAAAATGATTTTCATTTCTCTACTCAGCTAAGATAAAATGCAGCGTTGATTACGGTCGCTCAATACGCAAATGGAAAGCGGAAAATAGTGTCTAGACGCTAGGCTATATCTATCTACCTTCAAAGATAATTAAGTAAATGCCATAAGAACACCATGCCTCGGGTCGGTTACATAATTTTTTTTTTAATATTTACCAACGTTACCAAAAGGTGTGTTGTCTTACGACATATGTATTCTTCCATTCGGGTCAAAAGACAGGTTTGAGCATTCCAACCAAATTGTTTATTGCCAATCTTTTACTTGTGCTTTGTTTTTCTCAACTGCCCGCGGGTTCAGTGGTTAATGTTATTAAAGTAGTCGCTGGTTCTATGTTCGTATTTTCTTGTTGGAGAATTTGGTTGATAGATCTAGTGTCGTCATGGGCGCGTTGCCTTAATATCGTGTAAGTCTAGGATTTTTATTTTACAGTTCTAATATAAAAGTTTTATTACATCAGCTGTAATTCGTGCGAAATACAGTTCTGTCGTTTCAGAGATTACCCGAAACTAACAGACATACAGAATTGTAAAAAAAACGATGTTATTTTAATACTAGCTATCACCCGCGACTTCGTCAGCGCAATAGTGAAGACAATATATTGGTTATTGTTTTTTGGAAAATTTCTCCCCATACCAAATTGTAAGCCAAATATATATATGTAAATTGAGCCAGTAAATTAAGCGTAATTATCTACATCCGACCAAATAAATAGAGAGAGGTAATCGTTTCTAAGATCAGATACTTCTAATATATTGTTGCAATACCAGTTATGTTTCCTTAAATCGACCCTATCGTAAAGTCTGTTCCTACTTACTAACAAGAAACTTCATATAAACTTGCGAGTCTTAAAAAAACATGACCTCACCCCGTCATAAAAACCGTTTTTATATCCCGAAATTTCATGTGATTTCATACACTCACTTAGGACAACATGGTCCACACTTGATTTCACCCACCCTCACATGTTATTTTACTCATCCATATATGACATCATGGACCACATGTGATTTTTCTCGTCCACATACGACATCATGGTCCACATGTGATTTTATTCGTCCACATATGACGTCCTGGTCCACATGTAATTTTTCTCGTCCACATATGACATCATGGTCCACATGTGATTTTTATCGTGCACATTTGACATCCTGGTCCACATATGACAATCTGGTCCACATGTGATTTCACTCATCCACACAAGATATAATGGTCCGGCCATGACATCATGGCCCAAATGTGATTTTAATCGTTCACATAGGACATCATGGTCCACATATAATTTCACCCATCAACACGTGACATTATAGTTTACATATGATTTTTCTCCTCAACATATGAAATCATGGTCCACATGGGACATCTCCCATCCACACATGACACCATGTCCTTCATGTGATTTGCCGCGCATACATATGAGATCATGATCTACATGTGGCACTCAAAGAGTTTTTCATATCTCCATTCTGTTACGACAAAATGCAGCGATGAGTTCGCCACTCAAAGCCACCACTCAGTGTCTTTTCTAGGAGCAATAAATATAATAAAATGATTTTCATTTCTCTACTCAGCTAAGATAAAATGCAGCGTTGATTACGGTCGCTCAATACGCAAATGGAAAGCGGAAAATAGTGTCTAGACGCTAGGCTATATCTATCTACCTTCAAAGATAATTAAGTAAATGCCATAAGAACACCATGCCTCGGGTCGGTTACATAATTTTTTTTTTAATATTTACCAACGTTACCAAAAGGTGTGTTGTCTTACGACATATGTATTCTTCCATTCGGGTCAAAAGACAGGTTTGAGCATTCCAACCAAATTGTTTATTGCCAATCTTTTACTTGTGCTTTGTTTTTCTCAACTGCCCGCGGGTTCAGTGGTTAATGTTATTAAAGTAGTCGCTGGTTCTATGTTCGTATTTTCTTGTTGGAGAATTTGGTTGATAGATCTAGTGTCGTCATGGGCGCGTTGCCTTAATATCGTGTAAGTCTAGGATTTTTATTTTACAGTTCTAATATAAAAGTTTTATTACATCAGCTGTAATTCGTGCGAAATACAGTTCTGTCGTTTCAGAGATTACCCGAAACTAACAGACATACAGAATTGTAAAAAAAACGATGTTATTTTAATACTAGCTATCACCCGCGACTTCGTCAGCGCAATAGTGAAGACAATATATTGGTTATTGTTTTTTGGAAAATTTCTCCCCATACCAAATTGTAAGCCAAATATATATATGTAAATTGAGCCAGTAAATTAAGCGTAATTATCTACATCCGACCAAATAAATAGAGAGAGGTAATCGTTTCTAAGATCAGATACTTCTAATATATTGTTGCAATACCAGTTATGTTTCCTTAAATCGACCCTATCGTAAAGTCTGTTCCTACTTACTCACAAGAAACTTCATATAAACTTGCGAGTCTTAAAAAAACATGACCTCACCCCGTCATAAAAACCGTTTTTATATCCCGAAATTTCATGTGATTTCATACACTCACTTAGGACAACATGGTCCACACTTGATTTCACCCACCCTCACATGTTATTTTACTCATCCATATATGACATCATGGACCACATGTGATTTTTCTCGTCCACATATGACATCCTGGTCCACATATGATTTTTCTCGTCCACATATGACATCCTGGTCCACATATGATTTTTCTCGTCCACATATGAAATCACGGTCCACGTGTGATTTTTCTCGTCCACATATGAAATCTTGGCCCACATGTGATTTTTCTCGTCCACATACGACATCCTGGTCCACATGTGATTTTTCTCGTCCACATATGACATCACGGTCCACATGTGATTTTTCTCGTCCACATATAACATCCTGGTCCACATGTGATTTTTCTCATCTACACATGGCATCCTGGTCCACATGTCATTTTTCTCGTCCACATACGACATCATGGTCCACATGTGATTTTATTCGTCCACATATGACGTCCTGGTCCACATGTAATTTTTCTCGTCCACATATGACATCATGGTCCACATGTGATTTTTATCGTGCACATTTGACATCCTGGTCCACATATGACAATCTGGTCCACATGTGATTTCACTCATCCACACAAGATATAATGGTCCGGCCATGACATCATGGCCCAAATGTGATTTTAATCGTTCACATAGGACATCATGGTCCACATATAATTTCACCCATCAACACGTGACATTATAGTTTACATATGATTTTTCTCCTCAACATATGAAATCATGGTCCACATGGGACATCTCCCATCCACACATGACACCATGTCCTTCATGTGATTTGCCGCGCATACATATGAGATCATGATCTACATGTGGTATCACTCGTCCACACATGATATCATGGTCCACATGTGATATTTCTCGCCCATATATGACGTTATGGTCTGTGTCTCATGTATCTAAAATGAATTATCACATCACTATATATGTTGTGATATAATTCATTTTAGATAAATTTTAATTTATTTTAGATACAATTCAAAGATAGATGTCAATTCAAAGATTGATAAATCACTCTCTAAGCATTACCTTACCGTTTTTTTATAATTTATAATATTGTAAAATTTCTGAAAAACACATTTTAGTTATTAAGCTTTTGCACAAGCAATCTTCAATTTAAGTTTCATAAAGATATATTTAATATATTTTTTAGTTAGATTATGTAATACTCATATTTCCCTTTCTTAAGTGACATACAATATCTAGTTTTTTTTTGAATTCTACTCAGTAGTTTATACGTTATTGATGCATAAACAAACATACGGACCGACAGACAAATATTCTATTGAGTTGTTTTTTTAGCTTTTATTACCTATATTATAGTATATATTAAGTAGCAATAAATTTTGATCATTGGAACACCCCACTATCGAGGTACATCTCAAAATTCAGTGCACACAATCGTTTTAAACAACATTACGCGCATACTTACAAGTGTGTACGTATATTCAAGGTAACTATTTTTCCGGGATCGTTAAACTTTCAAGAGTTTTTGAAAATAAAAAAATAATTAGTTTGAAGAAGACTTTGCGTGTTCTAGTGGTTAGCACGCAATGTCTCGGAACTAGTCAACGGAGTGTCTTGACACTACATTGTCTTTGAGTGCCCTGTTGTGCGGGATGGCGCGTGAAGCTGCTTATATCCTTTCAGAGAATTCCTCTAGTTTCATGTGAGCCTGGTACAACTCTCTTATTTATTTGATACACTTATTTAATACATAAGCAGTCATCGGAGTGTCTTGACACTGGGTTCTCTCTGTCTACCCTGCTTTGCGAGATGGCGCGTAAAGCTGCTTGTATAGAGACTTTAGAGAGGGAGCTCCTCTAGTTACATGCGAGCCTGGTACAACTCTCTAATTAATTTGATACACTTATTTAATATATAAGCAGTCAACGGAGTGTCTTGACACTAGGTTTTCTCTGACTACCCTACTGTGCGGGAAAAAGCGTAAAAATGGTTTTTTTAAAAGAAAAAAAAAATAAAATAAATAACCTTATAATAATTATATCCTGCATAGCACTAACCTGATTTCCTGTTAAGGCCATCAGGTTAATGATATAACAACTTTATATAATTATTGGTTCCGGACACAAGGACATTTTTGGTGAATAAATTAAACAGTAAATTTTGTTATATTAATAGATAGATATATACAAGGTAAGCTATTAAAAGCGTTTTAAAAGTAGCTTTTTAGGTCACTATTACCTATCTTTATAGTTTGTGTAGGTTGAGAGAATGAATGAATGATGAATGGTAAGAAAGGTGTGTGAAGCAACGGTGAAGGGTACGAGAGGTCGGGGGAGACCTCGGTTGACCTTTGAGAACACAGTATCGATGATACTGGCGAAAGGTCACCTAAAAACCACGAGGGTAGTCCGAAGGGCGTGTATGAAGAGGTTAATGACTGTGGACGAGGTGGAAGAAGTATGCAGGGTCCGTAGCGTTTGGCGCTTCGTTCTCTCTCTAACTTGTTTTTTTTCTAAAGAGGTTGCAAGAAAAGAGAATATAATGTGAAGACCTTGTTTAGAATACGGTTGGTTTTAGAAACATTGCGTCTTAATTGTCGAACATCTAGAAAGGAATTTGTCGAACAAATTCAGTGAAATTTATCCCATATTATTTAATATTTTTGGGTGGTTAGTGTATTTAATAAAAACAGGTTCACGCTACATGACGTATAGCACTATAGAAAGGGAGAGTCTAGAGTCAAGACACTTTGTAGTCTGCTTTGCTTTATATCATGAGCTCAATACCCGATACGGGTAAGGATTATATGTTTAAATTTTTTCTAAATAACACAGCGCGAATTCAAGTTTTGCCACTGAACATGGAAAATCATATGTTATTTTCCGTGTTCAATGCAGTTCAATTCAGTGTCGTGTACAGAACACGGAAAATCGATATTTACTATGGCAAATATCGATTTCTGCCAATCAATATACTTTCGAAAATCAAATTATTTCATGCAAATCGAACTAGTGACCTATACATATAATTAGCCAATTTTATCATACAAATATTTCAATTAGAGACTTGGCCGTTTTACGTAATCACAAAGTAAACATTGGTAAGTAATTTTATATGTACAAATTAAAACCTTGGCCTGTATGGCTATGTCTGTATGTATGTACTAATAAATATATATATATATATATATATATATACCAGGTCAGGCCAGGTCGCTTAGCGTTTAGCGTTAAGAGTCGTGTAGCTGCTTTCTTTTGCTTCGTGTAGCTAAGAAACGTAACTAAACGCAAAGCTACGTTTTAAAATGATTCGACGAAAGCTTAAGCGCCTTCAGCGATAAATTAATTGGACAGTTTCTCCGTTCCGTTCTCCGCTTCCTGTTTCAATTACGGAATTGAGACATTGCACATTGAGTTGCTAAACTCAACGCCGCTCTTTATCTTACCCAAGTTTGTGATGTTAGTTCAATACGTAAAAAAATCCTTATATTTACCGAATCCACACCTATATGAGTTTACTGATAGATGCTCTACCACGGTACCACAATGGTCTAATAAAACAATAGTTATAAAGTTAAATGAATAAGCTAAGGAAAAGCTGTGCTTCAAAAGGAAGATAAGAGATTAATCCTCACTTAGAGGAATCTTGGCACCGGTGAAACAAATCGCGGCGTTCAATTCCGCCACTCAACAAGCAATATCTCTATAAATTGACTGGAAAGCGAAGAAAGGAGTGTTTTGTCACTAAATTCTCTCTGAACACCCCAAATGTGTACATTTTGCAAGCGTATATATGGAACCTGTTACGCATTACATCATTACAAGCGAACCGGTCACTGATATTTACAAAAGTACATATTATAAAGAAATTATTTGTTTGTGTGTGTGTGTGTGTTTTTAACACAGTCACCAATGTGTTAAAAATACACACACACACACACAAAATGATTACTACGTATTTTCTTCTGGAAGTCTTATTGAGATAGTTTTAGGTATTGTGACTGACAGTACTGAATTTTCTATTGTAAATTATAAAAATAGGTGAGATAAAACGCGGCGTTATGTTCCGACACAAAGCGGTCAAGCTACTGACAGATTGTCTCTGACTTTCCTCTCACTGTGAGATAAGGCGTGAAGCTACCATCTACTTATTTCTATTTCTTGACTCTGGTAAGATAAAGCGCGACGTTGAGATCAGGCAATATCTCGATTTCGGACGGAAAGCAGTGAACGGAGTGTTTTGACACTAGGTTGACTCTGAACACCCAGCTATGAGGGATAAAGCGTGAAGCTATTTTTTTTATACTTTGCAGGTTAAAAATATGTAGTGATATGTCACTACCTTTTTCTTATTGCATTGGTACATACTAGACTAGTTGTTGCACCCATCTTTATACTTATTTGTGATGATTATTGTAAAAAGCTTTTGGTGAGGAGACATTTTGAAATTTTTATATATTATCGAAAAATGCTTAAGAGCTTTAGGTTTTTTTTTTATATTTAAAGTTTATTTTTGCAGCTCCACATGCTATCCCGCACAGCAGGGTAGTCAGAGAGAACCTAGTGTCAAGACACTCCGTTGACTGCTTATGTGTTAGATAAGTGTATCAAATAAATAAGAGAGACGTACCAGGCTCGCATGAAAATAGAGCAGTTCCCTATCGTGTCCTGAAACCTGAACCTAGTGTCAAGACACTCCGTTGATCGTTTTCTTTGTAAAATTGAGGCGTTACGTGTTGAGTGACAAACTTAATACCATGCTCTATTTTGTCAGAACGGAATAATTAATATGAATTTTAAATATAATTATTCTCTCGGGTGGGTATCGATCTTTTGGAATTTTTCCAATTATCTTGATTTTGACTTTGTATCGTCGTACTATTGTACATGTGTTCAAATTAAATAATTACATGAAAAGTTACTGGTATGTTAAGTTGGGTTAAGCAGCGGTCGCTCCAGACGGAAGTTGATGGGTGTGCGAAATTTGGAAAGCTTTGAAAAAAATTTCAAAAAATAAATTTTGACAAAGCCGGATGTGTAGAACGCATGGTTTAGCGGTCACAGCGCTTAGATTTGGAACAAGAAGTGCGGGTTCGAATTTCGTTGAGTTCAAATTTATATACGTTTTTTTTTTTCAACAATATTTTCTAATCCTAAGTGCGTAACACTTTGAAAATGGTATAACATCATTTTCTTTATAGATATAGTTTTAGTTGGGTGTAACGCGTATGATTTTATGTAAATCCAATAACTTAGTTTGCGTATACTATAATGCGTAAAATACCATGTCTTTTCCATTTCTGTACGTGTTTCGGTACTGGAGAGGGTATCTCTCCAGTCCCTTTCCTTCTCTCCGTCGTGTGTCTACTCTCTCCGCGCAGTAGTATCGTCTGTGCGTTGTCTGTTTCACAATGTATACGGAACCGTTTTGTATCAATTTAAATATATTAATTTAAAAAAGTTATCTCAAAACTCGTGCTGCTTGTTGTAAAAAATATTATTTAAAATTTATACTTTCTACACTTTACTCTGGTATAGCCAAGCGCGGCGTTTAATACCGCATCTTAACTAGCAATTTCAGGTCGACAGTGGAAATAATGAATTGTTTTTACATATGTTCTTTTTGTCTACCCAGTTATAAGATAAAAGCGTACAACTACAAAAAATTGAATACAATTCACCTAAAATATCCAAGTAACAAATCTTTAAAAATCTGTTTTAATCATTTATAAATTATACACTTTGTAATTTTATTTAAAAAAAACCTTTTATATGACTTTTAATGTTTTTTTTAAATATTTTTAAATAAGTGTTATTTAATTTAATTATAATAATTAAAAAAAATACATACATGTTTCACACTTTAAAGTTTGATTACACTTCACTCACAACACTTAACACTTTCACGTACAAATTCCTATTATAATATACATATATTATTTTTTTTTCTTTTTTAATAAAATATATATTTTTTTATTATTACTATTATTAAATATTGGTTATTTTTTTAAGTACTTTTCTTTCTGGCACGTTCGCGCTTTGCGACGTTTCAAAGCAGACTGTCAGTCGGCGCCCGCGCAGGTGTTTGGTAGTCACACTCAAAATGGGATGGTTTTATGCAATATTATCTATCTTATTCCGTTCTATTTTTTTAATCTTTATCTTTTGTTTATACAGTGATTCACTTATAGTATCTTTTTAAATAATTTTTTTTAATTTATTTTTTTTACTATGACGTTACTTACTGCACGCTTTTATTCCGGATAGCAGGGTAGATAGAAAGTGCCTACTGTCAAGATATTCTGTACTTCGCTTGCCGTCGAATTCGAGACGTTGTGTGTTGAATGGCGTAACTCAACGTCGCGCTTTGTCTTACCAGAGGGAGTGGAAATAATTATAAAATACAACCACTCCCCCGTGTGGGGATTGAATCCACTATTGATCATGTTTACAGTCAGACACTGTCCCATTGCGCCACGACCGGTCTCTAGATGGAATACTTGCTGTAAATTATTTGAAACGTCGAGTTCTATACTTATGTTAAAATAATTAATTATATATTTACTATTTTTAAAGTGTTATTCCACACTTAGGATTAGAAAACATTTTTTGAAAAAACGTATAAAAATTTGAACGCAGCGGGATTCGAACCCGCGCCTCTTGGATACCGTCCAAGAGGCGCGGATTCGAATCCCGCTGCGTTCAAATTTTTATACGTTTTTTCAAAAATGTTAATTAATTATAATTAACGTCTTATTAGTTAATTTTTAATTTTAGATATGTATATACTTTCGAGCTATTTATTACATTTTTTTTTTTGCTTTTCGACTGATTTCAACACTTTTTACTATTTATGTGTATGAAGTTAATTTGAATTTTAAGTATGTTATTTTAGGGTTATTTTTTTGTTTTTTTACTTCACGTTTTGATTTTTATTTATATTATACATTTAAAATAATTTAATATTTAATTTATTAATATATAAACATATTACTGTAAATAATAATATAAATGAAAACATTAATTATATATATATATATAAAACGTTACTATTGCGGCGTTAAGTTCCGCCAGTTAACACACAACAAGTTTCCAATTCGACGGAAAGCGGAGTACGGAGTGTTTTGACACTATATACTTCCTGTTCCTGTTAAGCGAAGCGGTCACACTAGATGGAAATTAATTTTTCTGTCTTTTTTAGTTATTAAATGTGTTTTTAATGTTTTTTTAGATTTCAACCTATTTTATTTCATGTTATTATACATGAGATGAAATCGTTTGGTGTAAATGTCTAAGATCTTTATAGCAGCTTCGTGTGTGTTTAAATGGATGGAGGAATTTCTTGGTAGGGTTAGCGAGCTACGTAACGATATACTAGGCTTTGGGTGTACATACGATGTGGTTATAATGGCGCAGTGTCTGATTTTAAACGCGATTGGTTGTGGGTTCGAATCTCACTCCCGGTAAGCTAAAGTGTGGCGTTGTGTTTGCCGACGATAAGCGATGTCTCGAGTTTGAGTGATTGCGTAAAACTAAAAGATAAAATTGGCTAATTGTATATAAAGGTCACTAATTTGATTTGCATGAAATAATTTGAATTTCTAAAGTATATTGATTGATAGAAATCGATATCTGTAGCGAAACTTAACGCTGCGTTGTGTTTCTTTAAACAAAACATTGAAAATATAATCCTTCCCCGGAGTGGGAATCGAAAACATGACAAAAAGCGGACAACAAAGTGTCTTGACACTAGGTTGTCTCTGACTACCCTTCTATGCGGGATGGCGTGTAAAGCTATTTTCTATAGTTAAGGTATAGATAAGTTATATTCTACAGTTATGAGGCCAGTCGTGGTGCAGTGGGACAGCGTCTAACTGTAAACGCGATCGGTTGTGAGTTTGATCCCCATTCGGGGGAGTGATTATATTTAAATTATTTACACTTCATCAATCTGGTAAGACAAAATGCGGCATTGAGTTCCACCACTCAACACGCAATGTTGCGAGTTCGGTGGAAAGCGAAGTATGGAGTGTCTTGATACCAGGTACTTTCTGTCTACCCTGCTATGCGGGATGTATTCGCCTAGATATTAAAATTAAAAAAAACACTCCACCTTCTTTGTTTCCATACTTGGTTAAGGCCTAAGGCGTTTCCTCAACACTCCCTGAGTTGCAACATTGAGTCAATGTGTGTTTTACCTTATTGTGTAAAAGATAATGAATTGGGCTGGTCATATCTGAAAATGCTTGAAATATTTTCTATTTGAAATAATAATACCAAGGTATATAATCTATACAAATAAATAAAATTGGAGTGTCTGTTTGTAATATTAAAATTACTACTTTTTTATTAGGTGAATATGTGTTTTTTACTGATTTTTTTTATTTTCACATTATAATCCCTGATGGGGAAGTCGAAGACAATGGATGCATATTCCAAAGTAACACTATTATTTTTGTCTGTCGTATCTGTTTGTTTCGATTAATCTCTGGAACTGCTGTAGCTATTTTGACGGGATTTTCACTGGCAGACATTTGATGTAATAAGTAGTAAACTAATTTTGTTATTTTAATCAACCGACTTCAAAAATGGACGGTTATCAGTTTGTTATATATATGTATGTAATATTATGGTTATTTAATAATATTTGAGTCCATTTCATTCCATTAAGGCTTCTAAGTACGTGTGTTTGCTTTATTAAGTATATATATATATATATATATATATATATATATATATATATATATATATAACTACCTATATTTGCAACTACCTACCTATATTTCCTTACAAGTAAAGTACCTATATCTCAGAAACTACTGGACCGATTTTAGTGGAACTTGTACTATTCTCTTAGTTGAAGTATACTTAACTTAAATTAGGGGAATTATCTCGACATGACTTTTAGTTTTAAAGTAATTCCTAGACAACCATACAAACAAACACTTATCAAATCAACCTCGCGTGCTTGTAAGCCTAAATGGATCATCATACTCAAATATCATTCAATACAACAATATTACATACACTCATATAAAACTGATAACCTCGCGTTTTTGAAGTTGGTTTAAAATTATTATAATAATTTGTTCCGTACAGTATTCAGCCGTCCAAATCGAGTTTTGTTGTGGTACCAATTAATTTGCATTCAAGAACCGCGGTACTCCAGCGTGGTACTGCTAGCATCTAAATACATACACCTATACGATTGCGAGCACATTGTTTACCATTTTATAGTGAGAGTGTAGTGACTCGTCTCTATTTTCTTTAATTTTATATAATACGTTAATATCAGGGTCATTAGAGAAGAGTTAGTGTCAAGCCACTGCGTTGATTGTTTTCCGCCTGAAATTGTGTTATTGCGTGTTGAGTGGCGGCAGTTTGGCTTTTATGAGTGTTATCAGAGCAGTGGAGTTAGTTAAATTTTTAATTATAATCATTTTCCCGAGTGGGAATTGAACCCACAGCCAATTGTGTTTCCATTCAAACTTAGATGACAACATCTAAGGCATGATGATCTCTATGAATGTTAGCTACACATATACGTAGACATGCAGGTGATAATTTAACGGCGTACGTAGTGTCTTCAGATTATAATTTACTAACTAAACTAGCTCAACATAATGAATGTGTATTTATTCATGTCAGATTTCATAACACTCCGCTTCCTGGTTGATTTTTTCCCTTCACTTTACACGGTAGAGAGAACGTAGTGTCAAGATACTCCGACGACTGCTTTCCACCCGAAATCGAGACACTGTGGGGTGACTGGCGTAAGCAGAGTGGAGAAATGTTTTTTTTTATATAATAATCGTTTCCCCGAAGGAGAATCGAACTCACAACCAATCATTGTACAATCAGACTCTGTCCCACTTCGCTGCAACTTTAAAGTTGTTTTTAGTTAAATTTTATTGTTATTATTTTTTTTACATTGTACATTTTATCAATCAGAATTGGCAATATTTTTTTTCCCTTACTGGAATCGAACCCGTAAAAACGCCCGAGGTTAAACGCCGTCACTAAGCCACGATTGCATCGATTGCTCTTTAGAAAATTATGTAAGAAACAGTTCGAGGAAATATTTTTTACCGTAGATTGTCATGTGACGTAATAAAAGTAGTATATAATTCGTCGATCAATGTAATTATTATTACTATTTATTATACAATGGTAATTTTTATCAATAAATATCTAAGATATATATATATATATATATATATATATATATATATATATATATATATATATATATATATATATATGTATGTATATATATATATTGTACTGAAAACGATAATTATTTTAGTAGTAAATGAAATACAATGGGGTTTTTAACGTATACTTCAATTATTATTAGTGTTTAAAAAGCACAGGGTTAAATAATCTTTTTTTTTTGTTTTCTGATGAGGAAACCTTTCTAAGGGGTTCAATGCGATTCCTCAACTCGAACCGAACCAGTTATGTGGGACTCCCACGCTGGCAGATGTTAGCCGTTAACTAAAACCTTAAGTTATTTTATCTCTATCCAGGGTCTCAGAGACGGCGGCGGGAGCCTGTAGCTTCTCAGGCCAAGAGACTAGGCGATCAGTTACCCCAAGCTGAACGCTCTTTAGTTAGAATTAAGGGGGGTAGCGCCTAACGTTTGCCGCACGAAACACTTAGGGTTCAAATACTTATTGAATATTATTTTTTTTCTTTGTGGATTCGATTACCCGCTCTGGTACGACAGAGCGCGGCGTTAAGTTCTGCCACTATAAAAATAAATAAAATTGGAGTCTCTGTATATAATATTAAAAAAAAAACTGTATATGCATATACCAAAATATATATTTTTCGTCTGTCTGTCTGTATGTTTGATTCGGTTAATCTCTGAAACGGCTGCATCTGATGTAATAAGTGACTCGGGCTACTTTTATTTTGGAATTATAAAATAAACATCCGGCGGTGTTAATTTCCACGCGAACGAAGACGCGAGCACGTCTAGTTTTTATACAAATTTTGAATAAATATATAATCAATAGTGTATAAATAACACTTTAAAGTGACAATTATAAAATAACGGTAATAAGTGAAGTGTCTTGTAAAATATAATGGTTTATTGCTAACAACACTTTCTAGTTATATAAGCTAAAAATCGTTTATTATTATTACTTTTTTATGATAATTTATTCTTAAAGGAGTATTTTTTTTTCTTCTTTTAATCTCGTATATAGTGTAGTGTTTTTCGGTATTTTTTGGATATATAGGCTTAATTTGAAAAAAAAAACAGCTTCACGCTTTATTCCGCATATCAGGGTAGTGAGGGCAATCTAGTGTCAAGACACTCCGTTGGACTACATTTTGTATGAATTCGAAACAAAGCGTGTTGAGTGGGCAACTCAACGCCAATTACCCGAGTGACAATTGAACCCACAACCATTCGCGTTTACAGTCAGTACGTACTTCTACTACACTGAACACCTAAGTTCTTATGGGAAATGATCGTATGTGTGTTGGGTGACGGAACTCAACGCCGCGTATTGTCTCACCAGAGTGGAATATGAAATGATTGTATTGAAATGATTATCTAATTTGTATTTCAACTCCTTGCACAATAAATGCTCGTGCTCGATTATAGAGTGATAAGTGTGAAACGTGCTTCTGATGTTTAGTTCCGAATTGCTTCACGCTTTTAGAAAAAATATATATATATATATAGAAGTGAAGCAATTCGGAACTAAATATCAGAATATATATATATATATATATATATATATACACATACATACATACATATATATATACATATATTATTCACTAGCGGTCTGCTCGTGGCTTCGCCTGCGAGAACTAGCTAACGTGTTGAGTGGCGAAAAAAATTTTATCTCTCCCCTGGGTGGGAATCGAACCCACAACTGATTCGACCGTTTACAGTCGGACCCTGTCACATTGTGACACGATCGACGTGTTACATTTTAATATATAAATACTTCGTTTCGCTTAATTTACTTAAATCACTGAGAGCCACTGTCGTTACTGACACTGACAGGGATACGCTCAATAGATAATGTATGAAAGAATAATTATCGTGGTACTGTACTGTAACTATGACTGTACTATGATAGTGTGAACCGGCCTTAAATTAAAGAAAATATTCCGACTTTGATTTGTCCGTCTGCACTATTAAAATTTAACAACATACCCGACAATCCTTATTTTGCGGATAGATGTTATCGCCTCAAAATATTTTCTGTTTTATTATTCTCTTGAAATTCTTAACTTAGGTATCTAAGGGTTAGTACACTCTGACTCTATTAAAACTTATTCTTTACTTCTACTATCCTATTTGTTTACTTCTTCGCCACAAGGAATAAAAAAATAATAATTTTCACTCCGTTTTTGGAATCGAAGCTGCAACCCTCTCGTGTTGTTTTTCACTTAAATATTCTAAACTAAAGTTAGAGCTAAAGTTTTACATGTAATTATATAGATTTATGGTGGATGATGTCACCCATGACCCAACACAATGGTGAACGATTCGTGATTATAATGTGTTAATGCGTTGCCTGTTCTCAGAAGTTGGTTCTTCCTGCTAATGTCATGCTCTTCCTTATCTAAGTACCCTCATAAAGGTCATACCTAGTGTCGAATTCGAGACATTGCGTGTTAAGTGGCGGAACACAACGCCGCATTTCATCTTACCAGAGCGAGGAATTCGAACACACAACCGATCGCGTTTACAGTCAGTCGCTGTCCCACTGCGCTACGATCGGCCTAAAGGGAAAGTTTGTATCTAAATTATTATCATTTCCTCACAATCATCGTATTAATTTATAGATATTGCAGTTTGGTGTATTGCGTGATTTTTTTTAACTTCACGCTTTTTATCCTGCATAGCAGGGTAGTCAGAAAGTACCTAAGGTCAAGACACTCTGTACTTCGCTTTCCACGAACTCAAGTCATTGCGTGTTGAGTGGTAGAACTCAACGGCGCACTTTGTCTTACCAGAGCGAGGAAGTGGTAATAATTTTAAATATAAACACACCCTAGTGGAGATTGAACCCACAACCGGTCGCGTTTACAGTCGGACCCCGACCTCGGCTTGTGTGTATTTCATTTAACAATGTGTATCTAATATGTATGTATACAAATAATGTTATTTTGGTATAATATTACAGACAATTCGCTTGTAATATTATACTAAAATAACATTTATTTACAATTTTATTCTAAGCGCAGCGTTGAGTTCCGCCATTCAACATGGAATGTCTCGAAGGTGGAGTGCCGAGTCTTGACATTAGGTACTTCCTGTCTACCCTGTTACGCAAGATAAAATCGTGAAGCTTAAAAAATGTGTCTATTTGTTCCGGCTAATCTCTGGAAAAGCTGGACCTATTTGGACTTGCCTTTCACTGTCAATTAGCTGATGTAATAAGGGGCAAGAAGGCTACTTTAATTTTTTTTTTAGCTTCACGCTTTTTATCCCGCATAAGGAGGTAGACAGAAAGCACCTAGTGTCAAGACACTCCGTACTTCGCTTTCCACTGAATTTGAGACAATACGTGTTGAGTGGTGGAACTCAACGCCACACTTTGTCTTTACCAAAGCGAGGAAGTTCAAGTAATTTAAATATAATCACTACCTCGAGTGGAGATCGAAGCCACAACCGATCGCGTTTACAGTCAGACGCTGTCCCACTGCGCCACGACCGGCCTCACTTTAATTACAAAATTATAAAATGAATATCGACTTTTGACTTCTTCATATAAATTGCAACTGTGCCAAATTTGATACTCCTCCGTTCGGCGAATTAATATAAACATAGTTTGTGGATAGTAACAGTGAATATGTCCCCGCCTTTACCCTCTAAATGCTACAAGATCAACTTGATCCAATAGCAACGTCGAGGATAACCTTATATGTGGAGTCACGTGCGTACGCGTCATGCGTGCAACTGGTGGTATTTTACTATTTTTAAAGTGTTGTTCCACACTTGGGATTAAAATCATTTTTGAAAGATGATGATGATTTCAGAGCGCCTTGGACTCGCTGTGTTTCCAAGAGGCAAGAGGTTCAAATCTCGTTGCGTTTATACGTTTATTTTTTTTTCAAAAATAGTTTTACTTATGCGTAGTGATACATAGTCTGACTGTAAACGCGAACGGTTGTGCGTTCGGTTCCCACTTAGAGTAATGTTTATTATAAACAAAATATCCGTTCTGATAAACTAGTATGGCCAATAATGTTTTAGATTTCATACGGAACATGACCGAACAGTCAACGGAGTGTCTTGACACTCGGTTGTCTCTGAATACTCTGTTATGCGGTAAACCGAAATTACTGTACAAAGAGAGTTGATATTTACCATAAAGATCCCTTGGAAGAGAAGGATAAAAAACCAATTTTACCCTTCATATGAACAAAATTACCATACATACATAATTCTTAGGCTGGTAGTGTGAGTGTCTGACTGTAGACGCGAACGGTTGTGTGTTCGATTCCAACTCGGGAGAGTGATTTTTATTATCTTTATTTATTATATCTCTGCTAAGATAATGCGTGACGTTAAGTTTCGCCACTCAACACGCAATGTCTCGATCTCGGGCGGAGAGCAGTCAACGGAATGTCCTAACATTAGGTTGTGTCTGATTACCGCGTTTCCATATGAATTTCTGAAAATCATAGAATTAACATGCTAAATTTAAAATTTCTACAGGTTTTTAATAGATTGACTTGTTCTGCCAGTCAGTCAGTCACTGTCAGTGACAAATATGTATCCTACGTTATAACTGACGGAGCTCTACGCCGCGTTTTTAATTATAATTTAATTTGCCATGCAATTTAAATGTCAATCGCTGGCCCACAAGATATTATACTCTATGTTATTATTTATGTACAAGCGGAATGCCTTATATATTTTATAGGTATTAAGTAACGTAGACTTTTATTCAATTTTTTCTCCTTTTCTCTCTCACACCCTTAAGACAAATCTAACGACGTATCGTTTGTCAAAATCGATTCACTGGTTTAGCATTTAGAAGAGAACAAAGAAACAGACATACATACGTATTAAAAAAATATAACCACCCTCTTCTTAGTTGGGTAACTTTCTTTTGTGTGTATAAATAAATACGTAATAGTGATGTGACACTATGTTCACTAAATCTATTAGGTAGAAGGTTGTAAAAGCGTAAAGTTGGTAAATAAATTTTTATTAAGCTTCGACACTAGACGCCCGTGACCGAGTGATTTGAAAATCTAAGGTGACAACTTCACCTTGCTTCACGCAATTATTATATAAATTGTCGGTTTTTTCCCCTTACTATAGGTACAGTGGTTTGTTTCTCTGATCTGGTAATACAAAGTGCGGCGTTGAGTTACGCTATTATGCATCATATTAATATCATATTATATATGCATATCATATTAATGCGTGGTATAAAGAGTGGTTTTAAGTTACGCCGCTAAACACGCAATGTCTGGAATACTGGTAGAAAGCTGACGGCAAGCTGTCACGATACTGAGTTCTCTCTGCCTAGCTCTTAATATGACAGAAAACAGCGCTCCGCTTTCCGCCGAATTCGAGACATTGGATGTTGAGTGGTGGAATTAAACGCCGTGTTTTTTCTATCCAACGCGATGCAATGATTTAAATATAATCTTTCCCCCGAGTGCAAATCGAACCCACAACCGACGTTCACAGTCAAACGCTGTACTACTGCGCCACGACTTTAACATCTCTACTTGCAACTTAATACGGAATAACTATAAATTATTTTTTTTTTGATACAAAATTTTTTTGCTAAAAATATCATTAAATGAATGGCGATACAACGTGTATAGATACCATTGTACACAATTAGGTAGTTAACCACTGAGTCAATACGGTGTAATTAGTAACATTGTGACTAAAACCTCTAATGATTACTTAAGGTGGGTTTTCTGGGTAATGATAACGGGAGTAAAAGATATCTTTGTTTGTGGTAGTTTAAAACAAGTGTTTTAATATTTTTTTTGCATTTAATTACAAGCCGTGTGTTTATAGTTCTAAAATAATAATTGTTATTAAATCAGCTATCTGTTAGTGAAAGTTCCGTCAAAATTGGTCCAGCCGTTTTAGATATTAGGCGGAACAAACAGACAAAAATTGTAAAAAAAAAATTGTATATAACAAATGGACAGTTTAATTTTATTTATTATATATTCACGTTGGATTGCAATTAAAGCGATTTTTTTAAAATGCAGCGTTGAGATCCGCCAATCAATACACAATCAAATAGATTTTTAGCAAATGGATTTTTTTTCTTGACGTTATTTTTGTTTGAGTATTTTAGTGAGAATTGAATCTTCATTCTAAATTAATGATAAACTATAATAAACGGATTTATCATGTATATTTTAGTATTGGAAAATACATTTTTAGAAACCTGACGTTTCGAACACTTTATAGTCACGGTTACACTGAAGTTGTACTGGACGAATGCGAACAAGCCAAAATATACGTGATTAATCCGTTTAAAATAATTTCATTTGAAATGTGTAAAAAGACGCGAAAATCTTATAATGCGAATGGGTTATTTTAACTTTATGCGAAGTTTAACATTACACTACAACATGGTCTGCTTCAATATTTGGTTAGCCGTAACGCAGTATTATCTTTAGGCAAGTTTTATTATTTCCCGTGTATTTTCTATATCACCCATTCGTAGCTATTGCAAGAGTTTATTTTACTTAGATACGTTTGGCTTTTTTTTTCTATCAAGACATTTCGTTCTCGGCGTTGAGTTACGGAAGTCAACGCTGCGCTTTGTTTGTTTTTGAAGAGCGTCGAAATGAATATTTTATATGTAAATAAATAAAATAAGATTGTATGTTTTTTTTTCATATTAATAACTGCGTCTTACTAAATAAATATATGGAAATTTATATATTTTTTTTTGCTATTGTTGTCTGTCTGCCTGTTCGTTACGGCTAATCTCTCGAAGGGCTGGACCGATTTTGACGGGACTTTCGCTGGCAGATAGCTGATGTAATAATACAATTCAAAGATGTTAAATTCTGTATTGTAAAATGTGGAAATCGAACCCAATACCAACATCGTTAACATTCAAACGGTACGATGTTAGCTTGCATATCATATTCCAAAAACCTATTTAATATTTTTTGATAAAAAAAATATTTTGTTAATATATTTTATTCAAACAAACAAACAAAACGTTGCATTGGCGTTGAGTTCCGTCACTCACTACGCAAAGTTACGAATTCGTATGGAATGCACAATGGAAAATCCAAACCACGTTTAAAGGAATCTCAATGTGAAGGTGTGAAGCCTACATTCCTAATCTACTGGCGTGTAGATGAACCCAGAATAGATTAATGGTCTTTCTAGTAATATGATGAAGTAAAATGCTTTATTGATATTTTTATATATATTGTCTAACACGCAAGGTTTCGAATTCGGTGGAAAGCGAAGTACGGAGTGTGTTGACACTAAGTAATTTCTATCTACCCTGCTATGCGGGATAAAAGCGTGAAGCTAATATTTATACATACATACATACATACATACATATATATATATATATATATATATATATATATATATATATATATATATATATATATATATATTAAGTAGTGTCAAGACACTCTGTACTACGCTGAATTCGGAACATTGTGAAAATTGTGAAAGGCATAACTCGATGCCGCGCTTTGTCTTACCGGAGCGAATATATGAAGTTAATTTAATGGAAAAATATTTCAATTTCTTGAGAAATTATTTTTAAATTTAACGAGAATCGAACCCACAACCGATCGCGTTTACAGTCAGATGCTGTCACACGACCTATAATAACTTCTACACGATAAATAACTTTAGATAACAGCTGGATTTCTACATGATAACCGTCCAAAATCTTTGACCACCAAGCCATATGACGACCAGGTAAACCATGGACGGTTTCCAAAAGGTGCGTGTTCGAATCGCTACGTTCGGGAGATTATATTTAAATTATTTTCACTTCCACGCTCTGGTCAGCCAAAGCGCGACGTAGAGTTCTGCCAATCAACACGCAACGTGTCGAACGCTGCGGAAAGTGGAGTACGGTTTGTCTTGAAGGTGTTTCTTGTCTATCCTGTTAAGCGGGACAAAAACGAAAAGAAAAATGTTTGGTTAAGTTTATTTAAATAATTTTTTCACACAATTATACTCGCCTAGTAAAACATTAACAGGATCAATGCAAGCAATTTGTAGCACTTAACGAGAAAGCCGGTCGATGGTTGATGAATGAGTTTTCTCTGTGCCATATCTTTAATTATACTATATATATGAAAACAAGCTCCGGATTGTGGATTTGCTTATGTGTAGTGTCTAGGCTGGTAATTGTTTTACCCTGTGCCTTGCCTTAGTATATAGAATACATGGAAGTATTCATTGATTTTTTTAACGTAACGTATATATATATATATAGCGTCAAATAATTATCACTTGTATTGAAATTGTAAATAAACTCATAATAAATGACATTCTGAATTCTATTACATATATTCTCACGATCCGTATAAGGGTTTCTATTACTTAACACTAATAAATGATTAGTTGTATAAAAATTGTACTAAAGTATTTATTTATTTAATACTAAGATAAGGGAGGTCCTTATTACTGCAAATGATCTTTTCCAGGCAATCCTTACAGTGTAAAACATCACTCATGTCATCATGCTTGGACTTACGCTGATATTTAAATTATTTACATATTAACTATGTTTTTTATTAAAATATTTCTAGTATAATATATAAAGTTTGTATTATAATGAAATTATTTTGTCTTTGTTACAGATAAACAACAAGGGGCCCAGATGCACACCCCGCGGTACCCCAATACTGAAAACACAAATGTACCATATGGCGACGCAAAACCAAACACTATACAATTTAATACACACATACATGCTAACCCATCCGTATCAGACACTCAAACCTTCGACCAATTTAGTAAAACTCATGAAATTCCACCTCCATCTCAGTCAAAAGCTCCACCCAAGTCCGATGATGATTTTGACGTAAACGAATATTTTGCAAGACTCCAAGGTACTAGATATGTGAGTGCTCCAATAAATAGCAACATAAAGGAGGATCAGAGTGCTAATTTACAAGAAGAGGAGAATCTAGAGGAAATTAACTTAAATGAACCGGATAAAGGACAAAATCTGGATGATGTTCAACAAAGCCTCACAGCGGATATTGCACAAAATTTCTCTCAACTACCAACAGTCATACCGCAGATGGCTAGCGTTGTTTTTAGTTCTTTTTCCAGCATGTTGAGTTTGAAGAGTCGTGAACAGACACCGGATGCAGATAATAAAATATATCAGGAGCCTATTCCAAAAGTTGATATTACGCCGATGATGGCAAGCGTACCGGAAGTGCCGAAAGACGTCGCTCCACCGCCTTTGACAGAACCTCCTTCTGGTAAGTTGTTTTTTTTTATATTCACGAGTATTTCTTTATAATTCCTTTAGTTTAGTAAGTATAGAGAATAATAATTAGACGTAACGTATAAAGTAAATTATACGTTTCAAGTTTACGAGAAACGCAGGTTCAATTCCCGCTACGTACAATTTTTTATAGGTTGCTTATTTTATTTTTTCCTCGAGTGTGGTAATGCCCAAATAATATGATAAAGAAAGTAGAGCATCAATTCTCCGTTTTTCATTTTCAATGACCAACACCAAAACCTTGTTTTTTGTTATCAGTGATGTAGTATTAAATTTATCCCATAGAGATATGTTAACATGAAAAGTTATACGTTAACATGAGTAGTTACGTCTGGTAACTACCTGACTAGCAGCGCCAATTCTCATGCGTACAATTTTTATGTTATATATATAGTTTCTTGTATTGTATAATACATAGGATGTTTTTTTGGTTTATTCTATATCGCAGTTGTAATTTGCGTGTTTTCTTCAGCGCATCTCATGTATTTTGAATAAATAACTGATAAATACTAGTAACATATTATTTCTTTTTCCTTTTTCTTTTCATATACGGTCTTAACCGACGCGGCCCTTTGTTATTTCCAGGCCTATGTTTGGGATTGGAACCCACTAACTAGAAAATTTGTTTTTACCCAACGCACAGGAACTTTTCAATATACATTCGACAGTTGACCCCATCATTCATTTCCCATGATCTTTGATCTCAACACTGTAGGTAATTGATTTGACCTCAAGTGAAGTAATGCATTGTAATCAACTCTGCCTATTCGGTTCTTATATTAAGGCCATGGTGTCTTATGGGACAGCGTTTGTGTGTATGACTGTAAACGCGATTGGTTGTAGGTTCGATACACACATGGTGTAATATTTTTTAGCTTCACTCTTTTATCCCGCATAACACGGTAAAGAGAAAGTATCTATTGTCAAGACACTCCGTACTCCACTTTCCGCTGAATTCGGGAAGTTGAGTGTTGAGTGGCCGAACTGTGCCACGACCCGCCGTTGTGTTGGAATTTGTTTTTTTTTTTTTATTTTTTTCCATTCTACCGCCCTTATAAAGACTGTGTGGCGTTAAATTACGCCTCGTAACCCGCAATTACTCGATCGACGTAAGATGAAAAGTGGAAAACTGAGACACTACATATTTTTTTGCCTACTACACTACTACTATGTGTGAAAAAAAACATTATTATAAAAATAGTTAAAGCCAGCCGTTTAATACCGACATAATTTAATCGTTAACGATATATTGTGAAAAATCCATAGTGTGACGTCATCATGGCGCAGGTCTAATGTGTTTAACAATACACGATTGGTGTGGGTTCGATTATCAATGTTTTATTTTTGTTATTATTATTATTATTATTACTAGTTTAGTTCATTTCCTGCATTTGATGGAAGTCTCAGAGTGACTTAAAGTTAAAAACTCATTTTTTTTTCTTTCCACGCTTTGTTCATATTATAAATATTTTGCATATTCAGTAGTGAGAATGAACGTTTACGTAGTTTTTGCGTGAAATAGCAACAAACATACATGCATCCTTTTATTATAACGCAATATTATTTACATTTCAATTGATTTTGAGGCCGGTCGTGGCGCAGTGTGAGAGCGTCTGACTGAAAACGCGATCGGTTGTGGGTTCGATTCCCACTCGTGGGAGTGATTATATTTAAAATTATTTTCAC
Source organism: Dryadula phaetusa (assembly GCA_032432895.1). Lineage (NCBI taxonomy): Eukaryota > Metazoa > Arthropoda > Insecta > Lepidoptera > Nymphalidae > Dryadula > Dryadula phaetusa. Next base: position 2,406,863 of record JAOYRS010000096.1, on the reverse strand, counting down.
TTCTTCGCTCTGGTAAAGACAAAGAGCTGCGTTGAGCTCCACCACTGCACCACACCAACACGCAATGTCCCGAATTCGGTGGAAAGCGAAGTACGGATTGTCCTGACACTAGGTACTTTCTGTCCACCCTGCCATGCATGAAAGTATGAAGCTAAAAAAATTATTACTTTTTAATAAATGTATAGAAAGTGTTTTTTTTAAACTTCATCAGGGAATTCTTGGTATTTTTGGACGATTGAATAATGGTGTATGGGTTTTTGATGGGTTTTCTCAGACGAGACGTTGCCTTTGGCTTTTTTCATTTATTTTTATAGAGAACATACTCAATAAATTATTTTATTTTAAAAAATGATCTAAGTCGTATCTACGTGTAGTAGATAGGATATATCTGACAGGTACAGATTCATATCCTATTAAGGATAAGCGTTTGTACTTAAAATATGACTCGTTTCGTTACTATGGTTACCAGCTATGTGGAGACAAAGCGCATCACTCAACTCGTAATATCACAAGTTTACTAAAGCAGTCAAGTAGTGTCGAGATATAATTTTCACTGCTGAATATGCAATATATTTCTATGAACAATATGAAGAGAGAAAAAGAGAGTTTTGATTTAAAGTAAGTCCAAATGCGAGAGATGAGTTATTTAAAAAATAATTAAAAAACAATATAATTATTTTCTCATTTAGTAAATAAACAATTAAAAAGCCTAAAGCCGGTCTGAGAAAACCCATTTAAAAACCTTACTGACTCATTGAAGGAAATATTTTTTTTTATAACAATAATACATGATATGTTGACCTCTAGTAACCTCTGGCGTATCCCATTATAATTTTACTTCTCTTGTGTTGAAATTTTGATTGTTCTGTACAATTTGAGGGTTGCATATACGAATCCCATGTTGGGAATTATTTTCTTTGTAAGTATAGAGGCCCGTTGTGGCCTAAATGACAGCGTTTGACTGAACATGCGATTGATTGTCGGTTCCATACACGCATTTATTGTATTTTAAATTACTCTCTTTCCCTCGCTCTGGTAGACAATGGCGGCGTTGTGTTCCAACATTTAACTAGTAGTGTTTCGAATTTGGAGAGTAGAGTGTCTTGACACTAAGCTCTTTTAGACTGCCCTGCTACGTAAAAAAAAGTGTAAAGATTTTATGAAATGAATGTTGCTTCATTTAAAAAATTAAAGTGTTGGAGATTTCTTTTTTAAGTAATTCCGTGACTCGCTCCCCACTTCCTCACTCTCTTCCCACTTCACGTTACCCACTTCAAGATACTGCAATATTACCTATATATTCTTACCTTTTACCCTTACCTTACTTAAAGCACATCAAATACAGCGCTCAAAGTATCTGTGCAATTTTTCTTCTAAAAAAAGTTATTCTTATATTTATTCAAGTAATGAATGCCCGTCACTAACTCCTTGTGCGACTTTGTGCTTGCTATAATTTTCTCGAACAAAATATTTTAAATTGATATAACTTCTTACTTATGAAGCGAATAAATTAAAAATAATACTAAACGTTAAGGAGATGTTGCAAAAATATAATAATGGAAACACTATTTAAATCGGCTTAGCCATTTCACAGGTTAGTGTGCACAAACGCACAGACAAACTGATATATAGGCAATTGGATAAAATCATTGTTTTATATATATATATATATATATATATATATATATATTCCATGTAAGAAACAGCGATCAAGTATATTTTTATTATATGTGTAGATATAAATTTCACCTCACCCCAAACTCAAACCTGTAACCTTCGTTTAACACTCCTATATATTTAAACCACACAAGTCTTCAACTTGACGTCAAAGTAACTTCCTTGTATCGATACGAAATTTAATGATCACCTGCCTTATAGAAAACTGGTCGTAAAGCAACTTGTGAATTGTAATTATTTTATACTGTCACGATAGTGCCTCTAGTTATCTGTTATCTTCCGTAAATCGAGATTATGGAGGGAGAGAAAGTATTCTTTTTATCTGTAACAACATAACTTTGAAGAATTTCTGATCTTCCTATCATGTCTCAAGTACGGGTGCTGAGTGAATGGAGTATCTTGATTCTAACTTCTATTTACCTAGCTTGCTAAGCAGGAAAAAGCGTCTAATTTCTTTGCGGCACCTCTATCATTGATTTTTATACTAATAAGTTTAATTAAATAAATAGAGAGATATGATTGGAATATAGATTTTTCTGATTACATACTTAAAAGTTATAACTAAAAATAAAAAAAATCTTATTTTGGCAAATTGCGTTTACCTAGATTAGATTCTATTCTTCCGGTAGAATCAACGGTGAGTTCATACTGTCCCATGACGTGGATAGGCCTCTTAAGTTCCCTCTACTTATGTCTCTAGTCATGCTTTATCCGTAGCTCCTGCAACAAGTAATACACAAATGAAATTTTCTTGAGATTCTGATTAAAATATTAAATTGTTTCAGGTATTGCCACAAGCTATCGTATGACTAGTAAGAGAAAAGTATACGCGCAAATACCAGGTTTAAGTTCTGGAGATCATCATGTACCAACATTCAATCCACCGCCAAGTAGTCACGCTCCGCCGAATTACTTCATACCAGATAATGTACCTAACATACCAGATAATGTACCTAACATACCAGATAATGTACCTAACATGCCACTAATTGAAAACAAATTTGATACAACTACCGTAGAACCAGGCAATCACGCCAAATTGGATGTTCAATATAGTATACCACAAAACACTGATAAAGCTATTGCCTTCGACCAAAACCAAATTGTGGGTGCTCAACTAAACCTTATGGTGCCAACGCAGGAAAAGGAAACAATCCTATCAAAACAAGAAGATATTACGATGGTTGATATAACTAAACAATCGATAATCACGTCTAATACTCCAAGCACACCAATCATCCCACCACCTCCCATGTTTTCGAACATGCAACGAGATAGTCAGACATCTACAGGCAAAACAGTCTTGCCGCCGTCAATAGCAAGACGAATTGCAGGAACACAGCCCGTAATAAAAACACAAACTATGCCGTGTTTCATACCTCAGCAAAATATACTAATACCAACAATACCCGGTACAAATGATGCTCCACATTGTGATTTGGATTCTACTGTCCAAAAGTTCAATCAGATGTCGAACCAGAAATCTGAATTTACAAATACTATACCCCCTAATCCTTACAGCAATCTCGATAATTTAATTATGCCACCTTCAGGTGCTTCATGGAATGAAGGAAAAAATGTAGCTACTTCCGAAGCTCTGGAACCAAATCATAATATTTCAGAAATTGATCAAATATCCAATATGCCGGCATATTCACTATTTTACACCGAACCACTCAAACCTGCTGATAGTAACATTTTCCTAAACACAATTAATCCTATCTCCAATAAATGTATTGAGCAAAGAACAGATTTACTTTCAAGTAACAACACCAATGTTACTGCAGATTATATTAATCCATATTTAAAAGAGAACCAAATAAATGAATTTCCTACAGTGCTAAATTCGTCTGCATTTACTCAAGCCGATGTCAACATGAATAGAGTAGAAAACTTCGTAACGGATCCACGAGCTCAAATGTCGCATAATTTTCAGGCTAATACAAGTAATGAACCAATGAAGCCTCTAACAGAGCCTCCCAAAGTTACTGGAAACGTAAACTATAGAATGTCAAAAAAGAAGCCTCAATATTATTCAGGTCCTATTGTAGGTGTTGGCAGCATAAGTAATGATATAAATTCAATTAAAAAGTCTAGCACTTATGAACATTTATTAGCTCCGGGGGGTTCAATAATGCCTCCATCTTATACCGCGCATGCAGTACAAAATTTTTCAAGTGAAATATGCAATATAAATAAACCTATGAATGTGGCTGATAGCCAAACTACTTTGACACAACAAGAACAAGTATTCAGTACACCGTTTGACTTAAGCAGACAAACCACAGACTCGTACGACGAACATGACCAAGATTCCAAAAACTTCAGCATTATTGGCTCATTAAAATCCAAAATTAATTCTTTAGATGTTATCAAAAATACAATTACAAATTTATTAGATCCTACTTATAATTTATCGAAAAATAATGATTTAGTGATACCTGAAAATAATAACACGTATGCTCAAGATCATGCAGTTCAACACAATCCCTATCTTCAAAGTAATATTGAACAATTTAGATATCAACCGTCTAATAATCCCAAACCAGCAGATCAACAGTATCAGTATAATGCTATTCAATATGAATACGGCTTCTTAAGTACTCCTAAATTGGACACTAATTTTGCGGGTTGTGCATACTATGAAGGTTTTCATGATCCACGTCCTCCAGTTGAGCAATCTTCAAAAATGCTTCGAAATGTCATATTTAAAAATAATCACAAGGGTACAGAAGCTTCCAATACTCATGAAAATATATCGGATTACGTGAACCAAAATTTTTCTACAATAAGCGCACCATTAAATCAAGATAAAATCGCAATGTGTGAAACAGAGCAAACGGCAGAAAATATTTTTGAATATAAACTCGATAATACAATCACCACATCTGATAAACAAAGCACATTTTCTGTAAGCGGCAGCAAAGATACTAAAGACTTTATGTCAACTGGATCTGACACTGGAATTAACATTCCAAAATTATTTGAACATTCTGGTTTAAATGTACCGATGGAAACTGGCGCCATTAATATTCAGAAAATTGATATTTTAGATAATTCAAATAAAGAACCCCTCCAGTCTAAAATAAATCCGACTGAAAGTATTATTGGCAGACAAAAAACAACAATTGTGACAGTCAATATACAACGAGACGACTCACCGCGAGATTTTTTTAACGATTTACCTAAAATTTCCCAAGTCTTAACAGATCCATCTTCAAAAGGTTTTTTTGATAAAGAAACTTCAATCGTTTTACCATTTCAAGCAAAAATACTTGAAGAAAACATAAATAAAAGTATAACTACAGTAGAACCACTGTTGTCGAAAATAACTATACCTTCAAATATTCAACCACGTAATACATTAGTTGAAAATCAAGACTCCAGCAGACAATTGAATGTGTTAGAAAAAATGACGACGAAAAATTCTTCAGAAATGACAGACATTTTATCACCTGTAGAACTGAAAAATAATGATGAAAATCAAGAATATACTTTATTTAGATCTGAAAACAAAACAACAAATAATTCTAACTTAGCCCCTATGTTTTCTCTATTCGAAACTTCTCATCCTGCTGCCATACCTTTATTTGATATTTCTTCTATGCCTACAAACCCTTTACCGCTTCCAACAAATTCAAAAAATGTGAAAGATTTGGAAATAAAACCCGAAAATACATTGACATTTAATATTACTGATGCAGCTCAAGATCGAAGTCTTTTTGAAAATATTAGTACTGAAGTTAAAGAAAATTTTTCTGAAAGTCCAATTTCTGAACTAAATATTTGTGAAACTTGTAGAGAAGTTAAAAAACCTGAAGGAAAAGAAGCAGACGATTTGACTACACAGTTGATAGAAAATATAACAGCACCCATTCAATTAGAAAATCCAGTTGAATATCCGGTAGATGAAGACTTTGTTAAAGATTCTTTAAGTAACCAAGTCGAATTGCCTGCGCAATTTATAACAGCTGCGACAGAAGATATTATAGATAATATGAAAATACAACCACCAGATGATGTACTGAATGACATGAACGTTGATAATGCAATTCTTAACTATGGGTGGTCAGCTAATGAAGCAGCGCGATCTACAAAAGCTCTCCCTGACCACGATTATGGCTTTCAAGTAGATGCTAAATCTATTGGATTTTTTCCAGATAAATGTGTATTTTTAGAAGACGTTCCTGCTAACGCAAGTGATGAAATAAAAGCTGAATTTCAAAACGCCTATGATGACACGCCTATACTACCGCGTCAAATGAGCGTACCATCTGCTCCACCTGAAGAAGACTCCAAGTCAGACGAAAGTGGCTTAGATGTTCATTCCATTGAACAGGATGCTAAAAAGGACTTTCCAATTTATGAAGAATTTATTGCAGAACCGTCAGAAACAGATGATCATAAAATAGAGTATAGAGAACGTGAAAAAATTTCAGACTCCTCAGAACCGCCAGTTGACACATTTACAAACAGAGTTGAAAGATACAAGAAAGGCAGTGATAACACAACTGAAATAAAAAAGGAAATTAAAACATTTGATTTACCAACGTCAACCAGCCCAGCTATAACTATTGCTTCTTACTTTGATACAGGAAATTACGCCGTTGAAAATCACTATAAAAATTCATTAACTTCTCCTTCTTCAATAAATACATTTATCACTGACTCCAACACGCCAATGAGAATACCCCCAGGCTTTGAAGAAGAATATCATAGGAGACTCAGTGGTATATCATCCCAAGATACATTGCCAGTTCTGCAATTCCAAAAACTTCATGTAACCGCGGATATAAACTCGTTATGTACAATGAAACCTCTAGATCAAGACAACATTTGTGATGCTAATGTGGAAACCATGATAAAGGAGTTAATCGACGAAGACCATAGTCCAACTAAAACTGATAATAAGCCTGCCTTAACAATTTTACCGGAATTTTCAAGGGAAATCTGTAAAGAGAATATTCCAGGGGCTGCTCATTCATTTGAGAGTGATATTGTAAAAAAAGAAGAAATTAAATTAGATTCTTTGCCAGACCCTATAAACTTTTTTTCGTCAAACACAGACAGTGCTCAAGAATCGGACGCATATAACGACTTTAGCCGGCTGTCCAGTTACTTCACGTCTCCACCAAAACCTGAACACTCGAAGTCTTTTTTTGAATTAAGCCAGTCACAAAATCATTATAGGCACAAACCTTCCCAAAGTACTTTTGACACAATCCAAAGTAACGTTAAAACTTTTTTTGAAAACCCCAATTCCAATAATAATTTAATCCAAAATAAACAAAATGAAAACATTCCACAGAATATTTCTCAACAAATGTCTTTAGTGCGTGATTTGACATCAACTGAAAATTTACAACCAAACGAAGATATAGTTAGAACGGTTAATTATTTCACTGTTGATAATATTAAGTTTCTTGATAACGATTTAAATAAACGCGAAGTTGGTGGTTTAAAACAACATCCGCCGAATAAAACGGACGACGACAAGAACGATTGCGATTATTCATTAGATACAGACGAAAACAAAATCGAAAATATTGTTTTTGATTGTAAACATTGCTGTGAGATAAACGAGATTCGTGTAAATGTTGCTAATACAAAATTAAAAATTAGGAAAAACATGGATAATAATAATTCGGATAATCGAGATGTAGGTAATATAGAGTTGAAGAAAGAGGGTATTAGGAAATCAATGACGGTCAACTTTTGTGATGCACACCAAGACGATGCAGATGATAGAATCGTTGTTATGTCAGAGGTACCTTTTTATTTCTTTTTTTTTGAATTTATATAGGATTTTAATTAATTACAAGTGGTACGAGAGGTCGGGGGAGACCTCGGTTGACCTTCGAAAACACAGTATCGAAGATACTGGAGGAAGGTCACGTAAAAAGCTTGAGGACCCCCCGAAGGGCATGTATGAAGGGGATAATGACTTCGGGCGAGGCGAAAGAGTTATGCAGGGACCGTAGCGTTTAGCGCTCCGTACTCTGAATACCCCGCCAGGGATAAAGCGTGAAGCTAAAAAATATTTTTTTTTGTTAATGAGTTAGGTGTTATGTGAAATCTTGCAAGTATATTTAATTTGACCCACTTCCCAGTGTCTGATTGCTTTTGAAAATATATTTTGTATTTCATTGCTTTTATTTCTAGAACAAAATTCTATGCCAATTATACTAAAACAAAATATTCAGATTACGTGCTTTTTAATCGACTTTCCGTATTTTTAATACAGGAAACAGTTAAACAGATAATGGTTACAATTCACTAATCTATATCCTTGTTAAGAATTAATATAATAATACCTATCTAGAGCATGCTTTACGCTTTATCCCGTACAGGAGGGTATTCAGAAAAATGTAGTGTCAAAACACTCCGTTGACAGCAGACATGCGGTATATTTTCGAAATTTCATTTTATTTAATGATCCCTATAAATACAGTAACATATTATATATATAGTATAATAACGTAGTGGGACAATGGCTGACTGTAATCGCAATTGGTTGGAGGTTCGATTCCCACTTAAAGAATTAAACCAATCGCGGTAATCACTCCATTCCATAGCAATCTACGGAGTGTCTTGTTACTTAGTTATCTCCGTATATTCTGCTATGCGGTATGCGAGAGCGTGAAGCTGTAAAAACCACAGTTCTTAAAATGTATTACGTTTAACATTTATCTAGAATCGGGCATCATCAGAATACACTCCAGTTAAGCATCACTGGTTCTACAAAGTGGATTATGAGGGTAAATCAATTTGGCGAGGATTTTCTGTCGCTGATTCGAGGGCACTGGAAATTGCATTTAACAGCCGTAAGTGTTTTAGAAATATAAAAAATTGACCCTAATGGGATTCGAACCTACGCCACCTAGGTGGTTTCCAATGATTTTTATTATATTTGTATTTCTCTAGTTTTGCGTTTTTTAATATTAATCGTTTTGTCTCGCCAGATATCTATCTGTAATGAAAATAAGGGGGCTTTCGAATAAAGGTCGCATCCACAACTCACTTTTCACAACTAGACATGGTTTAACTCCGTCACAATAACTTCATATAATATTTTATTTTGAGGCCAGTCGTTGCGTAATGGGATAGCGTCTGACTGTAAGCGCGATCGGTTGTCGGTTCGATTCCCACTCGGGGAAGTGATTGTATTTAAATTATTTTCTCTTCCTCGCTCTGGTAACACAAAGTACGGCGTTGAGTTCCGCCATTTAACACGCATTGTCTCGAATTCGGCGGAAAGCGAAGTACGGAGTGTCTGGATACTAGGCACTTTCTGTCTACCTATCGCATGGTATAAAACTAATATACTAAAAAAACAATATATTAATATTTATTATATTTTAATATTTTCATGTACTATTAGCGGATCTCAAGGAGAGCACGCTAGTAGCAACAGACGGTGGTCGTTACGACGTCAATGTTGTGGGTCGACTCCGGACCGCCGTGTATTGGAGCGAGACCCCCACCAATGTGATGAGGTATGTTGTTAGTGAAAAATACTTCTTTTATAACATTTTCTTTGGATTTTAGAAAATCCTTAACGTAACTTTTCCACTTTTCAACAAAATTAGACATTGTGTGTTGTGTACTCAATATGTCATACTCGTGGTTTGAGCTCCGCGAACTCCTAACCTAACCAGAGACAGAAAATAAGAAAAAAATCAATCAATGTTTTTTATACAATTTTCGTTTCAAATGATCTTGGACAGAAAAAAAATATAATTTTCCTTAATAATATATTTTTAGCCTCAACTTTTTATTAAATAAAATTTATTTCATCGAGTGTGTATCGAATCCATGATCATGGTATTTACAATCTAACACCCGCTACTGCGACACGAAGACCTCGTAAAAATATTTAATTTTGCATTGTCTTAATTCTCAGATGTAGTTGGTTCTACAAGGGCACGTCGATAGATCCAAGATATATTCCATATCCAGAAGATATAGCAGAAAAACTAGAAGTAAGTTTATATTTTTTTAAAGTTCACGCTTTATCCCGCAGAAACAAGATAGGGTCAAGAAATTCCGTTCTCTTCTTCTCGCCTTCTCTCCTTCATTGCGTGTTGAGTGGTGGAAGTCAACGCCGTGTTTTATCTGGCCAGAGAATAAAAATATTTTAAGTAGAAACGTTTTTAAATCAAACCCACTACCACCGATGGCCACGCCACCGCAAGTTATATAACTTAATTTTTCCAAGTTTCCCTATTAATCGCCTAGCCTTTCTTTTCACATTTTTTTCTCTACAGGAAGAGTATCGTCACGGAGTTACAACTGGAGAATGGCACAGACGACTCATGCTCAGCAACAACGAGCTGGTGGTGATGCACGGGCCGTCGGTCATGGTGCATTTTGTTCAGAACACCAGTAATGACGCCTTTGCCACTTCCCCTGTGAGTATAGAAAATGTTTAAAGATTAGTTTAAAACATTATTTATGAAAATAATTGGCGACATAAGAGAGATAAAAAATTTGGCATAGATCGATAGTTTAATTGGACGGTTTGCGGCAGGCGCGAATTCGAATCCTGCTACGGCCAAAATTTTATACGTTTTCAATAGTTAACGTAATTGTATAATTTTGTACTAAAGGTTTTTGTTTCCAAATATTATTTAGTTCGGCTTGATATCATGTAAGGCACGTCATTGTAAGTAAATTTAAAAATGATCACTCCGTCATCCTCGAAACTTACCTACTTCATTTCTATTTCATTGTTATTTATATTAAAAATGCAATATCTAAAACGAAACTTTTTTATTTTAAAAACGTCTGAAATACAAAAACTTACCTAAACCTGACATATCCTATATTACCCAAACTTACCCTTACCCAGTTGCTTAATATCGGCAAGAAAGTGTATCGTAATCCCAAGATAAGCGTATGTGGGGACCAGCCCAAGAAAATAGATCACCTCATCTTCATGGTGCATGGAGCCGGAGAGTATAGACACCAGAAGGAGCGTTGTGTTAGTTGTTGAAATATTTTTATTGATCTTTTTTTTAGAGAAATATATGGGTTTAATACTTTTTAGTACAATTTGATATTGAGCTTAAGGTGAAAAATCTTTGAATTTATGATTGAAAGTTCTAATGCTTAGATATTAGACGATGTAATTCCTGGTACATTAACCACTTTAAATTATATATCAGAGGCTGGTGGTGGCGCAGTGTGACAGCGTCCGACTGTAAACGCGATCGGTTGTGGGTTCGATCCCCACTCGGGGGAGTGATTATATTTAAATTATTTTCACTTCCTCGCTCTAGTAAAGACAACGAGTGGCATTGAGTTCCACCAATCAACACGCAATGGCTCGAATTCAGTGGAAAGTGAAGTACGCAGTGTCTTGACACTAGGTACTTTCTGTCTACCCGGCTATGCGGGATGAAAGCGTGAAGCTGAAAAAAATTATATGTATTAAATAATAAATAAAAAGTCGATATAAATAACACAATAGATAAAGCAGCTTCACGCTTCGAGTGTTTTGCCCTTAGTCAGGCCAGTCAGAGACAATCTGGGGCAAGACGCCGGTTCACTGCTAAACTCAACGCCTCTTATTATTCCCCCGACTGGGAATCGAACAGACGATCAAACGCAATCACAGTCGCACGCTCTCCCACGAGATATGATGATGTGAACTTTAATCATAGCTAATTAAATAACTTTTTTTTAAACAAATTGTTTTTTTTTTAAATTAGCAATCAATGATGCGTCCGCGGGTAGTTCGTCGAGGTTGTGCTGAATCTGAAATCGAGGATACGGAGCCCTCCAGTATAGACCACTTGCTGTTACTCTGCCATGGCGTCGGTTCCGCCTGCGATATGCGCTTCCGCCCTGTGGAGGAAGTTGGTGAGTTGGTGGTGTTTAATTTGTGTCAGTCATATACGTAGAATTTGTTAGTGGGTCTATATGAATGAAACTATTTTAAAACCGGTAGACAGTGGCTACCTGTGACCGCGGACTACTGTAAAGTGTTCGAAACGTCAGGTGTCCAAAAATGTATTTTCGAATACCAAAATATACGCGATTAATCCGTTTAAAATAGTTTCATTTTAAATTAGTGAGTATTTTTAGTAGTTCTTTTTTTATTCTTTATGGTATGGTTTATTTTTGTCCAATTATATTTTCTGGTGTGAGTGGTCTAAAGATTCCTTATATCTTTACGTTTTCTATTTTATTATATTTTCTAGAAATAATTTGTTTTAGGCAAAATCAATCTTAAAATTCGTGTTGTGTTCGTGTTTTTAAATATTGCAGTATTTAGAACAGAGTTAAAAGTGACACAAATACATTATTTTAGAAATAATTGACCATGACGTAATAATATCTCGTAATATATATATATATATATATATATATATATATATATATATATATATATATATATATATATATGCATGGTTGTACAAAGCGTCCGTAACATCATAAAAAGTGGAAAGGAATTATTTTCCAACAAAAAAAGACATGTAAATTATATTTGTTTTACCTTTTTATTCTTTATTTTTCTTTTTTTTTTAGCTTCGATCCCCACTCGGGGGAGTGATTATATTTAAATTATTTTCACTTCCTCGCTCTGGTAAAAGACAAAGTGCGGCGTTGAGTTCCACCTCTCAACACGCAATGTCTCGAATTCGATGGAAAGTGAAGTACGGAGTGTGTTGACACTAGGTACTTTCTGTTAACCCTGCTAAAAAAAAAATTTTTTTTTTTTTTCAGTGAACGATTTTAGAACAACAAGCCTTCAGTTAATACAATCACATTATAAGAGCTCGTATGACAGCGGTTTGGTTGGGAGAGTCGAGGTGAGTTGCTTAAAGAGGACAACATCGTATTGTATTGCTTTTCTCTCCCTTTCATTACTCTTTCTTCTTCTTTCTATTTCTTCCTTATTAAGTATTATTTCCAATACTGAATGCTATTTATAGCATTCAGTATTGGAAATAATACTTTCTCCCTCTCCCCTAAACAGTCTCACTGTCTTTATGTCCCACTCCCAGTAGACTCCCACTGTCATGTTTTCTATTTGTTGATATTATTCTGCTTTACTTAATTCTTCTAAATCATAACATCTTATTGTAAATACGTTATAATAGGATCTTAAAGAATTTGTAAGGAGGTATGTTTGTTACAATTTTACGTTAACAGTACTAAACGGATTCATATAAACACATGGGCATACAATTTTGAAATTTAGGATCCTACGAATAAATAATTTTATAATTAATATGAAAAAAAAGAAAGAGGCAAATGCACATGCGAGAATGTCAATAGGGTCTTTACATATCTGCCCAGGTGCTCCCAATATCCTGGCACGCCAGCCTCCACACCGGTGTGGGCGTGGACTCGCGTCTCGCCGCCGTCACTCTGGACAGCATCCCTCGTCTCCGGAACTTCACAAACGACACCATACTCGATGTGCTGTTCTACACGAGCCCGGTTTTTTGTCAGGTAAAATTTTTTAGCTTTATTTTGTTTCACTGTGTGTGTACCGTATTGTGGGGAGCTTGGATTTGTGCCCAGTACTGGTGAGACAAATGTAGGCCTAAAAGGTATTTACTATTAAAATGTATTAAAGCCTAACTCCTTAACTTCTCTTAACTTCTGTTTTTTTTAGCTTCACGCTTTTATCCCACATAGCAGGGTAGACAGAAAGTACCTAGTGTCAAGAGACACTCCGTACTTCGCTTTCCACCGAAGTCGAGACATTGCGTGTTGAGTGGTGGAACTCAACGCCGCACTATGTCTTTTACCAGAGCGAAGAAGTGAAAATAATTTAAATATAATCACTCCCCCGAGTGGGGATCGAACCCACAACCGGTCGCGTTTACAGTCGGATGCTGTCACACTGCGCCACGGCCGGCCTCTTCGACCGGCTTCTCGACTCGACTTCCAGGAGTATTTTTAATTTGGGAATTGTATTTGATTTAAAATTTAAAAAACACATCTTGGAAACTCAAATGGACATTACTTTCATGGCGGTTGCAAAAAATGCTGCTGCCGTCAGCTTCATATATCGTCTTATTTTAAATTATTATCATTTTCCCGCACTGCTAAGACATAACGCGTTGTTGAGTTCCGTCATTCAACACGTAATGTCTGGATATCAGACTGAAAGTGTCATATCAGATTATCTTGACAGTATGCGGAGAAGGGTGAAGCTGCGTGGCCCAATCTAATTTGTTGTATTCTTTCTTTTGTTTGCAGCTAATAATAGACACGGTATGCAGTGAACTAAACAGGATATATAACCTGTTCAAATCGCGAAATCCTGATTTTAAAGGGGGCGTGTCTTTAGGCGGTCACTCTTTGGGCAGTGTCATTTTGTACGATCTGTTGTGTCACCAGATACCTGTGGTAAGTTTCTTTTACCTTAACTTACCTATAGTTGTTGTATGTGGAGATAAAAATGGTAAAACTATATATATATATATATATATATATATATATATATATATATATATATATATATATATATATATATATATTCTATTGTTGAGTGAATTTGTAATTTGTACTATAGTAAAAAAAATATTCGTTTCAAACAAGATCGGTTGTGGGTTCAATTCCCAGTCGGGGAAATTATTGTATATATAATTAATTTTTAATTTGTCCGCGCTGGTAAGATAAGATGCGGCGTTGAGTTCGCCACCTAGCACCCATTGTCCTGAGTTCGGGCGGAAAGTAGTCAACGGAGTGTCTTGACACTGGGTTCTCTCTGACCTGACCTGCTATGCGGGATGGCGCGTGTAGCTGCATTTTTAAGTAAACTATATTATATACATATTATATTCCGCGGCTTATGTTTATTTATGTGTTTATAAATAATAGAAAAAAGAACAATCCTCAACTGACAAGACCTACATGACGGGAACAGCGGGGACCGGACAGCCCACCGTCAAATATCCCGCTCTCAAATTCGAGCCAGACGCGTTATACGCTTTGGGAAGCCCTATAGGTAAGTTTGTTTACCCTTTTTGAAAAAAGCATTAAAATTTAAACGCAGCAGGATTCGAACCCGCGCCTCTTGGAAACCGTCCAAGTGCTCTGACTGCGTGCGCCATACGTTCTACTACCGGCTGTGTCGACATTCTTATACGTTTGTTACAACTTATTTATGTTGTTAGCATCTCTATAGAGATTGTTTACCTTATGTTACCTAAACTTACCTTTTTGTTCATTTTGATAAAGGTAAGCCTTGTTATTTGCTTTGGTAGTTTTTGAGTTTTTGTCAATTTTACCTCAACTTACCTCGTTATTTGCTATAGAAAGGTCGTATGGGTAATGGTCATGTAGTTTGTAACCTATATTATATACTTTTTAATGTTTTTTTTAAAAATAAGTTATTTTATAAAAGATTAAAACAATGTAATTATAATCTATTTCTAGCTGAATTATATCAAATATAATAATAATATTTAACAATTTAATTTTTTTAAGACCTCTATTTGTTCTCTTTTTTTTTAATTAAAAATATTAGGTTAGAATAAAGATAGTGTTAATTAAAAATAGATTTTTTTATTTTAGGCAAACCTAAACACAATTCTTTTTGATATTTTTTTTATCGTTACATGTATTCAGATGTGAGTATACTTTCAAATAAACATTGAACCCACTACAATCGAGTACAGACATACATACATACATATTTGTATAAGAGTATTTTTATTTCATACAAAAAAATGAGTATTTTTTTTTAAATCATATTGATATTTATAAACTATAGGACGCATAGCTTAGTGCTCGTAGCTCTTGGATGGTTTCCTAGAGGTGCGGGTTCGATCTCCATTACACTTCTAGTAAAAATATTTTTTTTCTTTTTTTTTTCTTTTCAGCCATTTTCGAATGTATCCGCGGCGTAGAGACCCTCGGCAAGGAGTTTTGTTTGCCAACTTGCAAGAATTTCTTCAATATTTTCCATCCGTACGACCCTATCGCGTACAGGTAAGTTATAGAGTTTCACCCACAATACTAGTTTTGTTAGTATTTTTTTAGCTTCACGCTGTTTCTCCGCATAACAAGATAGACAGGAATTACCTAGTGTCAAGACACTCTGTGTTCAGCTGTCCGATGAATTCGAAATATTGCGTGTTGAGTGGTGGAAATTGACGCTGCGTTTTATTTTACCAGAATTAAATGGTGATATCACCAAATCAAATACCAGGGTAAAATCGGCGTTGCCATAGCAACGTGTGTATATGTGTATGTGCTTCATGTTATGTGATATATCAAAGATATGGTAGTGTGTGTAATGTTTATCTTAGAAATCTATATCTGGAAAAATATATTAAATTAGAGGGTCTGTTTGTAATATTAAAATAAACGCTTTTTACTGAATGCATATGAATGTGAACATGGTACTGACTGTAAACGCGACTGGTTGTGGGTTCAGTTCCCACTCGGGGTATGATTATATATTTATATTATTTTCATTTCCTCAATACGCAACTTAATACGCAATGTCTCGGATTCGGATTCTCCGTATTCGGCGGAGAGCGAAGTACGAAGTGTCTTGACACTATGTCCTTCCTATAAAAGCGTGAAGCCACAAAAAAATATGTACCAAAATAACATTAAAGAAAAAGGACCAAAAAAAGATTTTTTTTCTGTCTGTCGTCTGTTTGTTCCGGCTAATCTCTAAAACGGATGCCCCGATTTTGATGTGATTTACACTGACAGATAGCTGATGTAATAAGGAGTAGCTTAGGTTACTTTTATTTTAGAATTATAAAATAATAATTTCATAGGTCAATCTGCTCTTCTCGATATTAATTTTAACTGATTAATTTGTAAGAAATTGACTAATTTGTTTTTTTTTTTATATTATTTATTTTTTTAATATATTTTTTTTTATATAGAATTGAACCCATGATCAATCCCGTATTGCGTGATGTCAAACCGTATTTGATCCCGCACCATAAGGGAAGGAAGCGTATGCATTTGGGTACGTACTGAGTATAGAGGTGTTTGTGAAAATATGTTTGTTTGTACGTGTTTTTTATATATGTATATTTAATTTTTTAACTGTATTCTGTGTTTTAATAATAAATTAATATTGTTTTTAATCTATATATGTTTTTTAATATATAAAAAAAATAGGTGTGTAATATAATTTTTACTATATCCATATATTACATACATACAGGTTAGATATACCAAAATATTTTATTTTTTTTTAAATTTGTGTTTGACTATCTGTTTGTTCCGTTCTATTCTATGACACGGCTAGACCGATTTTGACGGGGCTTTCACTGGCAGATAGCTGATGTAATAAGGAATGATTAAGGCTCTACTTTTCTTTTAAAATTCAAAGATAATGATTATGGCAGTCAAAGACTGTTTGTCTTTATGTCAAGAAACTCGTAACGCTTTCCGTCCAATATCGAGACGTTGAGTGTTGAACTCAACGCCGCATGTTGTCTTACCAGAACGGAGAAATGAATATATATTTTTATAAATTATATATTTTTTTTCTTAGTATTTGAATATTTGAACTTTCAAATTGTTTGAAATAACTTTAATTTCAGAACTAAAAGATACAATGGCGCGCGTCGGTGCGGACTTGAAGCAAAAGGTGATAGAGTCCATAAAGAGCACCTGGTCCAGCATGTGGAAGTCCCAGCCGCCCACCGACCAGCACCTGGAAAAGGTGAGCCTAACGTCATTACTTGATTTTATTCATTCGTCTGACTGTAAACGCGATCGGTTGTGAGTCCGGATATCACTCGGCGGCGCGGCGTTGAGTTCCTCCACTCAACACGCAGTGTCTCGAATCCGGTGGACAGTGAAGTACGGAGTGTCTTGACACTAGGTACTTCCTGTTCACCGTGCTGTGCGAGATAGAAGCGGGAAGCTAATACTTACTAGGTTTTATTTCTGCTTGTAGGTGGTAGAAGAAGAAATTGAAAAAGAAGAATTGACAGCCGAATGCAAGGAAGAAGTCGTGAAGACCACTGAGGTCAGTCCATTAGTTTTATATATATATATATATATATATATATATATATATATATATATATATATATATAATTTTACAAATGTATTAATTTACTTTGACTGGCATTCGTGGCGTAATGTGACAACATCTGACTGTAAACGCGTTTGGTAGTGGGTTTGATTCCCATTCGGGAAAATTATTGTTATATTTGAAGATTCATTTTCGTCTCTCTGGCTTTGATCAAATCGCGGCGTTGAAGTTCGCCACTCAACACGTAATGTCTCGATTTCGGGAGGAAGCAGTCAACGGAGTGTCACGACACTAGGTTGTCTGAGACTACACTTCTATACGGAATAAAACGTCAAGCAGCTCGTTATGGTTTCAAATACACTTTGTGTAAAACGAATTTACACGTTGCTAAGGCAACCCATGTTTATTCACAATGTCTATGGATAGTTGCTGTATATATCGAAAAAAAAATCGTTAAATCGGGGTGAATCGTTACATCGCGGTCACACTGCATTACGCCCTACCCGGCCGCAGGTGACGGTGGACATGCTGGGCCAGCTGAACGCGGGGCGCCGCGTGGACCTGGTGCTGCAAGAGGCGCCCTTCGAAATGATCAACGAATATTTATTCGCCATGAGCAGCCACGTCTGTTACTGGTGAGTGTTGTACGTTTTATTATTATTATACAATCTAGTTTCAAGACATTTCTTACACTTGCTTTCCGTTCTGAAATACCGCAATAATCATTCCCCCGAATAGGAATCGAATCCACGACCAATCGTGTTTATGGTCGGACGCGGACTGCACTGCTTTGGCTTCATTAAATATAGTATTCTCGATATTTTAGTAATATATGGAAAATGAACGTAGTAGATTTGTATGCCTACCTCTTGTTTTCTTCCAAATTCTAACCACAAAACTATACGTTGTTATCCAGCCTCGTCAAAATTCTTATATGTTTGTTACAACGTTATTTATACTGTTACTAATTTCTGCTAAACAAAATATATTTCTAAGAACACCCAGAAATAAATATAAATCGAGGGCTCGGAAAGGCTGTTTGTACGTTTTGCATTTTTTTTTCCAATATATGACAACTTGCTTAGTATCATTTTTTGTGTGATCCGTACACGTTCCGTCGGAACAGGGAATCCGAGGACACGATGCTGGTGATGCTCAGGGAGATCTACAACGCGCTGGGCGTGTCGCCCGACTGCAGCCTCCCGCAGCACACCATGTCGGTGGAGAGGAGCAGGACTCTTGTGGGTATTCAGACATTGTCTATTTTCTGATTATGCATTTGAGTGAGGAGGCCGGTCGGGGCGCAGCGCGACAGCGTCTGACTGTAAACGCGATCGGTTGTGGGTTCGATCCTCACTAGGGCGAATGAGTAAATTTAAATTATTTTCAATTCCTCGCTCTGGTTAAAACAAAGTGCGGCGTTGAGTTCCACCAATCGACACGCAATGTCTCGAATTAGTCAAATTAAGTGGGGTAATAGTGTCATGTGGTACAGCGTCCGACTGCTACCTACAGACTGGGTGTGGGTTCATTTGAATTCACCGCTTTAGTAAGACAGCTTAGTAAGACAGCGTTGAGTTTCGCCACTCAATACAATAACACTAGGTTGTGATAAGGTTTTCTTTAAAATCAGTTTTAGAGATTATGTGGCGTAACTCGATGTTATATATGATATAAGTATTGTGTGTGTGTATATATACATAAATATTTTTCATTTTCAGGATGATTCCGTCATGCTCTCTCCAGGTATAATTTTTTTTAATTATATTCTTTAGATTATAAATAAGAAACATCTAATATAAATAAAAAAAATTGTATAGTTAAGGCAAAAAATAAATAATTTTTTATTTTCGTCAGATTTGAACCTACAACCTATTTAAATTACTGAGAACATAAGAATTTGCCAAACTAAATACATAATTTCTCTCTTTCTTCCTTATTGTTACCAAAGACTGTTTGTTTGTCTTGTTATGTATATATATAACATGTTTTCAGTTTTAACACTTTGCCAGAGATTAGGTATTTGGCGAAACTTAACGCTGCGCTATGTTCTATCAGAGTGATCAAATGGAAATTACTTAAAATATATATACTTTTTTATTAAGGTCAGTCGTGGCTCAGTGGGTCAGCATCTGACTGTAAACGCGATCGGTTGTGAGTTCGATGCCACTCGGGGGATTCAATTCAAATTATTTTCATTTCCACGCTCCGGTGCGACATAGCGCGGCGTTGAGTTCCGCCTCTCACCACCTGTCAACCGTGGCGTGCGGTATAAGCGGGAACCATGTTTGCTTCTCTCCACAGACAGCCCGTCGACCAGTCGCAGCGGGTCGTGACTGTGTGGACACAGCGCTAACACACGCATACATACAGACGACCAAAATGTTTTTATAATATCAAATGGTATATTTTAACGTGTATATACATTACTGTGTGTTGGAGTAACTACCTTTTTTAAAAAAAAAAAATCTGGTAAAAAAATGATTTTTTTTTTCTGTCAATTTTTTTTTAATCCGTACGATATTGTGGTGTTGTCTGTACATATTCTATTTATTATACAATATGTTTTCCATGTTATCTATTTGCAATTGATTTGGGTTTTGAATGGCGCAACTCAACGCCGTGGTTTGTTTTCATCAGAGTAGGGCAATAATAATTTTTTAAGTGACCAATAATTTCCATTTTCCATCTATTTTCCATTTTTATATTCACTTTCAAGGGAATGGGTTTTGAATGGCGCAACTCAACGCCGCGCTTTCTATTATCAGAGCGGGGAAATGTATAATTTTCAATATGTGTACTATACTTTCTGTTTTCTATTTTATCTTTATTTTCAAGGCATTGGCTCTTGATTTGCGGAATTCAACGCCGCGTTTTGTTTTCTCTGCGCGGATTAAATGAAAATTATTTAGATGAACTACAATTTCCGTGTATTTCTTTGTAATTCTATAAAGTAATTAAATAAGAGGTAGTTACGTCAATCTCCAGAGCCGCTTACATTTGCTGCCACGTCTTATTCGTAATGCAAATAACAATGTCTCGGGTCCGCGTGCTCTGTGCCGGAAACAAGGAAAAAGAAGGAGACTCGGGAGAGTGTAGGCTTTATATACTGTAGTATGGAATTATACATTTTTATAATCTATACAAAAATATTGATATACGTATGTATGTATGTATGTCACTTCTACTGTGTACTGTTCCGAAGAAAAACACTTTTATGTAGAAAAAAAATTTTTGTTTTACTGAAAATTCAAGTTTTTTTGTAAAAATAATGTATAATATGATTTTTATTAAATAATAATTATTCACGTATATTATTGTAGTGTAGTCGGAGAGAAACTAGTGTCAGAACACTCTCCGCCCTTTGAATGTTTGACGGTATTGTGTGTTGCGTTTTGTAACTTAACGCCGCGCGATACTTATCTAAATATATGAATAATATAGGCTAAAACTTTGCCATTTTAAATAAAACTATTTGACTTTGAATAAATTGTTTACATATATGTCTGACTGTAAACGCGATCGGTCGTGGGTTCGATTCCCACGCTTATTAATGCTTGTATGTATTATTTTTCCATTGCTCTGATCTGGTAAGACAAAGCACGACGTTGAGTCAGCCACTTCAGATGGAACGCAGTCCACGGAGTGTCTTGACACTAGGCTCTCTCTCACTCTTCTGCTTTGCGGGATAAAGCTATCTGTTACAAAAGTAACATATAATAAATATTATTTCGAACACGTCCAAGTGTTTACTTCCGTCTCTCTTTTGTAATATAAACACTTTCAATATTTAACTAACTTGACGTTTGTAAATTAAAAAAAAACAAAAGTTTTTTTTAATATTTAAATTGTCATTTTGTTTCTTCACAAAATATTTATTTTATTATTAGCCATTTTAAAATTAAGATATATTTATTTTCGTTTCTAACTTTGCATTCCTACTCTTGGACGGAACACAGATTATACAGAAACTATATTTTTGTTTCCTTTTACAAATAAATTTAAGTATTTTGGATTTAATGGCATTTAATGTCTATTTTTTATTTTTAATTGACATTGACAGCTTTAGGCCGAGTGAATTTTGGTCTTTGTCAATAATAGCGCTGTCAGATGTCAATTTTGAAATGTCAAAAGAATAACTTGGTTGTATCAGTTACTAGTTTATAGAAACTATCCGTTGACTAGAGTTTTATTAAGAAAGTTGTCATTTTTTTCTTTCTCTCCATTTTTTTCAATTTTCTTTCCAATTTCTAAGCAAATATACATAGAGTATGTGAAGAGCTATTTGAAATAGTTTAATTTTGTAACTCGTTTCGGTTATATACTAACATTCGACAAAGTTCATTAAAAATTTATATTTTACTAAACGTTGTTTTATTTTTGGGTTTTAATGTACGAGAAATGATGAAACTCCTTTAGAAATATAATAAAGAGTTCGAGTATATCAAATAAATATGGGTGTGTTTTAGAGTACGTGCGTTAGAAGGGAAACTTGTTAATGACATCGTTTTTGGAAAAATGTCCCGCCATTTACAATTTTACAGGAATTGGAGGAATAAAGCTACATTTTGGTGACAGGAGGCAAGAGCTCCGACTGGCTCGCGACCACTACCACGTTAACACGATGTGCTCCGGTTCGATGTAAATCATAAACCAGCTTTCCCTATTCCCACTGATCCTTTCCCTTCCATCCCAAGGCTGGCAACACATCTACCACTCACATCTACACTAATATTGTAGACGTCCATGGGCCAAGGTGGCCACTTACCACCAGGGTGGCCCGTCTCCTGTTTTGCCTCCTTTTTCTATAAAAAAATAGCATAAATTTCAACAAAAACATTTTAGTTGATCATTGGAAACGCACCTCTAGTATTAAATATGGCGCGTAACGGAGAAATGAAGATAACGTAACAGAAAAACGCCTACGTGTGCGTTCTAAGATCCTTGAGTTTAGCGGTTTCTACACATTTTAATAATAATAATATACCCTTATTGCCAGAACAAACACTCCAATGTACGTGATTTATTAATAATATGGAAGTGACAATAACAACTAACAGTTACATTCAAAGTCAACAAATATGGAACATTGCAACAAATTACTGTAAATAATAAATTATTAAATGGATTACCAACATTCAAATAATTAAAAACAAAACAATAAAATTTAAAATACAGATCACAAATGAAAGGTATGTTTTTGTATACTTTATATTAAACTAATAGAATTAACGTTATATTTAAATTCATTCTAAAGCCAACAAAATATTTGGATTTTCCTAATATGCAGTGAGGAAATGAGACCTCATGTCACTTTGTAACACAACCCCTGGAACTACACCTGCAGGCGCGACCAATGTGGGAGCAAGTGCCCTGTTTGTATCTACCGTCGACCTCACGTCGCGTTGTTGCTACGTGAACAGCGTCTCCAGGTGCCCGCTGCTTCCTTGCTCACCACACCCCAGAAGCCAGATGCCTCTCAGAGACCATTGAGCGGTACAATTTGTCGGATATACAGAGACAGTGCGCAGAGCGTGGTTGTACTGGACGCGACTGGCAGTGACAGCTGTTCCGGTATACATCAGCCCCAGCCCAATGTATAGAGACACGTGCAATGTCTGAAGTTGCTTGTTCTTGACATCATCTGCACAGCGTCGAAATCGTCCAGTGAGCGTATTGGCACTGCTATCGCTCTCTGCTCTATCTATATTATCCACACCGGATATATAATATAAGCGGAGTACGGAGTGTCTTGACACTAGGTGCTTTCAGTCTACCCCGCTGTGCGGGATAAGAGCGTGAAGCTAAATAAAATCAAGTATGATGTGGCCCGGACACGTTCTGTTTGCAGTGTTTATGAGATGTGTTGTTATTGTCACAGGTGGAATATTGTCAGGCCTTTATCCGAACGCAATACGAGAAATTGGGTCTTTTATCATTGTATTGAATATTATGCGATAATTTTAAATGAATACCAAAACATACCAGATTAATCCGTTTAAAATGTTGAGATTTGGTACTTTGTAGTATATTTCTTATGTATATACAGAAAATAAACAAAGTAGGGTTTTTTTTAAATAATTTATTAAATAACCATTATGTTACAGTCTTTGCTAAATGCTTTTAAATATAAAAACAACCACCACAGATACTTAAATATAAGATATAAATTTATCAAGTGACAAACAAATGCATATATATATATATATATATATATATATATATATATATACACCAAAGCATTGTTTTCTTAGATGAATTAAAAAAAGGTTTTTTAATTAAAATTACAGTAAACCAAAAAAGACATACTATTATGAACAGTTTTAGAGAAAAATGCAAATAAAACAATTAAATTTAAACAACTATTGAAATAAACAATGAAAAAAACGCACAAATTAATGAAAAAAAAAGATTTCTTTTCTACATAAATATATATTTATAAAAACGGGAGTCGAACCCACAACCACTTACGATAACAGCCTTAGTATAAAACAACGGGATACTTCAAGCCGAGTTGCATAACTTCTTATAGAACTCCTTCGAAGTCTTACACCTCTGACTGACGCAGTGCGGACATCTGAAATGGAAACCCCGAAGTGCACATTCACCCTCGTGTTGGTGTCGAGACACTCCGCCGACTGGTCTCTGCGAGACAGTGGAGACACCACGCGCTTACTGGCGAACTCAACGCCATTTTGTTTTTTTTTTAATATAAAAATAATATTTATTATTTATTTCAGATTTTCATCCACATAGTGTTAGTACCAATATAACGGAAACTTGAAAACCAATGTAAGTGCATACAACAAATGTTAGTGGAATAAAAAACTCAAAAAACTAGTTGGATTTTTTAGCTTCACGCTTTTATCCCGCATAGCAGGATAGACTGAAAGCACCTAGTGTCAAAACACTCCGTATTCGAACTTTGCGTCTTAAGTGTGGTGGAACTCAACGCCGCACTTTGTCTTTACCAGAGCGAGGAAGTGAACATAATAGTCGGATTCCCTGTGTAGTCTAATCGATATACACATTAGTGACGAATCCCACCGTTCAACAAACACACCCAGCACTCTGTTGAGGTAACGCGAAGTCGAGCCAGCATGGAGCCTCCGCAAACACCCCCCCCCCCCCACGCCATAAGTCCGCCGCTGCAGCCCCGACAGAACTGCAGACGCGATATTGTACTGTTCCCGTAAAGCCAGCCCGAAGACCGCAAGTGTGAAATGACTGACATATCTCGACAGCGAGCCACGTCCCCTCTCAATATCACACTCATCTTTTAGGGTATCAGTAACCCAGTGACCCAGTGACCCAGTGACCCAAGTACTTCAATTCACTACCCCGGCACAGCGGTGTCCCACATAGTGACACTACCGGAATCCCCGAATAGGTCTTTGTACCAGATTTAAAACTCGTAAAATCATGGGCATATGACTGACACATTCCCAACATATTATGTAAACCACTAATAGACGGGCTCAACAGGACCACGTCATCCGTATAGCTGATGTTATTCATACACACTAAATCAGCATGGCCAAACCAATCCAAGTGGGAATTGAACCCACGACCAATCACGTTAATAAATGGTTTATTTATTCTCATTTCTACGCTCTGGTAAGACAAAGCACGGCGTTGAGTTTAACACGCAATATCTTGAATTCGGTGGAAAACGGAATACAGAGTGTTGTGACACTAGGCACTTCCCGCCTACCCCGCGTGAAGCCACCCACCTGGACAGGTACTGCAGCGACACGGAGCGCCCCGCAGTGACGTGCGCAGTGACCACGTCCGCCAGCGCGGATATGAACGTGGGGTGGTCGTTGGGCGCCGCGGCGCGCTCTATCTGCGTGACGCCCGCCTGCCACGCGCACATACGAGTTAACTACTAAAACTACGTCTTTTACTATTTCAGTGTGTCTGTCTGTTTGTTCTGGCTAATCTCTGGAATGGCAGATAGCTGATGTAATAGGACCTTGAATAAGTTCTCGCTGTTTCTTTAAGGGTGGTGTCGCGACACTCTGTGCCTGGAATTTCGTACGGTAACGAATCACCAAAGTAGTGCTATATGTAACCTCAAATTATAGTAGAGTAGAGTTTCCCACAGTGTCAACTACATCTTTATTTGCCTTACGTGAAAATATGTTCCTTTGTGCCAAATAAAGTGTTTTTGCGGGGAATTTTATTGCACTGCTTTATTAAGAAAAAATCTGCAGCAGAAGCGCACAAGATTCTCGTTGAGACATATGGTGACAATGCTTTGTCGAATACAACGTGCAGAGACTGGTTTAGGCGGTTCAAAAGTAATGATTTTGACCTTGAAGACAAAGGGCGTTTTGGAGCACCGACAAAATGTGAAGACAAAGAATTGGAGGCATTGCTTGAAGAAGATCCATGTCAGACGTTAGTAGAGCTTGGGAAAACGTTACAAGTAGATGCGTCAACAGTTTCAAAACGTTTAAAAGCGTTAGGAATAATCCAAAAGCAAGGACATTGGGTGCCGTACGAGTTGAAGCCAAAAGACGTAGAGCGACGTTTTCTCATGTGTGATTTTCTGCACCGTATCATCACTGGAGGTGAAAAGTGGATTCACTACGACAATCCAAAGCGAAAAAAGTCGTGGGGTATGCCGGGTCACGCATCAACATCGTCGCCTAAACCAAATATCCATGGTTCTAAGCTTCTTCTCTGCATTTGGTGGGATCAGCGGGGTGTAATTTATTATGAGCTGCTTAAACCTAATGAAACTATCACGGGAGCTCGCTATCGACTTCAGTTGATGCGTTCGAGTCGCGCTCTGAAAGAAAAGCGGCCACTATACGAGCAGAGACACTACAAAGTGATTTTATTGCATGATAATGCTCGGCCACATGTGGCAAGACCAGTCAAAACTTACCTGGGAACACTTCAATGGGAAGTTCTACCCCACCCACCGTATTCACCCCTAGCGGGGACATAGCCCCCTCCGATTACCACTTGTTTCGGTCGATGACGCTCGGTTTAAGCGAGCAACGGTTTCATACTTTTGAAGAAGCCGAAAAATGGCTTGATTCATGGATTGCCTCGAAAGATGACTCATTTTTCCGACGAGGGATTCAATTGCTACCAGAGACGTATTCACCGGACACAACCCCCTCCGATTACCGCTTGTTTTGGTCGATGACGCTCGGTTTAAGCGAGCAACGGTTTCATTCTTTTGAAGAAGCCGAAAAATGGCTTGATTCATGGATTGCCTCGAAAGATGACTCATTTTTCCGACGAGGGATTCAATTGCTACCAGAGACGTATTCACCGGACACAACCCCCTCCGATTACCGCTTGTTTTGGTCGATGACGCTCGGTTTAAGCGAGCAACGGTTTCATTCTTTTGAAGAAGCCGAAAAATGGCTTGATTCATGGATTGCCTCGAAAGATGACTCATTTTTCCGACGGGGGATTCAATTGCTACCAGAGAGATGGGAGAGAGTGGTCTCTAATGATGGATAATACTTTGAGTAATGTCATTGTAAGCATTGTATTTTTAATTTTTTTTTTGACAAAGAAAACACGGAGAACTTGTTCAAGGTCCTAATAAAAAGGAGTGATTTATGCTTTAGAATTGTGAAATAAACATCTAGAGAAAAGTTAGCCTTTGAATATTTATGTTAATTTTGATTTCTAAATGAATACAAGTTACTTTGATTAATAAAAAAATAAATTAAAAATATGACTTTAATTCTTAAATTAATAATTATTAGTGTCAGTATCTAACCGGCCATATGAGTGTCGGAGCTTAACACCACACATTGCATAAGCGTTAAGCTCCGCCACTCGTACGATCAGTTTGATACTGATGCCTGATGATTTGCCTAATTGTTTTAAGAATTAAATATACATATATATATATATATATATATATATATATATGTGTATGTATATATATATGTGTGTGTGTGTGTGCGTATGTGTGTGTATGTATATATAAGACTCACCTCCTTGGCCACCTCATCGCAGTACTCAATATCCAGCTCGTGTAACGTTTCTATGTGTTCGTTAACAAACGCAATCGGCACTAAGATCATATGCTTGCAGCCTTGCTTCGCGTACGCCTAAGAAAAAAAAAGCATTAAACTATTTTTTACCTATTCTTCACATATATATATATATATATATATATATATATATATATATATATATATATATATATATATATATATATATATATATATATATATATATATATATATATATATATATATATATATATATATATATATATATATATATATATATATATAACATTTTTGTAACATCAAATATTATCAATATTTACTAAAAGCCGGATGTGACGCAGTAGAACGCAATGGGTTGCAGGTTCGATCTCCACTCGGTGGAGTGATTATATTTAAATTATTTTCACTTCCTCGTTCTGGTAAGACAAAGCGCGGAGTTGAGTTCCACCACTCAACACGCAATGTCTCGAATTCAATGGAAAGCGAAATACAGAGTGTATTGACACTAGGTACCCCGCATCTCATCCCCGGATGAAAAGTGTAAAGCTAAAAGAAATTGCGCTTAAATTTATTTCCACGTGTGTTTGTGTGTCATGACAATATTGTATTGTCATCGAAACCGGACACACGTGCACATTTTAAAGACACAGAAAAACCTTTTTTTACATTAATATATACATACATACATACATACACACAGACGAAGGTTATTATAAGCTTTTTAATCAAAAAAAAATATGATTCGAATCGCAATATATGTTAAAATATAAAATCTAAACTTCTTATACCTCAAAATAATAATATTAAAAAAAGAGGGTAAACAAACAATAATTCCATTTAAAATGAAAATAATCACAATTGGCCAACATAATCGACACAGCTGTTAGACTTGACTGTACTTAGACTAACTTGACTTAGCCGTTTATCAACGAGTACAAATGTTAGACTAAAATTAGAAATTATGACATAAACGTCAAACTATAATGCCTGTACTGTTCACACTTGTTATATTTTGTGTCTAAGTTGCCTTGCTAAACGTCTAACTCATTTTGCGCACCCAAACGCCGTGCATTGTATAGAAAATGTCAAACTTGATCGACACTTGTTAAGACACTTGGACACTTAATGTCAAAAGTCACTTAAAGTCTGAAAAATGATTTTATACAAAATAAACATTTGCATGTTTGAAAAGTCAAATAACTCCCCAACAGTACAGTAGAGTTAACGCCTCAGACCTTGAGAAGAACCAGAGCAAGACACTCAGCGAGGCTTTCTGTTATTTTTTTTAATATAATATCAGAAATTATACGATTAAATAATATTTATTGGGGACAATGACACCTTTGTAGCTGACTGTACCGAGCATTTCCTTCCCAAGGCGTATGTATCATAATTTACGAAATAATTAATATGATAACAACCATTCAAATCTGTATTCGTCTTTTATTATTCACTTTTTCATTCATGTTAGCTTCGGGGCGGAACTAAACGCCGCGCTTTGTTTTACCAAAGCGAGGTAAATGAAATTTAATTCACTTTTTAATTATTAAACTATAATATTTTTAATAGAAGTATTACTATATTAAATTAAAAATAAAATACCCATTAATACATCAGTCTCCCTCTAACCCACTTTAAAAAGCAAAAGACAATCGTGCTATCTCTGTCTGACACACACACACACGTGTTCTCATAACTATATTAAATTATTATAAGAACAATCTCGAACGTTCACGGAGTGTCTTGACACTAGATGCTAAAAAAAAACAATACCTTAATAGCATCGTCTGTATACGGTTGTAACCAAGGCAAAGGTCCCACTTTGCTCTGCCAAACCAGTCTATGCGGGTTGGGAAGGGACAGCGCCGCCATTGTAGCGGACACGGACGCGGCTACTTCATGCGGATAAGTGTCTCCGCGGGATACCGCCTGATTTTATTAAAAAAAATAAAACAATTTTTATATTTCACTATATTTATAGCGTAATTTCATGTTTGGGATAAGAAAACAGTTTAGAAAAACATGTAGAAATTTAAACGCAGCAGATTCGAACCTGTGCTTTTTGGAAGCCAAGCTGGCTTATGTAATATTTAAAAAAATATTAATATTTAATAAAGAGCATTCTCTCTCACTAAACGATTGTATTTTAGATATAATCTAGTTAGATGCTAACAACATAAATAACGTTGTAACACAACATAAAAGAATTTCGACGCAGCCGGATAAAGAACGCACGGTTTAGTGATCAGTGCGCTTAGACGGAGAACGAGACACGCGGGTTCGAATTCTGCGTTCAAATTCTTATGCGCTTTTTTAATATATGCTTTTCATGTTTTTAGTGTTGAGTTAGAAAGAAATAATATTAATAATTACAAAATAATATAATAATTTAATAAATACAAAAAGAAATATATGTATATTGAACTCTCGTACTACCTCTTTCTATATATTCTCAAGCATATATATATCTGTCTCCCTCGTGCACAATACATTCAAATCTGCATTTGTCTTACCATCTCTTTTTCTCATTCTCGTTCACACAACATTTTAAAAATGTTTTGTATTCAATTTTTGTCATTCATTTTAGCTTCGTGACGGAACTAAACGCCGCGCTTTGTTTTACCAAAAGGAGGAAAATGAAATTTAATTCAATTTTAATTAATGAACTCTATCATTTTTAATAGAAGTATTACTACTGTATTTATTTAGTCCAAAAATAATGTATATATATATATATATATATATATATATTTTAGTCCAAAAATAAAAAAATATATTAAAATTAAATCCAAATACCCATATATACATCAGTCTCCCTCCAACTCACTTTAAAAAGCAAAAGACAATCGTGCTATCTCTTTCTAACACTTTAAACACTTACCTTAACCTATATTGCCGTCTTGCTCACACATACAAAAACATTCCATTCAACTCTAGTACCATCTCTCTCTAGCCGGATACATTTCTCTTCCCATCTCCCTCTCAACTCACCTTCAAGGGCAGACTATGAGCTGTGAACATAATAAGAACTTGGTCTCTTATGCTTTTGTCGAATAAAACCAGCTTTTCTTGTATTCTTTCAGCAAAAACCTTGGCCAAGTGTTGGTTCGTGGCCCAACGTTCTATTAGGGAAAACTTGATATTCGGCAGAGGTCTGAAATTAAAATGCGCATAATTCACTTAGTGTCGGTCGACGGAGTGTCTTGACACCAGGTTGTCTTCTCTGACTCTGGTCGTCTTTGACTATTGTTTTTTTTATATAATTGTAAACTCCACTACTCAACACGCGCAATGTCTCGATTTCGGCCGCAATCAACGAAGTGTATTGACACTAGGTTGTCTCTGACTACCCTGCTATGCGGGATGAAGGGTGAAATAAACAAAAAACACATTTTAGGGACATAGATTGAAAATATTTATAATATTATATATAAAATAATGACTATATATAAATATTGAAGCCGGTCGTGGCGCAGTATGACACTGTCTGACTGTAAACGCGATCGGTTGTGGGTTCGATCCCCACTCGGGGGAGAGATCACATTTAAATTATTTTCACTTTATCGCTCTGGTAAAGACGAAATGCGGCGTTGAGTTCCGCCACTCACAATGTCTAGAATTTGGCGGAAACCGAAGTACCTAGTGTCTTGACACTAGGTACCTCTCGTCTATCCTACCATGCGGGATAAAAGGGTGAAATTTTAAAATAAAATGACATATATATATATATATATATATATATATATATATATATATATATATATATATATATAGTTTTATTCACCTGTTCTTATAAAAATCCGCTATCGCGTTCAAACTGGACCCGGTCGTAGCGCAACTATACTGTGGGTATTGGGAAAAAATTATAGCTCTTTCAACGCCGTCTCTAAAAAAAATTAAAAATATATATATATATATATTTAAAAAAAAACCAAGGAATTTTTAGAGGGAATAAAAAAAAATTTAAATTAAACTATATTTTGGAATTCGCCTCGTCGATATATTATGTATTTATAAAAAAAAATGGATTATTTGATACATGGTACATATATCAAAATAACATTTTTTAACAATTTTCGTATGAATGTATGTTTGTCATAACTAATCTCTAGAACGACTGGACCAATTTTGATGGAACTTTCAGCAGCAGATAGCTCGTGTAGTAATGAGTAACTTACGCGAATTTTATTTCAGTATTATATAAATAATATATTAATTTAAAAAAGGTATTATTGTAAATATATATGACAAAAAGAAACAAACAGACAGACGAAATTAAAGAAAAAAAAACAGTATTTATTTCATATAAATACTAAATTAGATTATTTCTTGAATAATCAATAAAGAAAAACTTTGACACAAGCAGAAATCGAACCGGCACTAACCTCTCTAACTGTGTAAAAGCATCCTCAGTGAACGGTGGTACGTATCTGAACGCTATGTAATGTTTGTGAGGGGCTGATTCTGGCAGCATTTTATCCAGAGCCTCTGTTAGGAGTTTACCTGGAAGATAAAAAAATGAAGCAGCTTCACGTGCCATCCCGCAGAGCAGGGTAGACACAGACAACCTAGTGTCAAGACACTCTGTTGACTGATTTCCGCGTGAAATCAAGACTGCGTATGTTACCAGAGCGGACAAATGACAATAAATTGTAAATATAATTAATTATTCCTTTGAATGGGAATCGAACCCACAACCAATCGTGTTTACAATCAGACGCTGACACACAAGACACAATGGTCTCTAAAATAATAGTTTTAGGTAAAGTACCTAAGAAGCGTCATTAAATTAAAATAAATATCTTTAATAAGAAAAAACTATAATAAAAAACACTTAAAAAATCCTATCCTCATTGTGCTATCTAGCGACGAGCAGGTTAATGCTGCGATTATAATCTAATGTCACCGGACACATGTACACATTTTAAAGCTCTATCCCGCATAGCAGGATACCCAGAGAGAACCTAGTGTCAAGATACTCAAGACACTACAATTAGCACTTTAGGGAACGATTATATTTAAAACTATTTTAAGCTAGCACTGTTGAGACAAAGGGCGGCGTTAAGATCCGCCACTCGACACGCATATTGTCATTTTTTTGTATCCACGAATACTTGGTTCCATGCTTCTCTGGATCGTTCTCAGTTTGCATTATAATGCTTGCTTACTATAGAGACGTATATTTTATATTTAAACTCTTGTGGTATATATTGTAATAGGCGTCAAGCTGAGCCAGCTAGTGTATTTTTATTATGTAAAATAGAAAAATTAAAGAGATATGCCAAAGACAATAGTTAACTTGTGTTTAATGTATGTATGTACCCACTGCAATGGGTGGGATAGATGGAAAGCCAAGGACGTAGTGTCTTGACACTAGGCACTTTCTGTCTAAAAACTAATTCTCCTACTTTTTTGATAAATATATATTTAATTATATCTTATAAAGATATGTGTAGTTAACACAAGACAAATAAAAAATATATTTAAAGATCATATATAAAAATCCCACAGCTTGTGCATGAAATAAATAAAAATAAATAAATAAAAAAAATACACTTTTCCCAATCTCTCTTCCATCCCACTCACTCTCTCAGGATATGATCCTGTACCTTGTGATAAGTAACATCAATCCAAACCCCATAATCACCTAAGAGCTAGCAAACAAAGCCAGCATACCTTGTAAATCTGTCCATTTGAAAATAGGTGAACCGCCTCCAATCTCCATGTACTTCTTCTTAACCTCCTCGGACCGTCTGCTGGCTATCCAGGGTCCAAGCTTACTTTGTACTGGCAATTGGATCATATCGCGATCTGTCATTATGCGAAGAAGGTAATCCGGTACCTGAAAAGAAGAAATAATGTTTTGAATTACTAATTTATATCAAAAGACCGGACCAAATGATTATATTGACGGCGTTGAGATCCGCCACTCAGCACGCAATGTCTCCAATTCGGTTGAAAGCGGATTACACAATGTCTTGACACTAGGTACTTCCTGTCTACCTTGCCATGTGGCATAAAAGAGTGCAGCTAAAAAAATTATTAATTCATGTGTATGTTTGTATATCTTCACTATCTAAATACTATTGAAATCTAAAAAATTTAAGTTATATTCGTATTTTAAAAAGCTATTTTTATATGCCAATGAATTAAATCAATAATAAAGCTGACACTGGCCTTAAAAGCAGTTCTGTGAAAAGTCAATGTGAATCTCAGAGAAACGACAGCATTCACTCAATTACTCCTTAATATTTAAAACTAATTATAGGTATGATTTTCAAAACTAAAATAGAATAGACCAGGGGGAAAGAGAAGCAGACTCCAACCCAGAAGAAAAAGGTCAGATGACAAAATAACGGTAGCAGGATCAGGAACTGAAGAAGGCTTTTGCTCCATTGAGATCCACATTGAAATCTACTCAAACAATCAACACATTAAAGTAGATTAAAAAATTAAAAAAAAAAAACTAAAAATATTTCTGCACAATTTTATTTTGACAGGAGTAATAAATAAAGCTTTATTATTTTTATATGTAAAATTATTTATATGAAAAAAGTTAGCACCAGGTCTGCCTTTTTACGTTGTCCAAGTATTTTATCCAATCAAGTGATGTATAACATGTGTAAATACCAATGTAGGCTGAAAGAATGTGGAGTCAAGGGGCTCCGTACACCATTTTCTGCCAATCCAAGGGGTGAAACAGAAAGCATCAATTGATTTTAGATCTAATTTTAAAATAATATAATTATAATATAGGTATAGGTTCTTTTAGAGATTACTAGAGACACTAAGCTCTCCATGAGTGTTGCTACCATTTAAGCAATGAATATAAAATAAAAAAATTAAAATGAAAACAATAAATATTTAAATGAAAGGTAAAGTTTTATGATCATAGTGTGTTAAGTATAATAATAATAATAAAAAGCAGCGTCACACTTTATCCCGCATAGCAAATTTGTTTATCTAAAATAGTCAGATACAACCTGTTGCCAGGATCTCAGATATAACCTATTTGCCTGTTCTCTGAGCAAAATCTAGACATTGCACTTTAGAGTGGCAAACTCAACGCCACATATTGTCAACTAGAGATGAAATGAAAACATTTTTTTTATATAATTATTACCCCGAGTGGGAATTGAACCCACAAACTACAGTGTTTATATATGTGTTTCTAGTCAAAAGTTATAGACTTAGACCAACTTGATATTAACATAATATTTAATTATATAACCTGATCAGTTGTCTTGGGTCCTCCCATGTTTAACATTACTATTGCTGTTTTAGGTTTCTTCGCAGACTGACTTGCTAATCTTATATGTGCCCATTGGCATAATAATTTAGAGTTTTGTTTATCTATAAATAATAATATATTTATTTTATTAATTTATGTATCAAATAGTGCCAAATAATATTAAAATATGAAAATTTTGTCAACTTGGAAGCACTAAATAAAATAAGACTTTAAATGATAAAAAAAAATATAATAATTTTTAAATATTAAAAAAGAACAAAATAATTTTATATTTATTTATACAAAAAATCTATTTTTATTAACTTACATAAATAATTCAGCATTTTTACAATTTAGTAATAGATATGTCAGAAAATAGTTATTAAATAAATCTAATATATAAAAGCTCGATACAAAAACAGTTGAAATATTAATTTAAAAAATTAAACTTATAATATTTTAATACAGAACGCAAGAATATACGATAATATTTTAATTTATAAATTAAGATTATCATGAAATGAGTTCCACCGACTCTGATTAGCTAATGTCATTTTGATTTTGACGTTTTGTGATCTAGTTTTTTATTAATATTAGATTTGATAGCTTGATAGATAGATATATAGATAGATTATATTTTTAATACTTCTTAATATTTACTTTAAAATTGAAAGTGAATTCTTTTGTCGTAATAAAAAGAAATATTATTAACAATAATTATTTATCAAAGTCAACTTTAAAAATTTAGAAACAAATATGATAGTATATTATTATCTCATAAAAAACTTAATATAATAGATGGAACGATAAATTAATATTTTTTCTGTCTTTCCTAAAATATTCTATATATTTTTCTGGAAGCAGAAACAAAAAATATAATTTGTTATATTTAATTTTATATTAAACATAACCTAATTTACTAATAATATCATATTTAACTAACTCAAACAAAAATACATATATAAAAAACACAAAAATAATTTCCCAAGTTTTTATAAAAATATTTCTGTCTATATATTCTGCGTATCATTCTACCATATATAATCTGTGCAATTTTACAAGACAAAGTATCTAAATCCTAAGTTGTATACATCAACGTCAAAGTGTTATTTTTTTGATTGTAAAAGTGATTTTATTTTGTGTTCATCTGAAATATTATATTTATTTATAAAATGTCTTGCCGTAAAGCTTCTCACGCTGGCAGTTGGTACACGGAGAACGGTAAGAAGTTTCTAAAAATAACTTGGTAAAGTTCATATTGTAGTATATTTATAGTTACTTTTATGTAGAAAAACCTATGTTAGAAATAAAGTATAAAGAATTTGGTAAAGTCAAAAGGTTATTGACTTGATGACCTTATCGTCGCTACTATTTGGTTTTGAAAAACTTTAAATTTGGAAGCTTTTGTTACGTTTGTAACAAAGGATTTGTTATATATATACTTATCTTCACACATTACTATATTACTTTATGCTTTGGTTTTTATTAATATTATATTTTTCTTTAATTACGATGAATTATTTAAGTTATATGATAAAAAATTATATTTATACAACCTATACATTATATTTGGTATAACTTTTTATATATAAATATATTAAAGCCAAATAATATTCATTGACTTAAATTTTAATTCTTATTTATAATTTGTTTGAGATAAGCATTGGAGAGTAAGCGACATATTCCACATGACATCTCTAATTTCGTTTAGAAATGGTCTTCGGAATATTTCTTTGTTGCAATAGTTATTTATCTGTATTTATTGGAAAAAATAATTCGTTTTATATATTAAAGTTATGCACGTATATTTCATATATTCATAATCTAAATTTAAAAACGCAAAGAGGTTTTTGAACGTCATCGTAAAATTAGAATCCGTCGCCATGACACTAATTTAAACTGTCAACGGAAATATAAACAAAAGCTGTCGGACGATTTTCTAATAGCATAATTTGATTAATTTAACCAACAATGGATAAAAATAAAACAATGGCCGCACCGGCTAAAAGTGTTCGCGCTAAAACAGCAAGACCTTCGACTGCTGTTATGCCGAGCACAAGTAGAAAAGTGCCTAGCAAAGATAAAGTCGCAGTTCGGGCGAAAATTAACAAAAACGCAACTATCATCAGTAATAATGATGTAACTATGTGTAAATCTGAAAATTCCCTGCCTGATTTCGATGCGGAGTACCGTCAAGTTGCGTACGGAAAGTTTTTACGCGCTATGTTAGAAGATTGCCTCGTGGAGGAGAAAATAGAGAGGGAGGAAACCCAAATTGACATACAAATGGCTCAGTTGGGCAACCGATTCCAAAAAACTATGGACTTGCTAGACAAAACTAATAGACGATTGAAAGATATTAATTTTGTTGTTGAACAAAAGAGGTTTGTACATTGCTATAGATATATTAAGTGATTTAATTTGTCTTTTTTATTCTGCATAGCAGAGTAGACAGAAAGTACCTAGTGTCTAGACACTCCGTACATCACTTCTCAGCGAATTCAAGACATTGTGTGTTGAATAGTGGAAGTCAATGTTGCACTTTGACTAACCAGACCAAGGATGTGCAAAAAATTTTAAGTATAATCACTCCCCCGAGTGGGAATTGAATTCACAACCAAACATGTTTACTGTTGGACACTGTCCAATTGTACCACAACTGGCCTTCACCCTTTTTTGTTCTGTGCTTATTATTTTTTTTTAATTAAAATTATTTGCATATTATAGTTTCATACATTACGAGTTCCATCCATCTTTCATAGGGAGAACCTAGTCATAAGACACTCTTCTCTTTGTCATTATCTTAGTGTTTATACTAGTTTGAGGACATTTACTATTGGAGTTATTTATGACTAGATTATGTTATTATAAACTAGTTGA
The DNA here is from genome assembly GCA_032432895.1 of Dryadula phaetusa. Lineage (NCBI taxonomy): Eukaryota > Metazoa > Arthropoda > Insecta > Lepidoptera > Nymphalidae > Dryadula > Dryadula phaetusa. The sequence continues at coordinate 2,369,104 of JAOYRS010000096.1, read as the reverse complement.
TATTAGCGTGACAATACTTTTGTTGTCATAGGAATGTTTATATTATATTTTAATATATTTTGCATGATTCCACCATTGTTACCAATGAATGTAAAGTATATTAAATGAAAACTGCACTAACAAATATATAGTAGATATTTAAAAACAAAGCTTTGCTATATTTGTTTTATTTTGTGTTTTTTAATATATTAACACATTTTTATATTGCAAATATAATGTTAAAGTAAAATAACAAGAATTTCATAAACTTACAGATTGTTAGACCTGAAAAACGAAGATTGTTCCAAATTTTACAATATGATAGAAAATTCCAATGTCGATGATCTTTTAGATAACCTAAAACTTAAAGAAGAATGTTGTTTAGATAAACTTGAAATTAAAAACGTTGATTTTGGGTATAACAATGAAACTGGACATCGTCAGTTGCTCGACGCTGTGAACGAGGCAATAGAGGAACTAGAAAATATTAAGAAACATTCCAATTTAGATGTTAATAAATTTAATGAATATGAACAATCTCTAGTTAATTTGAACGATATAGAGAAAGATAGGTTTGAGATAGAAAGCTTAAAGTCTGAATTTAAAAATAAATTTCCCAAGTTTGGTGAGAAGTTGCTGAAAGATGTGTCGGAGAAAATTGCCTCCATTATGGACAATGATGATGAATAAAGGGGTTATTTTTTTTTGTATATCATATTTGTATATTTGTTTAAATAAAGATATTATGGTTGCCTTTCTTTTCTGTCTTATTTCAATATTTTGTATAAAATAGTCTCCCTATATACTGTAGATCGGATCTGTCTTAGGGAAAAATGCATTGTAGAAGTATTCCCGGTGTCCTTTTTTTTCATATAACACACTTTTAGAATGATTTAAGTGCTAACTACTTGTTTAAATTTTCTCATTAAAAGGTCTAAAGTGAATATATAAAACCATCTATATAGGGAAAGATTTCAGCTTCTCAAAGGTTATTTCTAAGAAATGATAAATAAACAATAGGAAAAAACATGTAAAGATTTTTTTTTAGCTATTATCCCGCATAACAGGGTAGACAGGAAGTACCTAGTGTAAAGACACTCCGTACTTCGCTTTCCACCGTATTCGAGACATTGCCCGTTGAGTGGTGGAACTCAACGCCGCCCTTTATCTTTTAACAGAGCGAGGAAATGAAATATAGTTTAAATATAATCATTCCCTGAGTGGGCATTGAACCCACAAGGGATCGCGTTTACAGTCAGACGCTGTCTCACTGCGCCATGACCGGCCTCTCGGCCTCGTGGTAAAGAAATTTTTAAAATTTTTTCTAAACAGTAATGTACAACCGGATGCAGAACGCACGGCTTAGCTGTCAGAGCGCTTGGAGCATTTCCAAGAGGCACGGGTTCGAATCTTGGTGCATTCGAAATTTTTATATGTTTATTCAAAAATGTTTTCTAATATGTTTTGTTATTATGGTTTTTTTTTTGATTATTTATACAATCATAGCCTGAGATAGATCTTGAGATACAGTTATGATGATATATTATGTACGTTATATTTGAATATAGTGCCATATTTGAAAATGATGAAGTGATTATATTTAAAATTAATTTCGCTTCCTGGCCCTGGTAAGACAAAGTGCGGCGTTGAGTTGCACCACTCAACACGCAATGTCTCTAATTCGGTGAAAAGCGAATTATGAAGTGTCTTAACACTGGGTACTTTCTACCCTGCTATGCGGGATGAAAGCGTGAAGCTAAAAAAATTAGAACATCCATTATAAATATAGTCGATATATATTATTATAAAAATATATTGTTTGCAAAATAACGTAATGAATAAAAATGTTAAGGAAAATAAGTTGTAACAAGTACATCAAAATTACAACTTTTATACCTATTGGTTAAAGGTCTCGAAGATCCAGGAGATGCGGGTTCAAATCCTAGCAGGATTTGAATTTTAATGTTTTTTTAGTATTATAACAGCGTATGTATACTGTAAACGCAATTGGTTGCGGGCTCGATTTCCACTCGGGAGAGTAAAATTATTTTCACTTTCTCGTTCTGGTAAGACAAAGTGCGGCGTTGAAATCCACCACTCAACATGCGATAACTAGACTTCGTTGGAAAGCCGAGTACGGAGTGTCTTGACAGTAGGTACTTTCTGTCTACCTTGCTATGTTGATAAAAGCGTGAAGCTAAACAAAATAAATAACGTACATACTTGATCAACAGAGTAATCGATCGACTAATAAAGCAGGATATAGTGTCTACACTTTCCGTTTAAAATCGAGACACTGCAAGAAAATGATAATATATTTAACATCTTTTAGGATAAGAAAACACATTTAAGAAACATATAAAACATTGAAAGCAATGAGATACGAACCCACGCCTCTTTGAAACTGTCCAAGCGCTCTAACCACTAAACCGTGCGTTCTTTATCCCGCTGAAATACTTATACGTTTGTTACAATGTTATTTATGTTAAGAAATTATCGTTTGGCAAGAATTTATATGTTTCTTAAAAATAATATGTTTTTTTTTAATATATTTTTTATGTTGTTATAGGATCTGAATTATCTCGGCAGCTAGACCTGTGGCTGTCCAAGGCGGACCTCACACACGGACCGGCCCGAGCTATTATCGCTCCGTGAGTATTCCTTTATTAGCTTCACGCTTTTATCCCGCATAGCAGGGTAGACAGAAACTACCTAGTGTCAAGACACTCCGTACTTCCCTTTCCTCCGAATTCGAGACATTGCGTGTTGAGTGGCGGAACTCAACGTCGCGTTTTGTCTTACCAGAGCGGAGAAATGAAAATAATTTAAAATATAATCATTCCCCAGAGAATCGAATCTTTATGTTTTTTCATTTAATTCTTTTTATTCTTTTTGACATCTATTTAAATATACGTTCTTTTTAATTTAAATTTGATACTATTAATACATTTTTATAAAGTTTAAATATATTTTAGATGTAAATTTTAGTTTATTCTGAAAGCAGGATTTATTGCCTGTATACATTATAGTAGAGCTCTGGTTACGTCTGGTTTTTGTAAATGACAGACGCCGGTAGTGTCTTGTGAAGCAGCGTCTGACTGTAAACGCGATCGGTTGTGGGTACGATTCCCATTCGGGAGAATGATTATATTTTAAATTATTTTCATTTCCTCCTTCTGGTAACACAAAGCGCGGCGTTGTATTCGCCACTCAACCATTTGAGTGTTTTGATACTAGTTACTTACTGTCTATGCGGAATATAGCATGAAGCTAATTTTTTTGTTAATTTTTACAAAGATATATTTTTGTATTTCAAATCAAGTGTTGTACAAGTATCGTATGTACAGACAACTGTTTCGATATATACATATATAGTATGGTCAATATATTTTTATGTTTTTTGTTATTCCAGTCACGCCGGCTATTCGTACTGCGGCGCGTGCGCAGCTTACGCGTACAGACAAGTTAGCCCTGTCGTTGTGTGAGTATTGACCTTTACTAAAATAAAAGCAGCCTTAGTTACTCCTTATTACATGAGCTATCTAACAGTGAGAGTCCCGTCAAAATCAGACAAGCCGCTCTGGGGAATGGCCGGAATAAACAGACGGTCAAAAATTGTACAAATATATGTATGTAAAATGGTATATACATACACTCCAATTTTGTTTATTTGTATAGATATATATTTCCAAAAATACTTATAATAAAAATAAACGTTCGTTAATAATTTTGATGCGTCCTTCTGGATTTAGAACGCATGCTTAGTGGTTAGAATTCCCAGACGGTTTCAAAAGTCGCAGGTTCCACTCCAGAAAGAAATTGATATAAACAATGACATACTGTAGGAACGTTAGTTTTATTGGTAGTATTGAGTAAACAACTTTCATTTATTTACATTTATTAATATGAAGGGGGTATTAAAGAGCGATGAAAGAATGGTAAGATAGATTTATGAAGCAAAGGTGAGTGGTAAGACAGGTGGGGGAGACATCCGTGGACCTTCGAAAACACAATATCGAAGATACTGGAGGAAGGTCACGGAATATCATGACCCTCCGAAGGGATAAAGTGTGAAGCTAAAAAAATATATAATTTTATTTTTTTTAGCTTCACGCTCTTATCCCGCATAGCAGGGTAGAGAATAAGTATATAGAGTCAAGACACTCTGTACTACGCTTTCCACCGAATTCGAGACATTGCGTGTTGAGTGGCGGAACTCAACGCCGCACTTTGTTTTTTTACCGGAGCGAGCAAGTGAAAATAATTTAAATATAATCACTCTCCCGAACGAGGATCGAACCTACAACCGATCGCGTTTACAGTCAGTTTTATAGTTATTTATAGAGTTTTATAGGTTTGTTTTTTGCTTCCAGGAAACGTATTTTCATACTGGGACCATCCCATCACGTGGGTATAGGAGGATGCGCTTTATCAACGCTGGATAAATACCACACACCTCTCTACGACCTCACTATCGACAAGCAGAGTAAGTAGAGAATGTGTTTTTTGTATACGTTTATGTTGTTTAAATTGATCTTTGATTTTGGCGATTTTTATACATTTTAAATGAAACTATTCTAAACGGATCAATCGCGTATGTTTTGGTATTCGAAAATATATTTTTGGTAACCTGACGTTCTGAACACTGTACAGTAGTCCGTGGTCACAGGTAGTCTATCTGTGACCATGTATTAGTTTCATTTATGTTGTTTAAATTGGCTGTGGGTTCGATACACGTTCGGGGTAATGATTATATTTCAAATTTGTTTTCGTTTCCCCTCTCTGGTAAGAGAGCGCGGCGTTGAGCACCGCCAGGTTTTATATAATGTATAATAATACGACAGTATTTGAATGCGAAGTGTTGCTAGTATTATACTTTCTTTATAAAAGAGCTTTGTCTCGCATAGCAAGGTTATCAGAGACAACCTAGTGTCAAGACACTCCGTTCTGAATATAATCATTTTCCCACAGTGGAAATCGAATCCACAACCAGTAGCTTTTACACTCAAACGCTGTCCCACTAAGCTAACGACCGGCCTTTAAAATATATTCAGGATTCGAACCCGCACTCCTTGTATAGTTCTAAGCGATGTCCACAAATGAACTATATGTTGAGATTCCTATACGAATTTTAGTAGTTATATTTTAACAGTTGAATTGGCTAGCGGGTTCGAATCCTGTTGTGTTGATTTTTTTATATGTTTAATGATATTAAAAAATAAATAATATTGGGGATTTATTAGCTGAACCTAACTCCGCAATGTTTTTGTTTTTTATGTAAATGAAAAATGATAGTTGTTTATTATTTATATTATACATTAATGTCTCAAGACACTTTCCGCTTCAACTCGTTATATTGTGCGTTAATGCGGAACTCAACGCCGCGTATTGATAGGATATCTATGTGTTATTATACATTGACATCTCAAGACACTTTCCGCCTCAATTCGACACGTTGTTGTGGTTAGTGCGGAACTCAACGCCGCCCTCTGATAGATTTTTTTCCGTACAGTTTACGCGGAACTGGAAGCTACCAAGCAGTTCGACTGGATGGACGTGCAGACGGACGAAGACGAGCATTCCATTGAAATGCACCTGCCGTACATTGCGAAGGTCATGGAGGAGTGAGTTTTAGTAGTGATTAGTGATAAAGAAGTGTTTTTTTAGTGATATATTTAGTTTTTTTTCAGTGTTTTTTTTTAAATAGATATCGGAGTTGCGATTCTAGGAATATAAGTACCTAGTGTTAATTAGAGGCGTTATTATATAGGCGGCAGTGGCGTAACTCAACGTCGCGTTTTGTCTCACCAGAGCGAGGAAATGAAAGTAATTCAAAATACAATCATCCCCCCGTTTGTAATAATTGGAAAAATATTTTCCGATTAGTAAATAATTGTTTTTTTTAGAAAATATTTTTTTTATTTTGTCTCCCTTATAAAGTTTGTAGGTATACCTTAACCTCTTTAAGACGACTCAAAACCCGTTTAAGTCGATATCCTCGATAAATCGATGTTTTTGGTGTTTACCTTCATGTTCAACCCATGGAGGTTCTACAATTAGGTACAATTATTTAGAATTTCATATCGTTTGTATTGTATTTGCCCATAACAGGAATCGAACCGGCACTAAATTGTTTTTTTTTATCAAAATTACAGATATAAGAGTGGTTTTACAATCATACCGATATTGGTCGGTTCTTTGACACCTGAGAAGGAAGCTAAGTGAGTATTAACATGTAATTAAGTAAAAAAAATAAGATTTTCTACTAAAATAAAAAAAAACTAGTATAGAATGTCAAATTGTACGGCAGTGTGTGTAGTATTTTGTTTTTTTTTAAGTAACTTCATACTTTATCTTGCATAGCCTAGTGGCAAGACATTGCATATTGAGCTGCGTAACTCAGCGCCGCCGTTCTCTTAACCAGAGACGAAATGAAAATAATTCATATCATAATCATTTCCCCAAGTGTGTATCGAACCCACAACCGATCGTGTTTACAGTCAGACACTGTCACATAACACACGACCGGCCTCTGATTGCGTTTTTTTTTAATATCTCTTTCAGATATGGCGCCATTCTAGCTCCCTACCTGGCGGACCCCCAGAACTTGATAGTCATTTCGTGTGATTTCTGCCACTGGGGTCGCAGGTTCAGATACACGTGGCACGATGAGACGCGCGGTAACATACACCAGAGTATCGAGTGGTTGGACAATTTGGTGAGTGATTTTTTTTTATTTTTTTAAAGTTTTTTTTTAATTTTTGGCTTTCAGGTGGGTAGATATATATATTTTTTAAAGTTATATTTTCTTTGGTTTTTGGTGTAAATATAAAATTATAAAAATTATACAAATATATTTTTGCAATAAGTACTATTTTTAAAGTGTTATTCCACATTTAGGATTAGAAAACGCTGCGCTTAAATTTTGATACGTTTTTTCAAAATTATTTCCTTAAAAATATTATTTTTGTATTGTGCAAACGATTCCCACTTGACGATTATGTTTAAGCCGATTAACTTTAACTCAGCTCTGTGGAGACAGAATGCGGCGTTAAGTTCCGCTTAGAGTGCCGTTCTTCCAGTACACAGTGCCTTCAGAATTAAAGTGGTATAACTGGAAATTTGCAATATATGAGAAATCAAATTGTTTTTTTTTTCAGGGCATGGATATAATAGAAAAGTTGGAGCCCCGAGCGTTCACAGATTATTTAAATAAATACAGTAATACTATCTGTGGCAGGCATCCTATTGGTGTGCTTTTACAGGTATATATTATCTATATAAATTTAAAAAAATGCAGTCTGTTTGTATATAATGAAATAACCGTTTTATTGTTAGCTTCACGCTTTTATACCACACAGGGTAGATAGGAAGTACCAAGTGTCATGACACTCCGTACTCCGCTTTCCGGCCCATTGGAGACATTACGTGTTGAGTGGCGGGACTCAACGTCGCGTTTTGTGTGACCGAAATGTAGAAATGAATATATATATATATATATATATATATATATATATATATATATATATATATATATATATATATATATATATATATATATATATATATCCTCACAATAGTAAAACAAAGCGCGGCATTGAGTTCGCCAGTTCATACGGTATGTCTATTGTCGAGTGGAAACCAGTCAACGGAGTGTCTTGACACTACATTGTCCCTGCTATGCGGGATAAAGCGTGAAGCTGTATTTTTTTTTGAAATTGTCACGGCGTTTGATTCCGCCTCTCAACACACAATATCTCTATAATTTGTACTTGCTGTCTACCCTGCTATGCGGGATAAAGCGTGAAACTAAAAAAAAAATGAATATTTGTTTTAAATTTCTTTCCAGGCTATAGCCAAATTGCAGAATGCATCTAACGCGCCCAGAATGTCCCTGAAATTCCTGAAATATGCCCAATCGTCACAATGCATGTCCATGCGGGACTCCTCCGTCTCTTACGCGAGTGCCTCTCTTGTGATGGAGTAAAAGAGAGAGATATATCTTGGTTTATTCTTTTTTAATTCAAGTTGAGGTGATATATTGCTTTTTTTTGTAATTATGTTCTGGGGAAAGAAAGTAGTTAATTGCTTTTTTTTAAGATATTTTCTTTAATTTTTTTTAATTAAAAAAATTGATTCAAATTTTTCAATTCGTTATAGATTTTTTTTTAATTTCAATTTTGTAACATATCACCTTCAGTAATAAATTTGCGGTCTTAATTTCTTTTTTGTCAACAGTACATGATTTTGATTGTTCAATTTTTTTTAAATTTGTCTTATTTTAGACAAATTATTGGTTGTTCCGTATATTTAGATATTTCAAACATTATAGTCAAGTTTAAAAAAAGTATTCACAAATACCAAAATATACGCAATTAATCCGTTTAAAATAGATTAATTAAAAAAAAAATTCTATCCTTTTTTGTAGGCAGTACTAAGAAATAACACTTTTCTACCAAACATACCTTTTTGTTTTGTCAACAGTACAGTACGTATTACTTTTTTTTCTATTTTTTCAATATGTACTTCATTAGATTGTATTTTTTTTAATTTAATTTAAGAGCAAAGAGCGTAGGGTCTCTGATTTTTTTAAAATAAATGTAATATAATATAATGTAATAATAAACCATAGATAAAAAATCACTTCGTCATCTACTGTATTTAAATATCAGTGTTACCATTATTATAGCCACGTTCTGTATCATTTATTTTAATACAAAAAAATATAAGGAAAAATGTAATATTTAGTATTTTATTAATATTAAAGTAAAATAATTCATTTTTATCTTGAATTAAATTTTTATTTCTTATTCTGACTACAAAATCAAAAATAAACGTATTTTTTTTATTTTACCATAGATAATTAATATAATGTATATGTATGTATTTAAATTGATTTTTAAAATAATAACTAATTATTTAAATGAAAAAGCACTATCTTTTTTAATTTAAACACATATATATATATATATATATATATATATATATATATATATATAATTATATTTAAAGTATGTATGTATGTATAGATATGTATGTGGCTTTATCTCTCATACAACTCTTGACTGATACATACAAATTCTGTAAATCATACAAATAAATATAAATAATCTTTATATATTAAATAATTTTTATTTAATTTTTCCAACACAAAAAAAAATTAAAATTAACACATAGTACCTTTTACCTTTGCGGCTATATAAAAATTATATTATACGGTTGTTGTAAAAAAAATGCTCCATTGTTTTTGTATGCGTTTGATTATGTATGGCTTATATAGCGTGTTTATTTTTTACTAAGGTAATTGTTATATTGAAAATTTAGTGCAAAAGAGGTCTAACTCATGTTTTTATTGAAACGTAAAGAGTAGAGTGTCTTGACACTAGGTTTTCTCTGACTATCCTGCTGTGAGAATTTCAGAAAAAAATTTAATTTAAAAATGCTCTTATATATGTAAAAAAGTGGTTTAAAATAGAAAATTATTAAATAAGTGTTTAAAATTTCTATTAAGAGAAGAAAGGGTCAGAGTTCAATTCCAACCCGCTTTTATATTTCTATATACCCTCCTGGGTAGTCAGAGAGAACCTAGTGTCAAGACACTATCTGTCTGTCTGGAATCGAGACAGTGGAATTCAACGCTGTGTTTTGTTTAACATAGAGTGAGAAAAAGAAATAATTTTAATATAAAATTTAATAATAATAATATTTTTTAGTTTAATTGATTTACAAAACTATTTTAGACGGACTACTATACAGTGTTCGAAACGTCAGGTTTTCCAAAAAAAAATTTTTGAATACCAAAATATACGCGATTGATCCGTTTAAAGTAGTTTCATTTTGAAATGTGTACAGTTCTTATGATTTGGGGTTTTCTTTTAATTCGCATTTAGATCATATTTGCACTATTTTTTTTGTATTAGGTTAGATATATATATAAAGAGGTTGTCACATAATTGTAAAATGTATACGCTTCGGAAGAAACTCAATATTTTGGAAAAAAAATAACGTATTTTTTTTTATTGTGACAAAAATAGCAAAGAATATATAGAGATTTCTTCTTGTTTTCCTCTTTTTTTTTGTTTTTGCCGCAGTTTCAAAAATGCTTTAAAATTATGTATGTAATAGAAATTAATATTTATATACAAAAAATAGTAATTCTTTAACTCTTAATGAAGCCATATTCTTTTTATAATCTATATTGTATGCATATAATATATATGCTGTATAGAAGAGAATGGAGTGTCTTCACACTACGTTCTCTCTGACTCGATAAATATTGCATTTATTCTACTATTGTTATAAATACAAAAGTTTATGAGGATATATATATATATATATATATATATATATATATATATATATATATATATGTTTGTTATTCTTTCACGCAATAAATACTGAACAGATTTTGATAAAACTTTACAGTAATATAGTTTAAACATTAGAATAACACAGTTTTTTTTTAAGTTGTTTATTTTTTTTTTGTCACAATAAAGAAGTGATTTCTTTAAATTCGGTCTCAATTTTAGCATTTATTTCGTAAGAATAAAGTTTAAGTTACTATAATTGTGTTTTATTTTTTTTCTTTTCGTATCTAAGATAGTGATTTATTTTCTTTTAGAAGAGAAAACTGATTGTACCACAGTGGGACAGCGTCTGACTGCAAATGCGACCGGTTGTGGGTTCGATTCCCACTTGGAAGATTAATTTAATAATTAACAAAGTAATTTATGTCCACTTTCTGGTAAGAGAAAGTGCGGCGTTTGTGTTCCACTACTCAATACGCAATGTCTAGAATTCGGTGGAAAGCGAAGTACAGAGTGTCTTTACACTAGACACTTCCTGTCTACCCTGCTGTGCGGGATAATAGCGTGAAGCTAAAAAAATTTAGAAAACTTAGTGTACGTACACTGTTCTCTTTAACGAGAGAAGCTTCACGGTTTGTTCTGCATATCAAGGTAGTGAGAGACAGTCTAGTGTCAAGACACTCCGTTGACTGATTCCATCAGAAATCAAGAATGTGAGTTGAGTGGCGAACACAATGGTCTTTATACCAATGTCTAAAACATTATTTGTTTGGTGGTAAAACCTAACTGAAAAAATAAGTGGACACGATGGTTCTCCTGAGCGGGAATCGAATCCCGCTCAAAAGAGCTTTTTTTTTATATCTACCCTACTACAAACATCTACTGGTAATGCAAGAATAAGTATTAAATTTGAAATAAAAATTATCATGATTGACGCATGAATTTCGCACTCTCTGCTTCTTTGTCTTGCGTTGCGGAATTCAACGCCGTGGTTTGCCTTAACGAAGAGGAGAAATGAAAACGTTTGCGATTGTTTAACTATATTTGGCGAATTGCAAACGGGTTCTGTTCTCGCTGCGTACAATTTTCTTACAACATGTTTCGTATATTAACAGAAAGATTCGAATGTTCATTAACATTGCGCGTTGAATAACGGCATTTAACGCCGCGTTTTTTTTGTTCCCAGAGCAACCGAGCATATTATATTGTTATGTTATAAATAAGCATGCTTTCCACCGGATTTGAGACATTGCTTGTTGAGTGGTGAAACTCAACGCCGCACGTTTTCTTACCAGGAAGTGAAAATAATTTAAATATAATCATTCATTCAAGTGGGAATGGGAACACGAATCTGCTATGAAAAGGCTTTTCAGGACAAGAAGTAAGTAAATATTAAGTTATTAAAATGACTATGTGGGTATGTCAACACTTATCCGTTTGTTACAACGTTATTCATATTGTTAGCATCTCTAAAGACATTTTAACTAATTTCTGTTACTTAAAGATTATTTAAGAGATATAGTCGTTTGGTGAGGAAAAAAGTATTTTTTTTTTCGCCTCACGCTTTTATCCCGCGTAAAAGGGTAGGCAGAAACTACCTAGTGTTAAAACACTCGGTACTTCGCTTTCCACCGAATTCGAGACATTGCGTGTTGAGTGGTGGAACTCAACGCCGCACTTTGTCTTACCAGAGCGAAGAAGTGAAGATAATTTAATTATAATCACTCCCCCGAGTGGGAATCGAACCCACAACCGATCGCGTTACAGTCAGACGCTGTCTCACTGCGCCACGACCGGCCTCAAAAAGTGATTTATTAAATATACTTAATATCAACTTTACAATAATTCTCTATCTATATAAGGCCGATCATAGCGCAATGGAACTGTGTCTGACTGTATACGCAGTCGATTGTTGGTTCGATTCCCTCTCGGGGGGCTGATTATATTTAAAATTATGAGGTAACAAGTTACCAATTAGACGGTGTGAGTGAGTGTGTGTGTGTGTTTTTTATTATAATTAAAAAGTTATGCTATTTATTATCTATATTTCGTTGTTTTTTTCTTAATTTATAAAACTATTTATATCTATATTTCTTTAACTATATTTTCTTGACAAACGTCACGTTGACATTTCTTCTAGCCACTAAAGAAAAATTGTCAGCAGATATGTCAGGAATAACAAAATTACGCTTCTCCCACGCGAAAACCATCCAAAACCATTAGATGGAGGATAAACCAAAGAAATTACCTGCAAGAGAGAAATATAAGACCTGGTACAAAGTTGACATCGACGGTCCATATATCACCAAATATGGGCCAAATATTGGGAAGGAAAATAATTTAAATAACTCAAATTATTCGAAAACTATGAGAAAATTGAGGAAAACCGCCAAATTAAACGCGTGCCAGTCGCCCCCGCATCTGACGTATCCGCACACCGTGACAACGAATTTGGCGCGAAAATATTTCTTGTTGTTTTTTTTTATTTTCATGTTGTACTGCGCATACGCTTTGGTGTTCCCAATGAAAAATACAGTTAGGTTCAGACAAAATATACATTGAATTAAATATTTTTGTAATTTTTTAAATGACATTTAAATTTAAGATGATTCAATAAAAAAATATACTTGTAAATGTGTTTTTTTAGCTTTACACTTTTATTTTGCATAACAAGGTAAACCGGGAGTGTCTATTGTCAAGACACTCCATGCTGTGCTGTCCGTTGAACTCGAGACATTGCTTGTTGAGAGATGAAGGAAATGAAAATAATTTCCCTAATTGCGAATAATTTTTATCGATGGGTAAAATGTGCGTTGCTTTAGTAACGTATCAATTTATACAAAAGTCATACTTATGTCAAAATATGATGTTAGTATCTGTGTAATATTCATTTTAATAAATTTAAAAAATCAGTTTTACGCTTAATCCCGTATAGTACGGTAAATAAAGACAACCTAATGTCAAGACACTCGGTTGACTGATTTCCGCCTGAAATCGAGATATTGCGTGTTTTGTAGCGAGTTTTGTCTTACCAAAGTTAAAGTATTAAATTTATTTACATCTTAAATGAAACTGTTTTAAACGGATTAATCGCGAATATTTTGGTATTCGAAAATACATTTTGGGCACCTGACGTTTCGAACACTTTACAGTAGTCCGTGGTCACAGGTAGCCACTGTCTACCTGTGACTACCTGTGTAGTATTTTCGAATACAAAAAATACACGATTAATCCGGTTAAAATAGTTTCATTTAAAATGTATAAAAATCGCGGAAATCAAAGATGTTATTATATTTATTTCCGATTCAAACCCGCGCCACTTGAATACCGTCCATGATCCATCATACCAGATCGTATCAAAGAGTCGCGGGTTCGAATCCCACTGTGGTTAAAATTTTTATACATTTTTTCAAAAATGTTTTCTCATCCTAATTGTGGAATAACACTTTAAAAATAGTAAATATATTTACACCTTTTTAATATATGATTAAAAAAATATACAGCATTTCTTCTACATATGAAAATAAGTGCAAATAAAATATTTTAACAGTATTTCTTCATCTTTTCTGATTAAAAGTTGAATATTCTATAATCTAGCAACAAGCTAGATAGAAGACTTTATCATTATAATTTAAATAAATAGGTAAAGAAAAAACTTTGGAATCCTTTATTAAGAAAATAAAATGGAGAGAATTGTATGTAATTTAATAATATCTTCCATAATATATTAGAAATATATATTAAATTAATAAACACAACACACACTACTATACATTTAACAGACACTTGTGTATAAAGTGACATCCACGTTGCTATGGCAACCCGTATTTTCTCCGTCAACGGGATACTAGTAATAACGAAAATGTAAATAGAAAACGTCATTTGTCACGACATTGTTAATATTGAGGTCAATATTTAAATAATGTATAATCATTTAGGACACGTCTAGCTTACGCCACATTATGTGATCTGTGTGAAAATGTGTTGAAAGTGACATAATGGCGTGTTAGTTGCTTGCATAGTGTTGCTACACATAGAGTAGGGGAGTCCTTGCTTGGTGTACCCGAAATCTTAATCCAATCTGGAGTCCCTCATAGGAATCCCTGTCCCGAGTCCCAAATTGGGCAGGTAACGCAAGAGAGGGTAAAAAGGCATTTGGCTAAGATTAATGCGTAATATCTGTCTGTTCAGCCTAATATCTGAAAGTTAAGGTAACTTAAGGTTTGGGCGGACGTCCTGCATAGTTTGAACGCCCTGCATGGTTTAACCTGCTGTGACAGACGCAGAGACCAGGATTAATCTGGCAGTGACTTACAGTTGGCATCAAGCCTTGGCATCTAGGGAATGGCCGCCATGGAAGTGTGGGAGTCCCCATCATCCAGGCAACATCCATCTGCCTGTCCGAGTACAATCGAAGCATTCCCTCGGTGGCTCACTATTGATTACGGGCTATCTATAAATTAATGGTGGAGGGGGGGGGCAGTGAGATATGCCACAACGGTGGTCTCACAAAAGGGACCAGCTAAGACAAACACGGGGGGAGGGTTCAGATCAGGAATCATAAAATTCATATGACGCTATATATGGACAGCGTCTTAGCGAGACGTTATGGCATTCTAACCTTCTGCATCACATAGGTCCTTACGGGCATAGATGCTTTAGAATGTACTTGAATTGGATACTGAGTGAGACCGCCCAACACATGCTGGAGATATGCCCAGCCTGGGCGTCTAAACGCTACGCATTGGCGGTCGAGATGGAGCATTGTGAGGTTATAGTAGATATACGGACGTCCTTACCCTGTCCCGAGTGCCCGAAATCACGGATAGTCGAACACGTATCTATATTATTATTTTTATAAGCATTTATATGCTTATGAAAATAAAGTAAGCCAAGCCGCGAGTTACGCCACTCCACATGCAATGTCTTGATTCATTCGGAAAGTAGTGGACACTGTGTGCTCCGCTTGTCCGAGCTAATAAAATATAAAATGACATATAAAAATGTATCAAATGTTAGATATGGGATAAGAACATATATCTTTCAAAGGGTAGTCATCATCAGCTTGTCTCCATTATTAAAAAAAAGGGAAGGGCGTGCGCCCAGGGAACCCTTTCAACGGAACCCATTCAGAGTTGATAAGAAAATGGAAATTTCTTACATTTTCTCACCAACCCTAAATGTAATTCGAAATGAAATCTGTATATTTAAATTATTTTTTCAAGGCACATTACCTAAAGATACGAATTACATAAAAATGTTTCTGTCATATATCTAGCCCTTTGCTTTCTTCAGCCGTCTGCTTGAACATCAGCTAGCCTTAGTTCCAAGCAAACGTTTATATCGATAGGTAAATAAATAAAATTGTTTTAGGAATTTAAATTAACATAAAGCTAAAAAATGCAATACAGCGTCCAAATAAATATATATTAGGTATGTATACTGGAATGACATTGTCTTAAATTTAATGTAATGATTAAAAAAACAAAAATATTTGAGAAAATTAGGTATAAATATGGAAACAGTTTTTTTTAATATTATAAAAAAAGATTCACGCTTTATCCTACAGGATAACCAGATACAACCTAATGTCAAGACCACCGAAATCGAGACATTGCGTGTTATATCAACGCCGCGCTTTTGGCGCACTTGAACGGAGAAATTCAAATTAATTCTAATTATAATTATTTCTCTGAGTGGGATTCGAACACCTAACTACTGCGCCACGATGGGTTAGTACATTTATTTAAAAATAAATATCAAATACGTCTTTCTTCGTATCTTACCTACGTTTCTTCTTATAATACTGCTACATTCCTTATAATGTAAACAACTAATTTGTACCGGTAAATAGTAAAAAAACCAAAATATTTCCTATATCTGAATTTAATTAAGATCTTTCCAATCCCTTGAACTAGGGTATCTTTCCCTTTGTTATTACAGGGAAAACCCCATAAAGGGGAAACCCCAAATTTAGTCACATTTTAATGAATGTATAAGGAAATGCTATCTATATGTGTTTTAGTTAGCAGGAGGTGGAATGGATACGATGGTTGTGGATTCGATCCCTATTCGTTTACGTTTTTATTCAAGCTATTTTTATTTCTCTACTCTGGTAAAACAAATAGCACCGTTGGATTCCATTTAACAAACAATATCTTGGATTTAGGAGAAATGTGGTGAATGAGGTGTCTTGACACTAGGTTCTCTCTGCACTGCTAGGTGGGATTGAGTGTGAATCTGAAAGAGGAGAAATTATACATTATGCTGTCAGAACGTGACAGAACGTCTGACTCAACGTCGTGCAGGTTCCCACCCTCGGGATTTACGGGTGTTGGGGTTGTCTTCCTATTGAAGTTCCCTTAGGGCTTAGTGGGTATACCGTAAGCCTAAATCCGAGCGTGGGTGTACATATCCGATTCGAGTTTGTCCTGGACAAGGACATTCGTTTCACGCCACGTTAATATTATCGTTATCAGATTCGGACACGTGTGCACATTTTCAAATAAATCACACGCCAAGGTTGGCAAAAGATTTGCATGTAGCAAGACTTTCAAGCATTGATAAATAAGTAGAAACACAAGCACAAAGCCAGTGACAGATTCCTCATTTCAAAATTACTATTTCATTTGTAAAGATATAGATATATCTTAAATGTATTACTCTCCTATAATATTGAAATTGTGAAGGTATATATACAAGTATTTTTTTTAATTTTAACTTATACCCGCATAATAGGGTAGACAGAAAGTACCTAGTGTCAAGACACTCCGTACTCCGCTTTCCATCGAATTTGAGATGTTGCGTCTTGAATGGCGAAGAAAATAAAAATAATTTAAATATAATCATTCACCTGAGTTTGGACCGAACCCACAACCGATCGTGTTCACAGTCAGACGCTGCCCCACTGCGCCACGACCGGCTTAGAGAAACAAATGAACGCCTGTTATTTCTAATCTTTTTGTAGGAATTATGTTTCAAGCCGATTAATCGAATTAGATAAGAACTTTTAGTCAGCTAATAATGATTTGACATTTTTTACAACTACCTTCATTGAAATAGATACATAAATAATTTTCAATATATTACTTAATGTATGCGGTGTTAAGCTCCATTTTTTTAATCTTCTCACAAACGGTATTGAAGAATGGTTAATATTGGCTTTTTAAGCACAACTCTAAAACATGATTCTATCTAGAAAATCTACATATTATAGAATAAATTAACTAGCCATTCGATGAGTAAGTAATAAGTTCGATTCCCATTCAAATCAATATTCGTATTGGATTTTAAAATATAAATTGGGATGTTTTTAAGGACTTTTGTGTTATATGTATATTTTTTTTAATTTTTAAAATCATTTAAGGAAATATATTTGTTCGTCATTGTAGAGTTATGTCGATCAGTAAAATTTACATTTATCAAAAAGATCAAGCTAACTTGTACACGGTATAGATACCGACTTATGGAATTAGCTGATAATGTAGGCGATTGTTTCTTAAAAAACAATTTTATTTACATTACCTCTGTAACTCAAAACTTATAAGAATAAATCTTAACCTCTTTATGTCGAGTCCCACTCTATAACTCGACTACTCTTTCCATGTTCCTATGTTTTTGAATCTTAATATTGGATTTTATATATTTTACCTGTGTACCTGTGACCACGAACTACAGTAACGTGGGGTTTTCAAAAATCCCGCCTAGGGAAATATCCAGTTATCATATAAATTTACTTATTATATTATATTAAATCTTAAATATTTTTATTTGTGAACGTAAACTGTAATAGTAACAAATATCCACACAATATCATACCCACTGAGCTATGATGGAGTTATTTTGGTATTTTTTTTAATAATTTGAATACATTAAAGTATATTTCATTATAATTTCACAGGTCGCACGCAGCTTAATTAATTATGTTCATATAAGACATTTAATAATTATAGAAATGTTGACAGGAAGTATCCAGTGTCAAGACACTCCGTACTTTGCTTTCTGCAGAATTCGAATTCTTAAATAACAAAGGCGATTTAAATTTATGCGATAATGCGAATTAAATATAAGCGATTATTTCCTATAAAATAGTCGATATATATATATATATATATACGTAAAATAGGATGTTTCATTCATATACCAACAAGGCACAACATTGAAAGGGAAAGTAGTTTTGATTCGAAGATTGACAAAGGCTTAAATCGAGCCTTCTCGCACGATATAGAGGCGATTGTACAAATAGCTCGGCTTTTTGCTTAAGAATGTATACTGTTTTATGTTTATTTATGATGCAATAATAAAACGATAATGTTTTTACCGAAAATCAATAAAAAGACATATTACTTGATCAAAAAGGGAAAATTAAATTTAGTTATTTATATAGGTGTTTTTCCAGCTTCACGCTTTTATCCCGCATATCAGGGAAAGATCCAGTGGCAAGACACTCTGTATTACGCTTTCCACCGTGTCTAGACGGGTCAACAGGAAGGAAGTACCTACTTTTAAGACACTCCGTTCGATTTCCGTCGAATTCGAGACATTGCGTGTTAAGTAACAAAACTCAACGCCGCGCTTTGTCTTACCAGAGTGAAAAATGAATATAAGTTCAAATATACTTAATCATTCCCTCGAGTGGGAATCGAACCCACAACTGATCGCGTTTACAGTCAGACGCTGTCCACTGCGCCACGACCAAACTCAATAATATATATAGAAATTATAATTACAATGTGAAGAGCATTGTAAAAAACATTAAAATTAAAAAAATATATAATAGACATGTTTAAAATTATATTAATAAGATTTAATGATAAATAAGTTCAAAAAATATTTAACGAATTGAGAAAATTAATTCAAAAAAAATTTTGGCATAAGTTTGAGGGAAACTTAATAATACTTCTAATATCTATAATTTGTATTACAGATAAAAAATAAAAACTATATAAAAATAGTATAGTGTACATAAACATTATTAAATTTTAAGTTTATTTTATTGACAGTTGTTATTTTTTTAATTAAACAGGCTAAGATATTTTAGTACTAGGCAATCTGTTCTATGTTTTCAGCTTTTATAATTTCTATTTAGTTTTTCTTTAACATATACGTATATAATAATTTATAGCTATATTTTATTTTATATATTAACAAAAATTAACTAAAATATTGTAAAAAAATATGTAAAAAAGATGTTTCTTTTTTATCCTCATTGAAAACACTCCCTAACATTGACATTACGTGCCATCGCTTATCAATCATCTATCTCGCTCACTCGTGACCCGAATTTATATGTTAGAGCGAGACACAGCACATAAGATGGCGGGTCAAACCAGCTGTCATAGCCGCCAACTTCACTACACAATCATCGATTGTATACATTGGCGCCAATAAGGCCAACGCGTTGGACTTATTCTCTATACTAAAATAATTCAATTACATCTTATGTAAGAACTCCTGACTGTAAATGAAATTGGTTGTGGGTTCGATACGCAGTCAGGGGAATGATTATATCATTTTTTTTCTTTAAACGCACCGGTAAAATAAAATGCGGCGTTTGTTTCCGCTATACAACACACAACATCTTGATTTTAGAGAGAAAGAGTAGAACGAAGTGTCTTGACACTATGTTCTCTCCGATTATGTTACATATGAGACACGCGAAGCAAAATTAAATTAACATCAACATTGGTCGTTTGCAACCAACTTCGTTTTCGTCGCCGTTTCCAATCAGTCGCTGGCAAAACGTCATGGAGGCGAGACGCTGTTGAACGACGAATTAATATACTGAAATGTAAACAACGGTGTTAGTGAGAGAAAAATCAAAATGTCGTGCTTTAAAAGTGTTTTTCTACTGTTATGTGTAACAAAGTGTTGTTTTGCGAACACATTCGTCAACGAATTGGCTACAAGCGAACATGTCCACATGCAATGCAGTCACGAACACCCAAAAGCTGACGATGTGAGTTTATATATACTAATTTATTTACAAAATTTACTTAAACTAACATTTCAACCTATTATCCACACCCTTTCATAAAATTTTTAACTTATTTTTTCTAAATTCCAACCAATGAAATCCTAGAATTCATGTAATTTGCTAATTAAATAGTTTTATATAAAAATAAACACTAAAACTTCATTAAATTATGACAACATGCCCCATTTCTGACATAAACGTTGTTTTTGTTTCTTAATAAATAGTTAATTATATATAATTTATGTATATCCTCCATGTTACATTCATATGTGTGTTTATTTAAAAAATAACCTCTGAATTATAATAAATACAATTTTATTATCTTCACTTATCTTATCTATGCATTAGATATTATTTATATTAATTAAAAAATATATATTATCTTTAGCCACTTTAAACCATCAGATTTGTTTTGATTAAAAAATGCGCCTGTGTCCGGTTTCCATGACAACATAATAATGTCCAACCATGAACCTAATTTTTTAACTTAATTTTTTTTTTTTGCTATATAATAAATAGTTATTTTTATTTCTGAGATGAATATAACTTTAAAATATTTCTACTAAAAAAAATATATCGATTTTAATTATTAATTATTCCTTAGGTTAAATTGTTCACTTAAATACCAATTTGATGTTAAAGAGAAAGAATCGTATTCGGCGAAAAGAGGAGTACGGAGTGTCTTGACACTAGGTACTTCCTATAGGGTAACGTGCGGAATAAATATAATAATAATTTTTGATACCCTTGTGTTAGCTTCACCAGTATCTATTTATCAATGCAAGAAAATCTTGCAATGATATTTTGACATTTCTTGCACTCCCTTTCCTGTGGGCTGATGACATTACAATATTACTGTAATAAAAACCTGATGTACTTGTCAGGAAGATTAGGTACAATAAACAAGGAAGTAGAAGAGAGAGAGAGCAGTCACTCCGTACTCCACTTTCTGCCGAATTTGATTCGATGTGTTTTCTTTGTTTTTGTACATAAAATGGATTTTTTAAGCGAATTAAATCTACTATAATTAGGAGCAAATATTTCTTGTTATATTTATTTTGAAAGTACCAGTAACAATAAGAATTTAACACTTTGTTAACTGTTTTTGTACGAAATCAATACATTGCATGTTGAGTGGCGGAACTCAACGCCGCGCTCCGTCTTACCCGAGCAGAGATATGAATTATACATTTAAGTAAACTAATTTATTCCAATATTATATATACGTTCCCTTTCGTTTTTGTTTACAATCGTTGCGTCATATGGTCTTGACTAAGATGAGGTTTTCTGGTGGTCATTGTAGGTTCAATGCCCTACCGTAAAATGTTTAATTCTAGAAAACTAGTGTCGCCGGTGACACGTAAAATACGCGTTACCACGGCAACGTGTATGTCACTTAATACATAAGTGTATGTCCAACTTATTGTAGTGTGTGTAATGTTTATTTTATTATTTTAAAGAGTTTCCAGTACATTTTAATTGGAATATATTGGATTTAGCATATGCAAAATCCAATATATTCCAATTAAAATGGTTATGTATATGTATTTGGTACCGTTTATATATATTTATATATATATATATGTATATATATATCGTACCGTTTATATATATATATATATATATATATATATATATATATATATATATATATATATAAACGGTACGATATATATATACAAAATTTGGTACCGGTTATTTATTAAAACGGTACCAAATTTTATACTCCTCTGTCAGAGTAATAATCGCCGAAATGGTTTTCAACCGAATTTCTTCGTATATGTTTTAATATGTTTTTTAGCTTCACGCTTTTATCTCGCACAGCAGGGTAGACAGGAAGTACATAGTGACAAGACACTCCTCTTGTTTATCTCCAACTACTCTTATTTAATATATATTCATTATCAAACGTAAAAATTACTTATTTAATAATTTAATTATTTTATTTTGTGCTTAAATAGAATACAAATTTAAATGTACTTTTTTGTGTGGAACTTAACGCCGCGCTTTGTCTAACCCTAAAGGCTGTGGCAAGGATTCTTAGAGTTTTTTTTTTATTACATCAAGTGGTTATCAATTCCTACACATCGTGCGACTGATATTGTCCCACTACGTCAATGGTATATCGAATTATTAAGTGTTATTTTTTTTTTTTTTTTGAAGTGACACTTGCTATATTAAAATTATTAGTAAGATATATCTACTAATTATTATTTTTAATATTTCCTAGTGATTACCAAAAAATAACATATTATACGAATATAACAGGTTGAACTAATTATCACAATTGTATTTGCTATAGAAAGCCTAATATAGAATGCATAAATTTTACGCAATTTATTTTACTAAACGCCTTGTTGACGTACAATACATGTTGCCTTGGCAACGTGTATGTCACTCAAGGATTGCAATTGCTGGCTGGATCCAGCAATCTGACGGCAGCGAGCCATGCTGGATCAATCAGTTTATGTTTTTATTATTAGATTATTTTTTTACTATGTTTAAAGTGTTTTTTCAAACTAAAAATTAGTTTATGGCCGGTCGTGGTGCGTCTGACTGACGCGATCGGTTGTGGGTTCTATTCGGGGGGATTATATTTAAATTATTGCCACTTCCTCGCTTTGGTAAGACAAAGTGCGTCGTTGAGTTTCGCCACTCAATACACAATGTCTCGAATTCGGTGGAAAGCGGAGTACTGAGTGTCTTGACACTAGATAGTCTCTGTCTACCCCGCTATGCAGGACGAAACCGTGAAGCTAAAAAAATAAAGTGTTTTTTTTTATTCCATATTGATTGCTGGATTTAGGTGGACTCAGTTCAATTTAGCAAACATGCGGATAAATTGAAAATTGCGTTTAAAGACCGTGAAAAGGCTCTCAGGCCTCTGGTGTTACACGGGGTCGGGGGTGACGGTGATCACTCACCATCAGGTGACCCGCACGCCCGTTTGCCTTGCCTGTCCTATAAAAAATATTAACTAATTTAATGTTATTTTCGTATATTATTTTAAATAATATCATTCTGCAATACTTTATACTCGTCTCGACTTTAATTTCACGCTTTTATCCCACTTAACAGGGTAGACGTGAAGTGCCTAGTGTGAAAATACTCCGTATACTCTGTTTTCCGCCGAAATTCGAGACTGCATAGTGAATCGCGGAGCCCAACACCGCGCTTGTAAATGGGAATCAAACCCACTACCAATCGCCTCTACAGTCAGATAGATGTAAAATCTCCATATCAAGCTTCGTTAAGCTTCGGTAAAAAGTAATTAATAACAATATTTCACGTGGGAGGTGTCGATTTGCTTCTGGTATTTGAACCGGTGACATTTGTTGTATCATAATGTTATTTAGTAGACGTCACAACCTTGACTGTTCTACTGTATTCTAGTACCTGCTATTGATTATTGTATACTATAATTTAATTAAACTCGCCTTACAACTTGTACTAGGGGCTTTATTTACGCGTAAAATGTACGTTGTCATGGTAACGTAAATGACACTATGCAAGTGTGTTGTATGCAAGTGTCTTTTATTAATTTGATGTATTCAATACATTATGTATTTGATACAAAAGTTATTGATTATCTGGATTTTATATGGATAATTTTTAACTACGTTAAATATCTAAATAAATGGTGTTTTTTATGTACGAATTAAGATAATGTAAGTAAATAATAAAATCCAAGTGTTTCAAAGTGATCCATGGCATTGTCATTTTTTTTTGTAACTTCATGTCAAAGAGAAACCAGTGTCTAGACGCCGACAAAGTGAGGAATCACTTTGTCTGCTTTCAAGACATTGAGTATATATAATCAATACTCAATGTCTTGAAAGCCGACAAAGTGAGGAATCACTTTGTCTGCTTTCAAGACATTGAGTATTGAGTTGGCTTAACACAACGCCGCGCCTACAAGTGTTAGTGTATACAAGTGAAATGTATTATAATAATAATAATAATAACATGTAACATAACTTACTATTCGAAGAGCAACTAGCTAAAAAGTGGATGTAATTGCCGACTTAGAGGCCGGTCGTGGCGCAATGGGACGGCGTCTGACTGTTAACGCGTACGGTTGTGGGTTCGATCTCCACTCGGAGGGAGTGATTATATTTAAATTATTTTCATTTCCTCGCTCTGGTAAACACGAAGTATGGCGGTGACTTCCATCACCTAAAACGCAATGTTTCGAATTCGGTGGAAAACGAAGTACGGGGTGTCTTGACACTAGGTACTTTCTGTCTACCCTGCTATGCGGGATAATAAGCGTTAAGCTAAAAAAAAAATTGTCGATATAATGGCTTATATAGCCAACGTAGCCAAGGAAGGTAGAATCATAGTTAAAAAGGAGGGTAGGCGTTTTCTAATAATAGTATTATACAAATAACATAACTAACTAGCCACTAGCCAATATTACATACTCATTCTTTCACCTCGTCACTACCCTCTTTATACACACCCTTCACAGATCCTCATATTTTTGCGTGACCTTCCTCAAGTATCTTCGATACTGTGTCTTCAAAGGTCAACCGAGGTCTCCTCCTACCTCTCGTACCACTCACCTTTGCGATATTACCCATTTAATATATTATTTTAACACGAATCGTGAACCTGTTACCAATTGCGTTTATAGCCACTTCACCACAAGCCCACGATGTTAATAATAAAAATATTGCCCATTAATTAATTCTAAATTTTATCTAATTACGCAGGCGTTACGTGAAAATGTCATTTTACCTAATATTATTACAACTTTCATTACAAGTAATTTGTATGTTTGTAATCGTCTAAGGCGTAGAAAGCGTGAAGGTTTTCACGTGTTTTAGCAAGATATATATCATGATGTTACCGTGTTTAATATGTGTATATCGAGGCCGGTCGTGGCGCAGTAGAACAGCGTCTGACTGTAAACGCGATCGGTTGTGAGTTCGATTCCCATTTGAGGGAGTGGTTATATTCAATATTATCTTCACTTCCTCGCTCCGGTAAGACAAAGTGTAGCGTTGAGTTCCACCACTCAACACGCAATGTCTCGAGTTCCGTGGAAAGTGAAGTGTGGAGTGTCTTGACACTAGGTGCTTGTCTACCCTGTCTACCCTGCTGCGCGAGATAAAAGCGTGAAACAAAAAAATATCTAGAAAATGGTGTAATTTTTAATTTTTGTTAGAGAAAAATGGAGAAATGTCATAAGACAGTCTTGCTTCTTTAGAGTGGAATCGTTTTAAAAGGATTTTTAAGAAATAACTTCTCTTTTAAGGAGTCCCAAGGAACATATTAAATGTTAGCTGAATTATATGGACCTTATTCTTGATAATTGTAATTTATGTTTTTTTTACTCTAGGAACTTACTTCGACATTCCTCAAGGAACCTATATGACCAATTTCAGCTGTTTATATCTATGTAATAAAGAATATTAGACTGTGCGTTGTCTGTCGGTTCATATTTATTTATTTGTTTACTAACTGTACCCGCTACTGCGTTCGCGTGGAATTTAACATTTCTGGATCTTTACTTTATAATTGTAAAATGAGAGTGGCCTGAGTTATTCCTTTATTACATACACTTTCAGCGAAAATCCCATCAAAAGCAGTCCAGCCGCTCAGATAAACCAGCAGAAAAACAAAGTATAATGATATTTTTGCATATGCACCGTGTATTAATATACAAACAAATAATAATAATAATAATAATAATAATAATAATGTATTAATGTACAAACAGATACTCAAATTTTATTTATTTATTTGTATACATAGAAAGTATCTAGTGTCAAGACACTCTGTACTTGACTTTCTATCGATTGCGAGACATTGCCTTTTGAGTAGTGGAACTCAACGCAGCACTTTGTCTTACCAGGACGAGAAAGTGAATATAACTTTAAATCTAATTACTCCCCCGAGTGGAGATCGAACCCACAACCGGTCGCGTTTACGGTCAGACGCTGTCCCACTGTTCCATTATAATGCCACAATTTCGTTTAATTTACTTATTTCATCTTCATATATGATACAAGGCCGAAACTGTTAATTTGTTTTATCTGTCAGAAAAAAAAACGAAGAAAAGGTCTAAAGGTTTTAAATAAAAAATAAATATTAATATACATAAATATATTTAAAACTAAAGAAAGTTCTGAGATTGATGGGTAAAGTTGAACAATAATGTCACCTTTCTCTTTGCGTGGTGGGTGACAGTCCCAACAGCTACTTTCGCTTGTAATGTATGAAATGTATGAAGAGAACCTATCTAGATATACATATATGAAGTAAGCTTTCTACGTTTTTTAACAAAAAATTAGTGTATGTAGGGGTATGAAATTTGGCACAGTTATAATTTATATAGAGAAGAGCAAAACGCCAATATTTTTATGTTTTTTAACTTCACGCTTTTATCCCGCATGGCAGGATAGACAGAAAATACCTAGTGTTAAGACACTGCGTACTGCGCTTTCTTTGGATGTTGATTGGCGGAACTCAACCTCGCGCTTTATCTTACCAAACACATTTACAATTTTTATAACTGACAATAATATTTTTGACGTAGACTGGTATATATTTCCGCTTTAGCTACCGTACATTAGGATTTTGATACGCTTGTCACAAATATTCTTTGTTATTATATGTATATATAGAAGGATTTTTTTCAGTGTTGCCATTTTAATAATAAAAATGAGTTTAAAAATACCAGGATGTAAACTTCGGTACAGCCTCTAAAATTGTATATAGTGATCGATCTGTGATCCCGGACTACCATAGTATTTGTAACTTCGAGTTTGGTCTCTGAGGAAATTTAAATTTTGGGTAAGGGTTAAGGGAAGCGGCCGCCTTGCCAGAACGAGGAAGGGACAAATATTTGAATATGATCACTCGCCCCAGTGGGCATCGAACCCACTACACCACGACCTACCACATCTCTGGTTTTCTTTTTGAAGTTATTAAATTTACTATTTTGTGTCTCCGTTCTGGTAGGAAAGTGCTGCGTTAAGTTTCGCCACTCAATGTTTGCATAATCAAGTTTTTGTTACATTAAGTAAATGAAGTTGCTTTAATGTTTTTAAAGTTATTTTATTAAAAAAAATAGCATCACGCTTTTTCCCGCAAAGGGCCCCGCTTGAAGAGAATTTAATGTCAAGACACTCCGTTTTCCACTTTTGATTGTCAAAGAAAAACATAGCCTGATAAAACGAAACGCCGAACTTTTTCTGAACAGTGCTGAGAAATAAAATAAATTTAATATATTCATTACACCGACTAAGAATCGAACCCAGAACCAATCTTACAGTCAGAGGCCGTTCCACTGCGTCGCAATGATCACATAATACTAGAAGATCCGAAAAATACCTTCAAGATATGAACTTATACCCTCTGGAGTTGATAGGCTATCTCAAGTTTACTGCGCCCAATAGGTGAACATGCCAAAGCGAAGTTTTTTTATATAACTTTTATATTTTTAATTGTTTATTCTTATACAAACAATTATTTTGAATTGTTATATATGTAATATTTATAAAGGCCATAATAGCTCAGTGGAATTACGATAGGTCGTAGATTTGATTCTCATATCGAGAAATATTAAAAACTTAAAATAAATTTGGTTGTATGTATGTAAGCCCTAATATTAAGAAAATATTGCTAAAATACAATTGTGAAAACTCCATTGAAATCGGTTAAGCCGTTTTAGAGTATTTGTACAAATACAAACAGACACCAACAAACAAATCAAATTGTTTTTTGTTCTGTTATATTGATTAAGCCCACAATAATTGTTTTTCTCAAATACCATGTATTTATATACGATGGTAACACAAAGCGCGTTGAGTTCCGCCACTCAACACGCAATGTCTCGAATCCGGTGGAAAGCGCAGTACGGAGTGTCTTGTATCCAAGTGTGAAGCTAAAAAAAAATCCTTCCATGTACAGACCGAACCAGTTACTTATATATAAATTATTTGTATATTTTTAATGTTAAACTTTGTACGTATATAGTGTTTACTTAAAAATAAATAATTAAAAAAAAATAATAAGCACGCAATGTCTAGAATTCGAGGGAAAATGTAGTACGGAGTATCTCGACACTAGGTACTTTATGTCTATCCTATTATGCGGGATAACAGCGTAAAGCTAAACAGAACATACATATCCTGATTCATCTTTATCCTGATTCCTGGCAATTACAACAAGTTCATAGTACGAAAATATTGTAAATTTATCAACAAATTCGGACACTTGTACAAGTTTTGAAACAGATGTGTAGACGGGAAGATATTTTTTTTTACATTAATTGTTAGATAGTTACAGGTGAAGCTGATAAAAGCCATAAAACTATACTTTTTTTTCTACCTTCATACATTCCTGTATGTATAATAACTGCCATATATGTAGAGTCACGTCATGCAACTAGTATGTTCTTTGAACATACATACATACATATAATTACAAATAAATAAAACCGGTTTCCATTTCCTCCTGTTATTTTTGCATACGTAACGAAATTGTTTAAGATATTGAGATTCTTACAAGAACTAACAAAGGCTGGTTTACATTTTTAATTGCCTATAATTGTTGGAATCTTATTTTTTATGGGCATTTGGGAAGTGGTTTATTGACACCAGCTCGTGATATGCAGATGGTGTTTAATAGTGTAATTTAATAGTTTATAGTGTATAGTATTTGGTTGTATTACAAAGGTTGCGGGTTCAATTCTCACTGCTGTATATTAAATGATTAGCTTTTTGGTGAGCTATTTGACGTTCAAATAACGAAACATGTAACTTCTTTATTTTATATATTTAGTATCTATAGCAGGTGAGGTGGAGGGAACGGAGTGTCTAAACACTCCATTTTTAAAATTCTGACAATATTCTATTAACAGACAGTTGAACCACAGGTGAGAGTACTGTGTACGCATGTATGTAATTTTCAAAACTCCTAAGGGAGTTTAGGGATAAACTTAGAAGGGATTTCCGGAAATTCCTACAAAAAAGAGGAAAAACGGAATCTTATATTTTACATTGGCAATTATTTGCCACGTTGACTACATCGATAGACTTTATCAGTCCGTCATTACAGCCCGTGGCCGGGCCACAAGGGAAGTTGTCGGTATCAATTAGTATGTACATAAATATTCTCATTGCCCATTAAGGCTTCATATCTTCAATATGATGGCGGCTTCTGAAACGTCATAAAATGTTATGTAAGAAACGTAATTGAAAATTTTATTACGTCTATATGTTTGTACAATGTAGTATAGTAGAAATGTACATACTTTAGTTGTACGTTTGATTCCATGTTCAAGACAATGCATAGTACCTATCCGTCTATTTAAAGCAGCGTTAAACGCCATGAAAGTTTCAGCTTTGTCCTTTTCAGTAATCTGAATAGAAATATTAAAGTCACGCTTTTTTCCTCCATAGTAGGATACATAGATAGAACTCAGCGTTAAGACTCTGTATCTCATATTTCGTCCAGCGAAACTCAACGTCGCGTTTTGTATAACCAGATGAAAGAAATGAAAATAATTTGAATTGTGTCATTCCTCTGAGCATGTATTGAATCCATAACCAATAGTTTACAGTCAGACGCTGTTCCACTCTGACGTACATACATACATACATAGCATCTATAATATTAATAGATATAATGTAAATAATAATCCTTTATAGATTTTGTATGAATCAATTTTAATACGTAACGAATTATTATGTTGAGTTCAATTTGTTTATTTAATGGTTATATTATATGAAATGTAATGAGCTTTTCAATTTAAGCTTACTAAAACCCAATTAGCACTGTTATACGTGACGTGAAGTTAACTATATTTTCACGTTTTATCCCGTCGCAGGTTAATCATAGAGAACCTAGTGTCTAGAACGTAGTGTACCCACGCCACTTTGTTAGAGTAATGTCACTATAGACACTTGGTACATTTTTTATGATCTTAACTTGATTTCTTATGACGCCAAGTCTATATATCTTACTGGTTATTTTTTTTGTATCCAGAATGTTTAAGTACAATCATATTTAGTTTCATCGTAATCGAGACAGTATTTTTTGTGTGACGCTTGAACAGACAAACACACAGTCAGACAAAAAAAAACTATTACATTTTTTGGTTCAGTATCAATTTATTAACAATTTTTATATTTTTTTTTTAGCTTCACGCTTTTATCCCGCATACCAGGGTAGACAGAAAGTACCTAGTGTCAAGACACTCCGTACTTCGCTTTCCACCGAAGTCGAGACATTGCGTGTTGAGTGGTGGAGCTCAACGCCGCACTTTGTCTTTACCAGAGCGAGGAAGTGAAAATAATCACTACCCCGTGTGGGGATCGAACTCACAACCGATCGCGTTTATAGTCAGATGCTGTCACACTGCGCCACGACCGGCCTCTTTTATATTTTCCATATTTTATATATTTTTTATATTTTATATTTTCCATGTCTACAAGTATACGCCTTTATGATATACGTAAAGATAAAAAATATTATATTAAATCTAGGTTTAGGTATGAAGGACTTTTTACTGATAAGAGCATGACCGATATGGTGGTGGACGAGACGTCAACTAATAATATCAATCTATCAATATGCAATCCATCCAAACTTCATTCCACAGCCCTATTTCAATTTTCCATATTTTGCATAATTCCTACGCATTAACCGGTGACCATCTTTGAGTCTTTGAGAACTTATGGCTATGGTTGGTTGTGGATACCGGTGACAGCGGCAGAGTAAAAAGTATTATTGTCTTGAGATGCCTCTACGTGTTGGACCTGATTATATATATATATATATATATATATATATATATATATATATATATATATATATATATATATATATATATATATATATATATATATATATATAAATTAAAAGTTAATAGGTACAGGAGATAATACCCAATGGAATATAAAATAATATATATATATAATCATTCCCCCGACTGATAATCGAACCCACAACCGATCGCGTTTACAGTCAAACATTGTCCCACAAGACACGACCTGTACTTAGATTTCATATGATATCATTATGCTTATATATCTAGCTATAAGCAAACAACACTAGCAACACTACCGCGTTCTTTTAACATTACTTACATTCTAGTTTATAGTTGAAAAGTAACTTTTTATATTATATCTATTTTAGTAAATAGTTTACTCATATTTTGTTCATTATTTCTACATTTTTATTTGAAGAATAGGGGTATTTCATTTGGCACAGTTATCGGTTTAATAGATAAGGAATGTGGAATGTTAATTTTTTTTAGCTTCACGCTTTTATCTTGCACGGCAGGGTAGACAGAAAGTACCCAGTGTCAAGATACTTCCTATACAGCTTTTCTAGAACTGTAAATTCGAGACATTGCCCATTGAGGTGGAACTCATCACCGCACTTTATTTTAACCGAAGCGCGGAAATGAAAATTATTTGAATGTAATCATTCCCCAAAGTGGGAATCGAACCTATAAGCAATCGCGCTTACATTCCGGTCGACCTCAGTTTCATCTTGTGCCCAAAATAGCACTTCAATGTCCACTTAGTTTGTTATGTGCCTTAATTTTTTCTTCTTGTATAAAGTACATGAGTTTTAATACTATGTATTTTTGCTGTAATATATATGTTATTTTTTTATTTTCATACTTTACCACTAGGCTAGTATTTAGAAATAACGGAGCGCCAAACGCCCTGGTCCCTGCATACTTCTTGCCCTTCGGGTCCTCATGCTTTTTACGTGACGTTCCTCCAGTATCATCAATACCGTATTTTTGAAGGTCAATCGAGGAGACTTCGACGATCTCAAAAGGAAAATATAGTAAATTAATTAAAATTCCATAATATATCTACTGGGCATTTTGAATTTGAGTTTTCTGAATATTTTTCGGCAATTACTGAAGCTATATAAATCGTTCTTTTATTCAATTTCCCAATAATACGGGTTTTGAAGCCTGTTCTTATCGTATTAATTAAAAAAGGCCGTCGTGGCACAGTGGGTCTGGCTGTAAAAGGTTTGTTCTGGGTTCGATTTTCTATGTTCTCTACGAGATTACCATAAAGTGTTTATATAATTAGTTGATTTTGGTTTATTTAATGACTATATATAAATTATTAATATAATTTTAAAAACCTAATATATAAAATATATCGATAAATCACAATATATTAATATAAATCACATAATATGAATCAACAAATACCAATAAATCAATGTTTGATATTATTTTTTCACGCTCCACATAGCAGGGTAGACAGAAAATACCCAGTGTCATGATTCGTTGGATTCGTCGAAAGCGAAGTACACAATATACTTCGTTTCCGACGTTTTCGAAGCATTGCGTGTTGAGTAGTATAACTCAACGCTGCACTTTGTCATACCAGAGCGAGGTAGTGGAAATAATTTAAATATGATCACGTCCCCGAGTGGGAATCAAACCCACAATCGATCGCGTTTACCATCAGACGCTGTCATGACCGGCCCCAATATAATATAAATATAAAATCCTTTTGTAGTATATAAAATCAAAATATACAAATAAATATATAGGAAAAATCATAAAATACCAATATATCTTTATCTGATATTAATTATTTAATATAAAATTTTGATAGGTAAAAAGGTTAGGTTAGGTTAGGTGCTATATTTTTTTTAGCTTCACGCTTTTATCCCGCATACGCAGGCTAAACAGAAAGTATGTAGTGTCAAGATACATTTTGTCTTACTAGAAAGTGAAAATAATTTTAAATATAATCATTCCCCCAAGTGGAGATTGAACTCAAAACTGGTCGCATTTATAATCAGACGCTGTCCCACTGCGCCAAAATCGACCCCAAAATATATACCTCTTTTAACTCAATAGCTAACGAAGTATGCAGGAACCGTAGCGTTTGGATCCCTTAAAGTGTCAAATATTATTACCTAAATACAGTGTGTTAACTTTGGCGAGTGCTTTTTTTATCAAATTTGGCAATATATATATATATATATATATATATATATATATATATATATATATATATATATATATATATATATAATATTAAAACAATAACAAAGAAATAATGTTTATACTTTTTTTATAATAACAACTTTATATAAATATATACATTATAATAATTTAATGTATCTCATAAAAAAACAATAATTTAAACAGTTTGCATGGTTTGACACCGTTTTAAAAAAAACACACAAAAAAAATAACTCAATTTTCTCAAAATTGGAATTTTGCGACTACCTTCATTTGTCTCTTCATACATACATATTATATAAGAAGATACGCATCTGGTACCGTAGTAGTCTACGAAAAATGTAACATTTGGTCCACAAGGGCGTAACCTAGATAGAGTTTCAATTATTCCAGACACTTGTTCAAACAGCATCATTATCGTGACAGTCGGTTGACCTTCACAACCGGTATTGCATAATAAATCAGTTTTAGGTTATTACATTGGTATTTATAATATTATCTAATACAAGGAATATGTTCAAACCAGTTATCTATCTGTCAATTCGCCTCAATACGCGATGCCTAGAAATCGGCCAACTTGACACTGGGTTGTCTCTGACTACCCTGCTATGGAAAAAGCTGAGCTGAGCTATAGATAAGGCTGGCTGTAGAAAAATAATATAGGTAGATCAAATTAAACTTTCTACCCACTTCAGAGATTAGATGAATATATTTAAAGAATATAAGACAAAGCGCGGTGCTCAGCGCTTCACCTATTACGCTATGTCTGGATTTCGAACGGAAAGCAGTAGACGAATTGTCTTGACACTCGGCTGTTCTGTTACCCTGTTTTTTTTAATTTGCATCTCTGAGTACGTCAGTTAAATTACTACTGGGAAACATAATTGCCTCATTAAGCATGAACTACATATAATGTTACGGAAAATAACAATAGTTAATGATCCGATTAATTGTGTTATATAATGCAATCTTCTTTGAAATCATTTCACATAAACATTTTATATAACTCTCATAATTTAGTACTAAAAAATTAGTTTCTTGAGTATGTAAAGAGAATGTTGTTTCAAGTTTCTTGCGGCGTTGAGATCCGTCAATCAAAACGCAATGTTTTCAAAATCTAGTGAAAGCTGGACGGAGTGTCTTAACACTGGGTTCTATTTTTGGTAAAAATGTATGAAGTTATTTTCTTTCCTGCTAATATATATATATATATTTTTTTTTCTGAACTTATATTTTTTATTATCTTATAAAATAATTACTTACAATACTCAATGCAGCTTCGTATTGCCCAACGTTATAAATAAACTCCTCCATGATTTTCGTCGTCGGATGTGGCCGTGTCTTCTTCTTCTGCGAGGCAGTGGTGCTTGAGAAGGTGGAACGAGACAGCCACCCTCTCCAGGAGTTCCGGAGGGCGGTACACGACCGCCTACCACCTTAATAGGACAGAGGACGCTCAAGATGGCGAATTATCAGCTAGTTAGTTTCATGGCCGGGGCAGGCACGCGCTAGTCACTCCCGCGCGCTATTCTGTACTGGCCATCGAGGATGACCCACCATCCTCGAATCTGTGACATGTCTAACCAGCCAAATATAGCCTATTTGAGGTAAAATGTATAAAAAAAACAGCCATTTTTGACAGCAGTTTATTATCTATGTATGTATTCAAAATTACCTTACATAAGATTCGTTTGCTATTGTCAAACATTAAGCAGCCGGTATGTTGTTTTTTTTTAATTTTTGTCTCAATATACATGCCCTATGATTAAATATCATTTGGTTAATTAAAAAATATTTATATCGTTACCTCAAGTAATAAACAAAGCGGCCGCCTTGATCGATAAGGACGTAAAATATAATTTTACTGCAAATTATACAGCGTCGCCACGAAACAAAAACCTCGTGCTCGTATTTTAACAACCCAATAATGAACAAAATAGTTTTAATCTTTATCCCGCATAGCAGGGTAGTAGGGAGAACCTAGTGTCAAGAGAAGTTAAATTTTCGCCCGAAATCTGGATATTGCGTGTTGAGTGGCGAATTCAGCTCGCTTTGTCTTACCAGAGCGGAGAGAAGAAAATAAATTTTAATTATAATAGTTACCCCGAATGAGAATCGAACCCACAACCAATCGCGTTTACAGTCAGACGGTGTCCCACAAGAACACAATTGTCTCAATACGGCCTATATTTTTGAAACTGTTTTGGATAATTTCTTAGAATTTTACTTAGAATATGGCATTGAATTGAATGTAGTGTTTAATTACTAATTCTCTTTGAATAGGAAAATATATGTAAAACAAATAAGAGAATTATAATAATAATTATGGTTTTTTCGCGGCAGTATTTCCAGGTCAATAGCATGACCTCCAAAAGCGCGCTTGTTTCCCACTTTAAAAGGCCGGCAACGGCATCTATATGTCCCATAGTGTGACATGGGACCGGGGGTGGCGGTGATCATTCACCATCAGGTGACCCCCATGCTCGTTTGCCTTGCCTGTCCTATAAAAAATAAAATATCAAATAAAATAAAATAATCACATTTACTGGGTTTTCGCTCCGTACCGGCGATATAAAATCGCGTGTCCACGGAAGTTACCTTGATTTTACCGGATGTAATATTAATCTTTCTATATCAAGTCCATATAGAGCGTGATGTATGAGAAATTGATAATGATACTTGTTGGATAGTCGTTGTGGCACAGTGGAACTTGTTCTCAGTGATAGTTAGTAGGTATTGAGTACTAATTTAAACGTTTGAACAAATATATATGATATGATTTACAATATTTTTTTAGTTTTTTTTAAACACATTTGTAAACTTTTTGACGCTTATCAGTGTAGTGTACGAGAACGTAGTGTCATGACACGATTCGATTTCGGGATATTGCGTGTATCAGAATATATAAGTTTATATCAATCTACTTTGAAATTCTTATACGCTTGTTAAAATGGTTTCTAGGGCGTTTTAATAGGGGCTTTTTTTTAATATTTTGATTATCCTAATTACGTTACACGTTCAGGGGAAGGGAGGGGGTCGACGTAGTGTGACATTGCTTGAAAATAGTCGTCTTAGGACGGGGTCTTAGGGAGGGGTCAAAAACACATGAATTCGTGTGACGTCACTTATGGATATTAATAAAATATTTAAAAATTGTGAGGCCATAGTGACACAGTAGATTATTGTTCGAATGTAATTCGATCGTTGTAAGTTCGACCTCAGTTGGAGTACTAGATAATTTTCTTTTTATAGCTTCAAGGTTTTTTTCCCACATAACAGGATATACAAAAAGTACCTAGTGCCATGACACTCCGTATTTCGCTTTCCCCCGAATTCGGTTGAAGTCGGGTAAACGGGCCGGCCTATATCTGCCAATCCGGAGTCCCACATAACCTGTACCGAGTCCCCAATCGGGCAGGTATCCGTGACGCGACTTCTTCACGTATAAAAAAAAGGATTCCATACCAAAAGGATATAATAGGATCCTGTTACTAAACCTTCGCTGTCCTTCCGTCTGTCTATCTATCCGTCACCACGCTGTATCTCTTGAACCGTGATAGTTAGATTGTTGAAATTTTGACAAACGATGTATTTTTTTTCTTTGCTTCGCGCTTTTATCCCGCATAGCAATGTAGACAGAAAGTACCTAGTGTCAAGACACTCTGTACTTCGCTTTCCACCAAATTCGAGATATTGCGTATTTTTATTGCTGCTAAAACAACAAATACAATAGAATAGAACAAATATTTAAACTCCCATACAACAAACATGGTTTTCGCCTTTTTTCGTTTAATATTAATCGCAGAATATTTAGTTATGTATTTACATTAAAAAGTATCAATTAAATTGAAATAAAATAAATATTCAAGTTGATCTCCAATACAAGAAACATGATTTTTTTTGCAATTTTTATAAAGAAGAGTACGGAACCCTTCGCGCGACAGTCCAACTCGCGCTTGGCCGGTTTTTTTTTAATATTTCAAGTCACACATACCAAAAGGGTGCAATACAGTCTGCATATAAACGTGAAAAAAAAACACATACATTTGTTCAAAAGATATTTCGATTAAACGTAACACCGAAACTGACTTTCACTATCTCCCCACGTCTCGTATTGCGTAAGCGTGTGTTATATGGGAGATCTATAGATCTATAGATCTATAGATCTTTGATCTACGGACGATAAATTGATCATTGATATGACGTTTCTAAATAATGTTATAAATATGTATGTATGTATGTTTGTGTGTAATTAACATATATTATGTGTTCGTTAGGTTGAAATAAATTCAG
Organism: Dryadula phaetusa; assembly: GCA_032432895.1. Lineage (NCBI taxonomy): Eukaryota > Metazoa > Arthropoda > Insecta > Lepidoptera > Nymphalidae > Dryadula > Dryadula phaetusa. The sequence continues at coordinate 2,331,582 of JAOYRS010000096.1, read as the reverse complement.
CTTTTTATTGTACCATAGTGATTAATTAGAGAGAAAATTTTGAATATGAAAACGGTGAAATTTTGTATTATATATAATATATGCTTTTAATTATGGTTATATAGCAATATAGACAGAAAGTACCTAGTATCAAGACACTCAGTACTTCGCTTTCCGTCGAGACGTTGCGTGTTGAGTGGCGGAACTGAACGTCGCTCTTTATGTTGTTGGTGTTTCCATTATTTAAATTTTCACAGCATTATGTACCGTAATGCTCATTCAAACTATAAAAAGTAAGGTGACAAGATACTACATGGTATGTTGAACGAGGGAACACAACGCCGCACTATCTTATCATAGCAGGTTAAGTAATATCCTTTATCAAAGCAGAGTAGACATAAAGTATCTACTGATAAGACAATTTGTACTCCGCTAAACGTCAAATTCGAAACATGGCGCGTTCAGTGGTGGAACTTAACGCCGCGCTTGTTTTTACCTGAGCAAAGAAATGTTAATAATTTAAATATAATCGTTCCCTCGGAATTGAACCTACAAACGATTGCGTGTACAGTGGAACGCTGCTTCGTATGTAAACCACAGACCATATATAGTCCCTGTAATATATTTTCGATATTAATCTCAATTAAATATTAATTAACGTTTAATAAAACAATACGTATCTAACGTTTATATAATTTATGCATCATTAAAAAGCTATTAAATATCGAGATAACCTCTTTGACCGTGACATCAGTGTAGCAGGTCGCCAGTTCGAAGTCGCGTGTAATGTAATATATATGACGTCATATAACAATCTTTCTGATTTTTGTATTTCGCCATTTTTACATACTTATATTTTTTTTAATTTACAAAGTTTAATCGTCATACGTTCAAATCCGCCGACCTTAATTTGAACCCCTTACCTTTGTCCTAGAGAGCTGATATTTTGCTGCGTGTCTAGGATCGGATGACAATACAATAGTCCGTAGTTATTATTAAGTATGTTATTTTTTAAATGTTTTTTTTTATTAAACTGTTATTATATTATTTAAATGAAACTATTAAAAACGGTTATTTTTTTTATCTTCCCGCTTTTATCCCGCTTAGTAAGTAGGGTGGACAGAAAGTACATAGTGTCAAGACACTCACAACTTCTCACTTTGTCTTACCAAAGCGAAGAAATGAGAATTATTTAAACTTAATCACGCCCCTGAGTGGGAATCGAACCCACACTATTTGAAATTACAAAACAAAGAAGTCACTGGCGCGGCTAGTATAGTACAAACTTACATCCGGTACGGCGCATGATCTATTTTAAATGCATTGTACGTAGAGATGCCTAGTGTATACGATAGTAATAACAAGCCTGATACGTATTATGAATATACTTTTTTCGCTTCACAATTTTATCCCGCATAGCAGCAAGTACCTAGTGTCAAGACACTCCGTACTCCGCTTTACGGCGCTGTCTGTCTTACCGGAACAAAGAAATGACAATTTAAATATATTCATTTGCCCTAGTGGGAATTGAACTCACAATCGGCGTGTGAAGTCAGACGCTTTCCCACTGTGTCACGATTGGCCTAGATATATAAAGTGAATAAACTAAAAATTGGTTCCTTTTTTTAATATAAATATTCCACCTGAAGAATTCGAATCTGCGACCTCGACAGTACTAATGAGGTATAATCTCGCAAGTTATTACAATAAATTTCTTTGTTTGTCCGCCAAGGTTGAAAACATGTTATCATTTAGGGCGCTCCTTGCGACAGAGAGTGTGAAAACATTCAAGGTTTTACCATGGCTTATAACACATTGTACTCTTCGTTAATATATAACGGGTATTGAGTGCGCGACGTTTGTGGGTTCGATAATTTTTTTGGCATTGCCTCGCTCTGGTAAGACGTAAGACCGGATTTTAGTTCCGCCACTCAACACACAATTCGGGGGTAAGCGGAGTACGGAGTGTATTTACATTAGATATTTCCTGTTATGCGGGATAAGGTGAAGCTAAGAATGATTGATTATCTCATAATTACAATTTATTTGTAAAAACACTATTTCTTTACAAAAAAGCCTCTGTCTTTTTATGGACAATTCTTTTATCGCCTCTTTCTGAGAGCTAGGAAAAAAATAATATGAATATAATTATATATTAAATAATAATATAATTCTCTCGACAATTAATCGAACCCATAACCGATCGCGTTTACGTTTGACGCTGACGCACTGCGCCACGGCAGGCCTCAAAAGTGTTTTACAACTTAGAATAAGCTGAAATAAATAAATAAATAAAAATATTAAATTTCATATTTATCACTCATAGCTAGGTAGTCAAAGAAAATAATTATAGTGGCAAGACACTCCGTTCACCAATTACCTTTCCTTGTTAAATAAACACTTTTACAAACACGCTCAAAACATTACATATCTAAGAAAGATCTTCCTACCTCCCATTATTGATTAAAATTTATATTACCGTAATTTTTTTTTTACAACGTTGCTCTACTCTGGTAAGTCAAAACGCGGCGTTTGGTTCCGCCACTAAACAATGTCTCCATTTCAACTTTGAAGGCGGTAAACGCAATGTTTTGAAATTAGATTTTCTCGGACCTTACTGCTATGCGGAAAAAAAAACGTACAAAAAAATCGTTAATTGAGCTGATCGCTTGGACGTCATCCAAATAATGGGTTCGAATCCGGCAACGCTAATTGTACACGGTGTTCCAATAAACCGTTGAAAATCGCATCACAATTGACCAAGCCAGATAACCTTGTGCATATTTATTTCGGAATAATAAGTATTTCTAGTTTACGAGAAAAAATTGACTCACAAATACGGCCTTGTGGACCGTTTCATTATGAAACGTAAGGAAATACGTAACTTGAATAGTCGTTTTTATTAATTTATAGTTTTACTTTGAACTTGTTACCGTCATCAGAATTATAATAAATATAGCTTCGAATAATAAATATTACCCTATTGGTATGAGTATATTTAAATTCTCATTTCCCGGCTCTGTTAAGATAAAACACGGCGTTGAGTTCCGTCGATCTCTGAAATTGAGTTTCTAGACACTACATGTCTGTGGGAAAAGTGTAAAGTTATTAAAAAACGTGTAATATGATAATTATTTATACCACATACGCTATCGATAAATTCCGCGTTGTACCGCGGAACTCAACGCCATGCTTTGTTTCAAATTAATATTACACATATATATTTGCGTATACCTTTACGAGCTCCGGTTTCAAAATTCCGATAGTATTGTTGTGTTGCCATATGAATCTGTTATGATAAAGATAACCGCCTTGTAATATAATCAAGCAAATTGTTTTTTTACCTTTCTTTACTAGTGTCAAGACACTTCGTCGACTGCTATTCGCCCGAAATTGAGACATAGAGTGTTGGGTATATAAGAATTCTTACGTCCCACATTCGATGGGAATTGAACCCACAACCAATCGCGCTTACAGTCAGACGCTGTTCTACTGTGATGGAGATGAAACATGCGACTTTCTGTTATTTTCAATAAAATAATATGATTTCTACCACCTTGTCTACTATACAAAATTATGAATAATTATTTCTCAAGGCCGGTCCTGGCGTAGTGGAACAGCGTTTGTAAACGCGATCGGTTGTAGGTTCAATCCCCACTCGGGGGAGTGGTTGTATATAAAATATTTTAAATTCCTCTGGTAAAGCAAAACGCGGCGTTGAGTTCCGCCACATAACGCAATGTCTTGACTCACTTTTTTCGAAAAAATTATATAAATTAATTATATTTTATTTATAAACATCTCGACTGCGTATTAAGTATTCAATTATAATGAATCAACGAACTATAAAATTAACATACATGAAAAATACTTTCAAAATTACATGTTTTCTTTTATAATTGTACAATAATAATTTGCATATTATTGTGTTTACATTGAAATAGATTTAGTTTAGTATTTAAATTTTAAAAAATAATTAGTAATTTAAGTTTTATAACAGTTTTAAAGGGAAAAGATTACTTGAAAGACAGTAGAAGGGTTTTTTTATATTTATGCATAGAACAGTAGCTATAGAGAACATAGTGTCGCTACACTACGTTAAGGGGATAAAGAAGAAAATGGAGATAAGAGATATGTCACAACAAGACATCCCTTACTCCGCTTTTCGCCGAATTTGAGATTGCGTGTTGAGTGGCGGAACTCAACGCCTCGTTTTGTCTCACCAGAGCGAGAAAATGAAAATAGTTTCACATTATATTGTATATTACCTGTTTAATATATTTTTTTTAATATTCAGTTTCAGACATTAAAAATAAAAAAAATACCTTTAAAGATCTAGGCTATTTTGTTCTGAAATATATTAAAACGTGATTGACGTGAACCATAAAAGGAATTTTACATATTTTATTAAAGTATAAAATAATGAAAGAATGTTTTCAAACGTCAAGGGTATGGCAGTCAATTGTTCCCTTGTCAACTTTGCAATATAAATTACAGCGTGTATTGTCCTTTTTTTAAAGAAAAACGTGGCTATTTACACTTTATCCCGCATAGCAGGGTAGTCAGAAATAACCTGGTGTCAAGACACTCCGTTGACGGCTTTCCATTTGAAGTTGGGACACTTTTTTAGCTTTTCGCTTTTATCCCGCATAGCAGGGTAGACATAAAATAGCTAGTGTCAACACACTCCGTACTTCAAATTCCTAAGTTACTCCTTGTTATATCATCTATTTCCTTGTAAAAGTCCCGTTAAAATAAGTCCACATATTTCAAAGATTTACATGATTGGAACAAACAGACAGACACACTGACAAAATTTGTAATAAATTATTTTGGAATACGTACAACAGGCAACGAAGCCGCGCCCTCTTTAAAATCTTCCAAGTGCCAAATCTCGCTGCGTACAAATTTTTATACGTTTTCTAATCCTTAATGTTGCACAAAATTTTTGAAATAGTAAAATAATTGTAATAAATATTATTTTGGTATATGTACCGTGTATACAGACACTCCAATTTCATATATTTGCATAAAGAAACGGAGAGTGTAGTGTTTATATACTAGATTAATAACGGCTGGATTATTATACATTCCGCATCAACAAATAAATAACATGAATTTGTTCTATGAATAACTAAGTATCCTCCTGGGATAACTTTATCCCAGTGCGAAGTTATGGCATAACAACGTTAAAGCACTCACAAACGTCAATTAGACCTTAATAATTGATTTAAGTTAGATTTCTCTAGAGATGCCTTGATTTAAGTTTCAGACTTACTACGTAGATTATGTTATGATGGAATATTTGTTAATTTAAAAAAAAACATAAAAAATTTAAATGCGTCGAGATTTGAACCAGCGTCTCTTGTTTCCCGTCCAAGTGCTCTGACCGCTAAACCATGCGTTCTACATTCGGTTTGCACGCTTGTTACAAGTTATGCATGTTGCTTCGTTCATCTGGTTAGATAAAGGGCGGTGTTAGGTTATGTTATCCATATATTTACTGTTTTTAAAGTGTCATTCCACACTTTCAAACGTTTTTTTCAAAAATGTTTTCTAATCCTAAGTGTGGAATAACACTTTAAAAATAGTAAATAATTAAATAAAATAGCAATCTCTCTTTTGGTACACGATTATTTCTTAATCTTTAAGTAGTAGAAAGTTATAAAAATCTCTCTGCAGAGCTAATGCTAACAACACACAACAACGTTGTAACAAACGTGTAAGAATTTCGACGCAGCTGGTAGTAGACCGCATGGCTTAGCGGTCAGAGCGCTTGGACGGTATCCAAGAGGCGCGGGATCGAATCCCGCTGCGTTCAAATTTTTATACGTTTTTTTAAAAATGTTTTACGTTTTCCAAACTTAGCAGAGTAGTCAGAGAGAATCCTACCTGTTTCCCGCCAGTTTACGAGTTGTTTGGCAACATCTAACTCCGCACTTTGATCATAACCATTACAGTTTCACACTTCATCGCACACGTGACTGAATGTTCAACAACTCATCAAGTTCTTTAATAATAAAAGAGCAGCAGACTCTGTGGTGCGTTGAGTTTCGACACTCAATACATGATGTCACTAGTTTGTGGGGACATGAAACAATGGAGTGTCTTGACATTAAGTTGTTTCTGAATCTGCTACGCGGGATAAAGCGTGAAGCTGTGTTTCTTTTTAAATCAAGCTCAAGTCACCTTCAAGAAGTATTGTATTATGTTGTATTCGTTTATTATTTGTTTGTGGCCACGTAAATTAATTATTACAGCGATTCGACTCAGTTTACTGGATGATTTATGCGTGAAGGCCATTTGATAGATATCTTTAATATATTTTGTAATTCTCAGCCACAAATAATACTTTTAACAAATCTAAATTCAAGTAATCATTTCGAAGACAATAATATACGTACATACATAACTGACCTGCTGTGAGAGAGGCCTATGTCCAGCTGTGGACCTTTTTGTATATAGTGATGATACACACAATACACTAACAAATATTTTAATAATATTATTATCGTATGATAATTTGAACACAGCGGGAATTGAACCTGGGCTACTTGTATACCGTCACACACTAACATGCATGTTGCTAAGGCAATTATTAATCATGTTTTTATTTTTTATCGACCTTACTATTAATGAGCTGTACCCGCGACTTCGTCCGCGTGTATGTTAACCTTCTTATATTCCTATCTTTGGATTTTTATTTCATAATTCTAAAATAAAAATAGAGTAAGTTACTCTTTATTAGCTTCTGCTAGTGGAAGTCCCGTCAAAATCGATCCAGCATTTCTACAGACAAACCAGAACAAACAAATCAACAGACAGACCAAAATTGTAAAAAAAATATTGTTTGTTTATATATACATATACATTTAGTAAAAAGCGGTTATTTTAATATTACAAACAGACATTCCAATTTTAATTATATATATAAAATATGTAAATAGATCCGTAAATTACGTTTGACATTTGTCTAAAATAAAATTGACATTTAAATTATACAATTAAGCGCATACAACGTGTATTAATGACTTTTTGTTCACCTTCAATAGTACTTATTTTACTATTTTTTAAATGTTATTCCACACTTAGGATTAGAATATATTTAAAAAAAATATATAAAAAATTGAATGCAGCGGGATTCGAACCCGCGGCCCTTGGAAACCGTCCAAGTACTCTGATCGCTAAGCCCTACGTTCTTATACAGCTGCGTCGAAATTCTTATAAGTTTTTGTTACAACGTTATTTATGTTGTTAGCATCTCTGTAGAGGAAATTTAACAAATTTCTCCTATTTCGATTATTAAGAAATAGTCGGTTACGTAAATAAGTAAATATTTCTACATTATATTAAAATATATTTGTCCTAAATGTAAGAGGATGGACAGTGAGGAGAAGACAGTGTCTTATCACTTTGTTATCAATATGTACTCTATACTATACAATGCTTGTTTTTTATTGCGAACCTAGTATCAAAATAGCTGGTCTATTACAGTAGAAAATATATTAGTAATATAGGTGATTCACATTTCGCATTTAATTTAAGCCCAAATCCTGCCTATACAATAAAAATACATCATTCAATTCGGTCCAGTAGATTCAAAATAGACAGACAAATATAAAAAAAAATAATTCTAACCATATTATATTTTGATACTGTTTTACATCATTCTATACTAGATCGTCATATATATATTTATTGTAGACAGTTTTTACGGATTTTTTTATAGTACCTACACATAAATGTCATATGTACTAAGTGGCGTAACTTAACGCCACACTTTATTTCACCAGAGCTTGAAAATGGTTGATTTCATTCCAGCCTTATCGCTATTGACCGCATGGTGTGTTTATAGATAACTTAGTTCTTGATATTTATCATTATACTATGACCAAAATCAATCATAAAAAATAGTATCTGTGTGTTATTCTGATGTATAACCTATATTACTGTAAAGTTTCATTAAAATCTGTTTAGTAGTTTTTGCGTGAAACAGTAATAAAAATACATAAATATTCTTAAATTTTTCCATTTATAATATTCGTATTAAATATAGAATGTTCTTGTGACGATAATAATAGAAAAAAAAATTAAGGTTTAATATCTGATAATTAATGCTAATTAATGTCTCTTTGTGCCGCCATAACGTTGATTAATGAGCTTTTTATATTGCGTCTGACTGTAAACACGATTGGTTGTGGGTTCGATTCCCACTCAGTCAAATGACTATATTTAAAATTTATTTTAATTTCTCTCCGATAGCGGTAAACAGTCAACGGAGTGTCTTGACACTAGGTTCTCTCTGACTACTCTGCTATGCGGGATGGCGCGTGAAGCTGCTTATATATGTAGTATATAGTGACTATAGAGAGGGAGCTCCTCCAGTTTCATGCGAGGCTGGTACAACTCTCTTATTTATTTGATACACTTATTTAATATATAAGCAGTCCACGGAGTGTCTTGACACTGGGTTATCTCTGACAACCCTGCTGTGCGGGATGGCGCGTGAAGCTGCTTTTTTTTATAACTTAGCTTACGTAAGCCAGTGATCAAAACATGTAAACGAGTTTTGTATGCAATTAAATGTTAATGAACTTAGACGAGGTTATATTTTAGTACATGTTGAGAATAAGTGTTATTTTGATGGAATATGTATGTTTAAATAAACGTGACGTGTTTGTTGGTGGTTCAAATACCAATTGTGGGCATTTAAAATTATTTTTATTTTTCGGCTTTGGTAAGGCAAACCGCGGCGTTTAATTCCGGCACTCAACACGCTTTAGCTTGATTATGGGAGGAAATTGAACAGAGTGAAGCTGAAAGCGTGAAACTGATTTTTGCTTGCCTGGACTTTATCTGTTTTAGCATCTCCAGAGAAGAAACTCAATAGCATTCCATATATTCATCGTGCTGGAGTCCATCATATGAGTGAAGAGAGAGGAGCTCGGAGCAGTGTCTAGGATTTGCGACACAAGTGTACCTTCAAGGGGCCCTTTAAAATACGCATTCGCCTCCACAATAAGAGCCCCTCTCTTTAACTAGAAAAGATCTCACTAATGCCGCCTTCAGAAGTGGAAATTAAGTAATTATTGGAAACCTAGAAATGAACAAACTGATGATAGTTATAGATAGACAGGTCGAGATCTTTGTACTAGATTTCACCAACATTTCGTTTTATAATAGTTTCATGTATAAAAGGTATTGCTTTTAAACTTTTCTTGTTTATAGAAAATATTATAATTCTGCACTCCTTCTCTATGTAAATTATAACTGTGCCAAATTTCATACTCCTCGGATTGCGTTATTTTTATAAAAAGGGATGCAGTTTTTGCTTCACGTATTAATATACTGGTTAAAAGAAGAAAAAAAAAACGAAAAATATTTGTAAGTTACCTTTTCTGTATTATTAAGTATATTTTTTTCTTGTTAATGCTTGTTGTATCTACCTTGAAAGATGATTTTAAATTGTATTTTCTATTGATCATGGTGTAATGTTATTATAAGTCATAGAAAATCAAAAATAAATAAAGATATATTTTCTATGTAAATAAATAAGTAATTAAAAAATAAATAAATAAGTCACACTGCTCCTCGCTCTGGTAAAGACGAAGTGCGGCGTTGAGTTCCACCACTCAACACGCAATGTCTCGAATTCGGTGGTAAGCGAAGTACGGAGTATCTTGACACTAGATACTTTCTGTCTACCCTGCTATGCGGGATAAAAGCGTGAAGCTAAAAAAAATTTATTGAGATTCGGACAGTCATGATTTTTGCTTTAGTACTTTTAATTGCAAAATATGTGTATAGGTTTTTCCTCGTGTCCGTGTAAATAATTGCAAGATGGGAATCCCCTATGTCTAGTCATTATGGCATTCTTAAATACGTCAACATGGGAGAACATTATTATATTAGAACTATTAAAACTTTTTTCAATAAAATATTATTGTATATACTGCTAACAAATTAAGTTGTAATAAAACGTATAAGGATTACGACGCAGCCGGTAGTAGAACACATGGCTTAGCGGTCAGAGCGCTTGGACCGTTTACAAGAGGCGCGCGTTCGAATCCCACTGCATTCAAATTTTTATACGCTTTAGTAAAATATATGTATGGCCTAACTGGTTTTCATTTTTATTCATATCAAAAAAAAACAGTTTTAAATCGTACAAAAAATTTTACTCAACGAGATTCAAACTCCGTTTCTTGTTCTCGTGTAAGCGCTCTAACCGCATGCGCCATACGTTCTACTACCGGCTGTGTTGAAATTCTTATACTTTGGCACAACGTTATTTATGTTATTAGCATCTCTATAGAGAGATTTTTACAATTTTCTGCAACACAAAGAATATTTTTAAGAAAAAATCGTTTGATGAGAGAGAATGTTATGTATTAAACATTTAAATAGTGTTATACCATACTTAGGATAAAAAAAAACATTTAAAAAAAAACGTACAATAATTTGAAAGCAGTGGAATTCGAACCCGCGCCTCTTGGCAACCTGTCTGACCGGTCTGAAATTTGTGTACGTTTTTTTAAAAGTGTACAATTTGCTACTGCTATATTATACTTACTTAACTTAAAAAAATTAAGTTTGGTTTTTCAAAATATTTATACATTCATAAATGAATGAGACTGATCGTGGCTCAGTGGGACAGCGTCCGACTGTAAACGTGATCGGTTGTGGGTTTATAATTAATTTATTTTCACTTCTGGTAAAAGACAGTGCGGCGTTAAGTTCCACCACACAACACGCAATTCTTCGAATACGGTGGAAAGCGAAGTACGGAGTGTCTTGACACAAGATACTTTCTATCTACCCTGCTATGCAGGATAAAGCGTGAAGCTAAGAGAAAAAGGTATTCTTATAATTAAATCTTTGATTTTCGCTATTTATTCTGCAAGAATCCAGGGCAGTATGCGAAGCAATTAAGCAACTGATGGCGGTAGATTGATGTAATTAATTTTTCTATCATCTGACAGTCGAATGCCACCTCAGTCTACTTGTGACCACGCACTACTGTAAAGTGTTCGAAACGTCAGGTGTCCAAAAATGTATTTTGAATACCAAAATATGCGCGATTGATCTGTTTAAAATAATGTCATTTAAAACGTGTATTTTGATATTCGAAAGTACCTTAATACCTATATGAGTTTTCTAAAAATATACTTTCGAATGCCAAAATATATTTGATTAATTTGATTAAAATATATTTAAAAACATAAAAATATATTAAAAATATGGTTTTATTACTATGGTCTAGCGTTAAGTACACCACCCAATACGCATTATTTCACTTTCTAGCGGAAAGCAGTCAACGGATTGCCTTGACACCAGGTTATCTGTGCCTTGCATGCGGGATAAAGATAAAAATAATAATAAAATATTTAAATATTACTGAAATTTAAAAAAATAATATTAATGAGGAATATTAAGAATGTAATATTAACAAAGGTTAAGACAAGCTAAAAAACCGGTCGTGGCGCAGTGTCAGCGTCTGACTGTAAACGCGATCAGTTGTGGGTTCGATCCCCACTCGATGGAGTGATTATATTTAAATTATTTTCACTTCCTAGCTCTGGTATAGACAGAGTTCCACCACTCAACGCAATGTCTCGAATTCGGTGGAAAGCGAAGTACGTAGTGTCTTGACACTAGGTACTTTCTGTCTACCCTGCTATGTGGGATAAAAGCGTGAAGCTAAAAGAAATTAAAAAAATGACGTGTATAGAGTTTTTACTGCAAAAGCTGTAGTGTAGCTGTAGCACTCTATTTTCTATTTTTATTTTAAACAAATTTAGTGACATTTAGTGCTTTTTTTTTAATTATTTCACTCATTATGAACTTATATTTCGTATTTTTTGCTATTTTACATTATCTATTAATATATCTATATACTAATACATCTATATATTAATGCACGAAGCAATATCTTTGTATCCGTTTTTATCCGAAAATCACGCGTACTGAGGAGTATGTAATTTGGCACAGTTATAGTTTATATGGAGAAGGAGCGCAGAATGATACTGTTTTTATTATTAAACAATAATTCATAAAAATATATTAAAGTAATAAAATAAATGTAACACACAAACTACCATAAATAATTTCTTTTAGTTATTCAATGTTATTTTAGAATATCCGATTGGAGCAAACAGCTTTGCTTACCTAATGAGTACAAAAATAATAAAAAAATAATATATATTTTTTCCATATATTATCTTATGTTTTTAAATTGTATTAAAAACATTAAATTAAATTAATAAAAAAAAAGAAAATTGCCATCCCTGGTGGGGATCGAACCCACGACCTTTGGATTAGAAGTCCAACGCGCTATCCTCTGCGCCACAGGGACATACACGTAGTGCTCGATAATACATTACATATCATATAGTGTATATGAAAAGCTTTAGATGCCGGTCGTGGCACTGTAGGACAGTGTCTGACTGTCAACGCGATCGGTTGTGGGTTCGATTCCCATACGGGGGAGTGATTTTATTTAAATTATTTTCATTTCCTTCCCCTGGTAAAACTAGGTGGTCGAGTTCCGTCATTCAAAACGCAATATCTCGATATTTGACAGAAAACGGAGTGTCTTGACACTAGGTGCTTTCTGTCTATCCCGCTTCGAAATTCACCGAATTGTAAACAGAGCGTGTTAAGTGAGATCAGACGCTGTCCCAATACGCAACGACTGGGCTCTTTTCATTATTTGTTATTAAAAAATATACTTAATAATACAGATATATATATATTTTTATATATGAAATAACGAAGTCGCGGGAATAACTCTGTTTTTGACAAACTAATCTAACCATCTGCATTTCAACTATTGTGAAAGTGGCGAAAACATAGTTTTTGTACGAAATTGGCTAAAAATTTCAAAAGAAATGACAAAACTGAACCAGAAAAAGCATTTTGACCGTGACTTTTATATTGCATCAAGCGTTTAACGCCGTTGTGGCGCCGTGGTTATAAATCGTAGAATAATTTAGAAACAGGTGCTAATTTCATATATATTATATGTTTTGAGTATTTTGGACATTTGTAGTTGGGGTTCGATTCCTATTCGAATTCATTAATTATTTTTAAAATAAGCTTGTTTTTGCTTCCTCTGCTATCAAAACGCAGCGCTAGGTTTCGCCATTTAACACGCAATGTCTTGACACTAGAATCTACTTATCCTGCTACTGGGACAACGTATGATTTTAAACGCGGTTGGTTGTGGGTTTGATTCTCTTTCGTACAAATAATTCTGTTTGAAATTTCCATTTTCCATTTCTCTACTTTGATACGATAAAGTTGAGTTCGCCATACAATGAGGGTGGTAAGTAATCGACTGAGTGTCTTGACACTAGGTTCTCTTTGAGTACCCTGGTATATGGTATATGGAATAAAGCTTTATATATATATATATATATATATATATATATATATATATATATATATATATATATATATATATATATATATATATATGTATATGTATATATATATATATATGTATATATATGTATATATATATATATATATATATATATATATATATATATATATATATATATGTCGCATCCGGGTCAATAGTTCGGAATATCAATAATACACAAACGTCAAAGTAACGTGTACAGAGCCTAGATTGGAGAGGGTAAACGTTGGAGAGGGTGAACGTTATATAAAAGAATGTGCACTCTGTATTCGAGTTTTTCATTACGGTACTATCGGTTGAATACAATACTAGCCTAGGAACTGTGCTGTGTTTATTGAAAAGAAACATACGAAGTATTTATTTCTCGCCCGGATCCCTGCTGACGCCCACAATGAGCGACCGTGAGGGTAACGAGTCTCCGATATCAGAAGTGGGATCTCAACGGGCTGAGAAACCGCTAAATCATGAAGAATTATGGCGGCAACTTATTGAAAAACAGAACCAAAATATAATGGCGCTGATCTTTACGCTACGACCGCATGAATCAAGTCGTCGCTTCACTCTACCGGAATTCAACCCTGATAAAGAAGAAAGTGACGCGAGATCTTGGTGTGCAACAGCGGATGTGTGTTTCGAAGACAACCCACCACGTGGCGGTCAACTCATTGTTGTCATTGGCAAGGCTCTGAAAGGTACCGCATCATCATGGTTGTCACATATATCATACCCTGGGATATCGTGGCCAGAATTTAAGGACCTATTCACTGCAAGATTCATATCCACAGACACATGTGCAGGTACCCTCATTAACTTGCATAGTGAAAAGCTAAAAGACAACGAGTCATTAACTGCATGCGCGAGTCGGATTATCACCTCATTAATGAACCGCTGGAAAGATTGCACCAAAGAACAGATCGCTGTAGCAACCGCCCTAGCGCACATTTCTCAACACGATTCGCGATTACAACGTCTTGCTTTTACAACGGAAATTACTTCCCGCCAGCAACTACAAAAAGAATTGCAGGCTTTCTCGTATCAAAAGCGAAAAGCTCCTGCAGCAGAGGCGTTGTCAACAACTGACAGCAAGCGAACAAAATTTTACAAGCAACCTACATTAAAGTGTTTTGGCTGTGGGAAATTGGGTCACCGGCAGGCTGAGTGTAGATCAAAGCCCAAGAACTACAAGCCAAAATCTCCCGTAAAGACTGACGTGGCTTCCACTTCTCATCGCGTAGAAAAATCAACGAGCATCAGATGTTTCAAGTGTGGAGTATTAGGACATGTGGCAAGCCGCTGTACTGCAGGATCTGGCTCCTGCGGTGGCAACACCAGCGCTAGTACATCGACCGAGCGTCGTGTCGACCTGTGCGTAGTCGAACCTCCTACTGGATACCTTCAACATCGCGGTGAGTCTTATGTGTTTCACTATGATTCTGGTGCTGAGTGTTCATTAATAAAGGAAAGTTTAGCTACGAAGTTTAGCGGAAAACGTAGTTGTAATATTGTTTCGTTAACTGGTATTGGCCAAAGCAGTGTAAAATCAACAGAACAAATTTTAGCTAAAGTTATGATTAATGAGCACTGTTTAGAATTGTTGTTACATGTTTTACCTGATATTTATTTACGCAGTGACATAATGGTTGGTCGTGAAATTTTGAATTTAGGATTTTCAATTTTGATGACGAGTACTAGCTTTCAATTGTTAAAATATAATGTTGTTAATAGCTGCACTATCCAAAACTTGTGGCCTGATTTTGAAAGTATCGATACAGATATACCCTTTGAACATAGATCACAACTTTTAAAGATATTAAATCGTTACTCGAAATATTTTGTAACCGGTATGCCTACTACACGCGTCATGACAGGTGAATTAGAGATACGGTTAAAAGATCCGAACAAAACGGTTCAAAGACGTCCTTATAGGTTATCGCTTGAGGAACGTAAGGCTATGCGAAATAAAGTTGACGAACTTTTACAGGCAAATATAATTAGGCCAAGCTGTTCGCCTTTTGCTAGCCCAGCTTTGTTAGTTAAAAAACAGGATGGGTCCGATAGGATGTGTATTGACTACCGGGAACTGAATGAAAATACCATTTCTGATAGATATCCCCTCCCCATCATTACAGATTTAATATCGCGTTTACAAGGAGCCAAATTCTTTACTAAACTCGATTGTGCTAGTGGATTCCATTTAATTCCATGCCATGAGGAGTCGATAGAGCGTACGGCCTTTGTAACTCCTGATGGTCAATATGAATATCTGACTATGCCTTTTGGTTTAAAGAATGCTATAACTGTATTTCAAAGAGCTATCGTAAATGCACTAGGAAACTTGGTACGTGATTACGTCATTGTTTACGTTGATGACGTCGTGATCCGGGCTGAATCGGAAGAACAGGGACTTGACAGACTTAATACCGTCCTTGAAGTTCTCACCAAATCCGGGTTTTCTTTAAATTCTAAAAAATGCTCTTTTCTTAAATCTAAAATTGAGTTCTTAGGCTATGAGGTAGAAAACGGTAATGTTAGACCAAATAAGCGAAAAATAGAATCACTCACTGCATTACCACCTCCTGAAACCGTTACGTAGTTAAGGCAATTCATAGGATTAGCTTCTTATTTTCGACAATTTGTTGCACAGTTTGCGTGTTTAATGGCTCCACTTTGTAGATTAACATCCCTCAAAGGCAATTTCATTTGGGAACCTGAGCATGAAGAAATCAGACAAAAAATAATTTCAATATTGACTAAGGAACCGATTTTAAAAATCTTTAGTCCTAGTCTCCCAGTAGAACTTCATACAGACGCAAGTTCAGAGGGGTACGGCGCTATTTTATTTCAAATTCATAACAATAAACGTCATGTCATAGCTTATTTTAGCAAACGTACATCTCCCGCGGAATCACGATACCATTCATACGAATTGGAAACACTCACTGTCGTAAATGCTATCAAACATTTTAGACAATACTTGCATGGACGTAAGTTTTTGGTAGTGACAGACTGTAATTCATTAAAGTCTTCCCAACGTAAAGTGGATTTGACGCCTAGAGTACATAGGTGGTGGTCCTATCTTCAATGTTTTGATTTCGATGTCGAATATAGACCGGGCAAACACATGGCACATGCTGACTTTTTTTCTCGAAACCCGATACCATCGTCATCGAACAATAGTCGCCCTTGTAGTAAAGTAGAGCACAAGCGAGTAAATATAGTCGAGCTCTCTTCAAATTGGTTAGCCGCTGAACAGCAGCAAGATAGCGAAATAATCAAAATTATCGATGATATGAATAACGGTAGATTGGAAGATAGTTTAGCCAATACATATGTCCTTAGATCCGGTATTCTGCACAGAAAGGTACAACGTAACGGTAGGACACGGTGTCTTCCGATTGTACCACATGCATTGAAATGGTCGGTCATAAATAACATTCATGATTCCCTTATTCACCTTGGGTGGGAGAAAACGCTCGAGAAAGCGTATGATCATTATTGGTTCGAGGGAATGTCGCGCTATGTAAAACGGTTTGTAGATAGCTGTTTAACATGTAAGGTAGCTAAATCTCGATCAGGTAAAATACAAGCCGAACATCACCCCATACCTAAGGTTACGTCGCCCTGGCATACTATTCACATGGACGCCACAGGCAAACTTAGTGGGAAAAATGATGTAAAAGAGTACGTTTTTGTTGTGATTGATGCCTTCACAAAATTCGTTTTATTATATCACACTGTTGATTTGAGAGTCACAGGGATGACTGTTGATTTGAGAGTCACAGGGATGACTATTGATTTGAGAGTCACAGGGATGACTGTTGATTTGAGAGTCACAGGGATGACTGTTGATTTGAGAGTCACAGGGATGACTGTTGATTTGAGAGTCACAGGGATGACTGTTGATTTGAGAGTCACAGGGATGACTGTTGATTTGAGAGTCACAGGGATGACTGTTGATTTGTGAGTCACAGGGATGACTGTTGATTTGTGAGTCACAGGGATGACTGTTGATTTGTGAGTCACAGGGATGACTATCATTGAACACTTGTAGTCACAGGGT
The DNA here is from genome assembly GCA_032432895.1 of Dryadula phaetusa. NCBI lineage: Eukaryota > Metazoa > Arthropoda > Insecta > Lepidoptera > Nymphalidae > Dryadula > Dryadula phaetusa. Next base: position 2,314,117 of record JAOYRS010000096.1, on the reverse strand, counting down.
TGACTTAAGTGTACGAGCGTATGTGTCGATTTTACGGTCACAGGGATGACTTAGTTACTGTGTACATGAATTGTACGGGGAGAACGTGCAGCAGTAGTCAATCACTTAATTTCGTTTGTGAAATTTTTTTATTGTTTTTAAAGAATTTGTGTTTAAAATAAAAATTATTTGATGACACAAGACTTTTATTTCAGTTATTTTAGTAGAATGGTCAGATATGGCCGAGCGTGAATGATACTGTGCGGTATTTTGTTTTTCTTCCAGATTAACACACGAGGACGTGTGTAACACAGGACGGCCGTGTCGCATCCGGGTCAATAGTTCGGAATATCAATAATACACAAACGTCAAAGTAACGTGTACAGAGCCTAGATTGGAGAGGGTAAACGTTGGAGAGGGTGAACGTTATATAAAAGAATGTGCACTCTGTATTCGAGTTTATCATTACGGTACTATCGGTTGAATACAATACTAGCCTAGGAACTGTGCTGTGTTTATTGAAAAGAAACATACGAAGTATTTATTTCTCGCCCGGATCCCTGCTGACGCCCACAATGAGCGACCGTGAGGGTAACGAGTCTCCGATATATATATATATATATATATATATATATATATATATATATATATATATATATATATATATATATAAATATTATCACGTTCTTTGTCTTCTTTATAATGTTCTCTTCAATCCGTCTTACCCAAAATATCTTAAAGAGCGATTAAAGTTTTTATGTGAATCACATAATTTTTCTCTCCGTTCTACCTTTAACTTAACTCTTAATATTCCTCGCCATTCTTCTTCCTTCTATACAAATTCCTTCACTATAAAATCTGTTCGCTTATGGAATTCCTTACCACTGAGAGTCAAACAAGCTAAAACATTACAAACTTTTAAAAAAAAGCTACAAGATTTTTATTTAACACAGATATTGCATTTTATTTCTTCTATTTATATATATATGAATGTATGTATATATAGATACATGTCTATGTATATGTTTATGTGTGTGTATGTGTTGTATATGTTTATGTATATGTATATATATATATATATATATATATATATATATATATATATATATGTGTTTATTTGTTTACATATGTATTTATTTATTTATATCTATTTACTCTGTACGCCCTCCCCTTTTCATTCATTCTCTCCTCTACCCAAAGGTTACCTGGAAGAGATCGCTAAACGAGCGATCTCTTCCAGGTCGCCTATTGTACTATTTAAATACAAAGATAGATTATGTATATTTTTTATTTTAAGTACAATAAAGAGTATTTTACTTTACTTTTTACTTTATATATATATATATATATATATATATATATATATATATATATATATATATATGACTTTAAGTTATTTATATGACTGCAAACTATACCGTTAACTAAATCTAATATATCCAGTTATAACTCATAACTTTGTTACCGTGTACTTTAGTGCGTCGTTTTTACTGTGAAACGTAAATGTCCATTTTTGGTTTTTTTTTTAAGAATTATATTTTTTCGGGGTCTTAAAGTAACCCCATGAAATGAAAAAGACATAAATAGAAATTTATATATAAGAGTGAGATAGCATATATACATAGCGTTTCCTACTATTTGTAATTTTATATGATGTAACATAACAACTGTCAAGGCCGGTCGTGGCGCAGTGGGACAGCGTCTGACTGTAAACGCGGTTGTGGGTTCGATTCCCACTCTGAGAAGTGATTATATTTAAATTATTTTTACTTTCTCGCTCTGGTGCGATACAAAGTGCAGTGTTGAGTTCCACTACTTAACACGCAATATCTCGAATTATGTGGAAAGCGAAGCACAGAGTGTCTTGACACTAGGTACTTCCTGTTTACCCTGCTATGCGGGATAAAAAGCGTGAAGCTAAAAAAAAATGTACAAATAAATAAAATTGGAATGTCTGTTTGTAATATTAAAATAACCGCTTTTTACTAACCACTGGAACGGCTTGATCTATTTTGACGTGACTTTCACTGGCAGATAGCCGATTTAATTAGGAATAACGTAGGTTTGTAGGTACTATTATTTCGATATAAAATAATATATATAATAAAATATTTTTTTTTCATATATATATATATATATATATATATATATATATATATATATATATATATGTGTGTGTATATATAAGTAACTTTGCGTCTTATATATATAGTAGGACAGGCAGGTTTTTTCGTACATTTTATGTATATTAATATGATAATGTAATTAAAGATAATTTCTATATTAATTTTTTTTTTAGCTTCACGCTTTTATCCCGCATCGTAATGTTGTCACGAAGTACCTAGTGCTAATTCACTCCGTTCTCCACTTTCCACCAGAATTCGATATATTGCGTGTTGAGTGGCGGAATTCAACGCCGCACTACCGCACGTATATTGTTATGCATAAAAAATATCAAATTCCATAACACTTAAAGAAAAATGAAAGTTTTGTACCAAGAATCGAACCCGGATCTTCCCTCAACACGTCATATCTACTAAACGTATAATTAAACTTTTTAAACTCGCTCAGCGTGAAGATCTTTGTCTAAGTTTCACTAAATGCATTCAATAATTATTTTAATTGCGCTAACTGATTTCTGATTGTTTCATATTAGTATGAGGTCATTATGGCGCAGTGGCAGCGTGTCTGTTTTGGGTTCGCAATTTGTTGTGGGTTCGATGCAAATTGATATGATGGTACTTTAATTTCACGCTTTTATCTAGCATAGCAAGGTAGACAGGAAAAGTATCTAGTGTCAAGACATGTATTCTGCTTTTCGCTAAATTAGAATGCGAATTCGAAACATTTGAATTGAACTCAATAATGCGCTTTGTCTAACCAGAGCAAGGAAATGAATAAAATCAAATCGAACCCACGATCGATTGCGTTTACAGGAAGACGTTCCACGGCACTACGACCGGCCTTTTTGATACTTTACTTGTTCGTCTTTTTAAGTGTAAAAAATTAAATTCCATTTTAAAAAAAAAAGAATTCAAAAAATATTGAATTCTATCACATTTAAGAAGGATTTTTACATAGTTTTCATTTCACCGCTCCGGTTAGACAAGTCGCGGCGTTGAGTTACGCTGCTCAATTTAGTAAGCAGTTTACTGTTATTAAGTTCTCTTTGACTACCCCGCTGTGTAGGAATTAGCTTGAAATATAAAAAAATAAGAAGTTTGCTTCTCGGGACGCCTGACAGAAATGATAATTTAAACTAATCTAAGTTGAAGTGTTTTGTATTGAATTTGTTTCACTTGAAACAAGATAACTTTATTATTTACATTCTATTTATATTATTATAATAATATAAGGAAATGTTATATTTATATAAAAAATATATTTTTAGCTTCACCTTTTTGTACTTCTCTTAGCAGAGTTGACAGTATCTAGTGTCAAGACACTCCGTGCCCCTTTTCCGCCTAATTCGAAATATTGAGTGTTAAGTGTCGAAACTCAACACCGCACTTTATTTCACCAATGAAAAGAACAAAATATAACATACCGGCTGCGTTAAAATTTTGATACTTATTTACGTTGTAATAATATATAGTAATTATACTTTTTTTTTTGTGTGTATATAAATAACATAAAATGTATAGAATAATATACATATTAAACTTCGCATATACAAGCCACTTTAAAGATATGCTCTATTTCTCTCAATAAATGTTAACGCATCACCTGCTGCATTGCGTGATCGTGACCACTATCTGATTTGTTTGCTTTTTAGTATGTATGCCTTTGACGTTTTGACGTTTTGACGTTTACACTCTCCGTAATTTATTATTTTCTCCTTTTTTAACCGACTTCGAAAGAGGAGGTTGTCAGTTTTATATGTATATATGTATGTAATATTGTTAGAGGGTAGACAGGAAAACAAGGAGTTGAGTAATATTTGAGTATGATAATCCATTTTGGCTTTCAAGCACGTGTGTTTACCTTGGTAAGTGTGCGTTTGTCCACGTATTTCTCGAAAACTAAAAGTCATATAGCGATGATTTTTTTACAACTAAAGTTAGATATACTTTAACTTAGAGAATATTACAAGTTTCATTAAAATCGGTCCAGTAGCTTCAGAGATATAGGTAAATTGCTTGTAAGAAAATATAGGTGGTGGGTAGTTGTATAGTTATTAGGAAGTCGGTTTAATTTTTTATTATTTTTCTTGCAAATAGCAGAGTAAACAGTCATTTTTTCATGTGATACATTTTTACGTAAATATTATGCGAGACTCCCAGATTTGTAGAAGTAAATCTTGAAGATTTAAAAAAAAAATACCTCTTGTGCCGGTTCTTCTCAGGTCTTGGGCTAATGCCTAAAGTTAATACTTTACTGAACTGGCGTAAAGCTGGTCAATGCTTATTATTGTCATTTTCTCGCTCTAGTAAAACAAAGCGCGGCGTTGAGTTCCGCTACTCAAAACACAAAATGTCTTGACTTCAGACGGAAAGCAGTTGACACTAAATTGTGTCCGAGTACCCTGCTATGCGGGATAAAGCGTGAAGCTGAAAAATTTTGCGCAGTTTACAATATAGTCCGTGGTCACAGGTAGACTCTACATCTTTTTTAAAAAAAAACAACAAATAACTAATATAGTTATATTATAGAAAGTAGTATATAGAATTTGAACCCACTACAGATACAGTACTTAACTCACAAGCAACGGAGTCGAGTAAGAATGAAGCGTTATTGTAAAAAAAAAATGACCTATGAACTTCTTTATTGTCTAGATCTTTAGATTTGCGCCGTGGGAATAAGATGTAATGTATTATGTAATATAAGTTTATATGGATTCCATAGTTGATGTCTTCTAACGATCTGTGCTTGAGACTTTGTATGCGTGGTATTTACTATTTCTGGATTTTTATATTATATATCTATAACTCTAAGTAACTCGTTAAATAGTTATAGTTAGAGGTTCAATTTACTCTTTATTATATCAGCTGTCTGTCAGTGAAAGTCTGGTTAAAATTGGTCCAGTCGTTCTAGAGATAAGACGGAACAAACAGACAGATCGAATGACTAAAAGACAGAAAGTTGTTAAAAATATTATTGTTAATGTTTTTACGGTTAAAATAATATATATATTTTTTAATATTACATACAGACACTCTATTCTTATTTATTCTCTATTATATAAAGAAATAAGAGAATGAAATTGTATTAATTAATATTATATATTTGAGGCCGGTCGTGGTGCAGTGTGACAGTGTCTGAGTGTAAATGCGATCGGTTGTGGGTTCGAACCCCATTCGGGGGAGTGACTATATTTTGATTATTTTTTTCTTCCTCCTTCCTCGTTTTGGTAAAAACAAAGAACGGCGTTGAGTAATGTCTCGAAATCGGTGGAAAGCGAAGTACGGAGTGTCTTGACACTAGGTACTTTCTGTCTACTCTGCTATGCGGGATAAAAGCGTGAAGCTAAAAAAAAGAAATTTTATTACTTACGAAACTACGTCGATTTTTAGCTTGACGCTTTACCTGCTATGCGTTAGCAGGATAGCTAGAGTGAACCTAGCATTAGATTTTGTATCGATTGGCGGAACCCAACGCCGCCATCTATATTGCTAGAACAGAAATATAAAAATACTTAAAATTAAATATAATCATTCCATTGAGTGAGAATCGAATCTGTAACCAATCGAGTTTGTTAACGCTTTTGACTGTTGCCAGACCCTGTCCCACAGACCACGATGGCCTTAAGAATATATGAATTATAATAAACCATGATGATGGTAGAACAATAGAATAATATTCTTATTAATATATGAAAGTGGATTAATTATGTAAATTATTTAATGTTTACTTAGCGGCCGGTCGCGTCTTGTGGCACAGCGACTGACTGTAAACACGGGCGGTTGTGGGTTCGATACATACTCGGGGAAATGATTATATTAAAAGTATATGAATTAATTATAAAGGTAAGACAAAGCGTGGCGTTAAGTTCCGCCACTCAATACGTAATGTCTCGAATTTGGCGGTAAGCGACGTGCGGAGTGTCTTGGCATTAGCTACGTCCTGTCTACTCTGCTATGCGTTACGAACGTCATATTTGAAGAAGAAGAACGGAGTGTTTTGACATTAAATACGGAGTGTCTTGACACTGTCTGATAAAGCGTGAAGCTAAACAAAATTCATACTACGTACGCATTTTTTTTTGTAAAAATGGTTCTACAGGCAATTATTAATATTTTATTCCATAATATTGTCAATAGCATCATATTTATACTAAAATTCTTTCGTATATTTTCCTTACATTCCGACCTTTTGTTGAAACAGGAAATATTAATTAAGTAGTCGACTCCCACGGATCTTTCTCAGTACATATGTTACATAATCTTTTTTTTTTTAGCTTCACGCTTTTATCCCGCATATAGCAGGGTAGACAGAAAATACCTAGTGTCAAGACGCTCCGTACTTCGCTTTCCACCAAATTCGAGACATTGCGTGTTAATTGCTGGAACTCAACGTCGCACTTTGAGTTACCAGATTAAATATAATCACTCCCCCGAGTGGTAATCGAACCCACAACTGATCGCATTTACAGTCAGACGCTATTCCACTGCGCCACGACCGGCTTCATATTACATAACGTGAATTTACATAATAATAAGTACAGTTTTTTAAATTACTTAAAGAGATGACGCCATAGGATCGTGGTAGTGGGAGAGCGTCTGACTGTAAACGCGATTGGTTATGAATTCGATTCCGAAGAATGACTATATATTAAAAATTAACTTTGTTAAGAGGGGCTGATCGTGGCGTAATGTGATAGCGTCTGGCTGTAAACGAGACCGGTTGTGGGTTTAATTCTCACTTGGGGAGTTGATTGTATTTAAGATATTTTTACTTCCGCGCCTCGGTAACACAAAGCGCGGCGTTAAGTTCTGCTACTCAACATGAAATATTTCGGATTCGGCGGAAAGCGAAGTATGTAGTGTCTCGACACTAGGTTGGCTCTATCTACCTTGCTATGCTGGTTAAAGAGTGAAGCTTCATGTCATACATTTAAAGATGTACATTTTTTTTTATTAGTATTACTGATTTGAAATGAAATGGGGCGAGCGTTTCATTCCACAGGTTTGTTCATTCGTTCATTCATCAGGTATTAATTAATCTTTAGCACACAGAGGTTATGTTGACGCAAACGTTATTGGGAACGACTATTCAAATATTTATATGAACAAAATTTATATTATAAATAAGAGGAGAAGAGAGAGCTCATCGTGGTGCACGGTGATTGTGGGTTCGATTCCCACTCGGAGGAAGAAAGAACACAGGGTTGAGTTGTGCCGTTCAATATGCAGTGTCTCGAATAACGGCAATCTACTCTGCTATTCGAAAATAGAGTGAATTAATACGTTGTTAACAAATATGTCGCTGATTATTGTTGTGTACAAACAAATAATTAAGAATTTCGCGGCGTTATGTTCCACCACTACACACGCAATGCTTCGTAGTGTCACTGAGATCAGAGAATGGAGTGTGTTGACACTAGGTGTCACTCAGCTTAGAAAAGGGCCTTGAAACTGTCCAAAAACAAATTATTTTCATTGTTTCACCTTTCGTGATGTGAACCTGTGACTATTATTTTAAACAATTAGGGACATTCTAATTATTTAATTTTATTTTGGCCTCACGCTTTTATCCCGCATAGCAGGGTAGACAAAAAGCACCTAGTGTCAAGACACTCCGTACTTCGCTTTCCACCGAATTCGAGACATTGCGTGTTGAGTGGTGGAACTCAACGCCGCACTTTGTCTTTACCAATGCGAGACGCTGTCCCACTGCGTCATGACTGGCCTCTAACATCTTTATTTACATGGAGGTCTCTAATCTAATAATTACATTTAACTAACTCCTTTGGTATTATTATTTTTACGATACACCCCTGAATCGTGACATACAGTCACGAAACTACAAAAGTTGTGTAAACAAACGTACTGGTATGAGGCCATTGTGTCCTCTGAAACAGTGGTTTAATATAAACGTGTTGGTTGTGAGTTCGATTCCCAATCGTGAAAATGATTAAATTATGAAATCAAAACGCAGTGTTGAGTTCGCAACTAAATGTCTAGATTTTCAGAATGAAAGCAGTCCAGGTAATGTCTTGACATTAGGTTGTCTCTGATTACCCTACTTTGCGGGATAAAGCATGAATGTGGAAAAAATATATAATATAAATATGTGTATGTATGTATCATAACATATATATCGGACGTTATCTATATATTAATACGTGAAGCAAATTTTTTGTGGGGTACAAAGAATTTGCTTTTTAAGAAAATAACGCTAACTAAGGAGTATGAAATTTGGCACAGTTATGGTTTGTGTAAAGAAATAGTGTAAAATGATTATATTTTTTAATAATAATGCATAAAAATATAATAAGCTAATAAAATAAATTTAACGCACACCACCATGTGTTTTACACACACGTTTATACAAAGTGACGTACACATTGTAAGGCAACGCGTCAACAGGACTTCCAGTTATACAGAATAAATATAAAATAAAATCAGATTGAGCTGTTAGACACGTGGAAGGCAAGCACTAAGGAGTATTCATATCAAAGTTGTTGCGCATAGCCTAACATAATTTCCCACCCCATTTTAACCCTCTCAAATACGATGAGAGGGTTAAAATGGGACACTTTGCTCCAAAGGCTTCTTTCCGCCCTAAAATTTGCCTGGAAGAGATGGCTACTTAGCCGGGTATACAGGAAATGCCTAGTGTCAAGACACTCCGAACTCCGCTTTCCGCTAATTTAGAGACACTACGTGTTGAATAGCGAATTGAATGCCGCGCTTTGTTTTGCCAGAGCAGGGGAATGGTAATAATTTAAATATAATCATTTTCCCGAGTAAGAATCGAATACACAACCGTTCGTGTTTACAGTTCCACTGCGCCACGAACGGTCACTTTTTTTGTACTTCAATTCAATATGGTGTACAAATAAAGTAATAATAATAATATTGTTTGAAGTATGTTAGTTAAAAAATCACGTATCATACAAACTTTGCACCCGTTTTTTATCCCTTTAAGAGTGGAATTTGGGAAAATCCTTTCTCATCGGATGCCTACGTCATAGAAAGAACTCGCCCCACAAGCTTCATGTCTATACTGATCACCGGTTAGGCTGTACATAGATCCATTTTGTTATTGAAAATATTTTATATATATATTTTTTAATTTTTATTTATTTATTTTAATAATCCAACATAATATACAGTTAGAATACACCGCTCTACACTGACAGACTAAATCAACAAGTACTTCATATCAACAATTGTTCCGAAACTTCGCTACTACGAAAAAAAAATTAAAAACACAGAGTAAATATCAATATTATATTTCACCCTTGTGGGGTAGTCAGATGTGATGGAGCGCCAAACGATACGGTCTCTGCATACCTCTTTCGCCTCGTCCACAGTCATCAACCTCTTCATACATGTCCTTCGGGGGTCCTATCATTACGTGACCCTTCTTCAGTTTTTCATACATGTCCTTCGGGGGGTCTTATCGTACGTGACTCCTCTCCAGTATCATTTATACTGTTTAAGGTCAACCGAGGTCTCCCCCCACCACTCGTGCTGCTCACCTTTGCTTTAAAAAAATATACAAATAAGCAAACCTATATTAAAACCTAAACTACCTAAAATATATATTGTCTGAATATATATGTAAAGTAAACATTTCATATAAATCCTCTTTTGTTATGTCCAAAGTATTTTTTGCGTAATTAAACTATGCATGTAACGTCTGTATGTACATAGTTTTAAACAAGCCACTCCACTCTCTGCGCATTCGAAAGTCATTGCGTAATAATGTGCAAATACGAATCTGAATTTATCCAACTTGTATTTACTTAATGATTTTTGTCTTTGAGGTTTTATATGACGCAACTTAACGCCGCGTTCAACCTAACTGTGTTACAAATACAAATCGATACTTACGAAAATCCAATGGTGGTGGATTCTATACACACTTGCGGGACTATATATAAATTGTTTTTATATTTCCGGGCTGGTAAAACAATGTGCAGCGTTTAGCTCCGCCAGTAAAAACACAAATGGAGAATGAAGTGTCGCCATCGATCTAAATTGAATTCCGTGACACCTTTTCGATATGACGCAACATGAAAGTTAATAAAAAAAAACCGATGAAAGTAGATAAAGTGTCAAAAACCGACCTTTGATACTTATTTAAATATTTGAACATAAGGTTTCTTATATAACACGTTACATAAATTAGAAATTTAAATTCGTTACACCCAATGGTGGAGTGGTGGAAAGTGCCGCCGGAGGTGGTGGTCAATGGTTGTTTTTTTTTTGTTTATTTTATATAATTCCCTCGAATTGATATCGAACCTATTACAATCGTGTGAGTAGAGAGCTCTTTCTTATTATGTCAATGGTGAGGTGTTTTTTTTAGCTTCACGCTCGCACATCTGGGTAGACAGGAAGTACCCAATGTCAGGACAACTCCTCCTCCCCTACTCCGCTTTGAGACATTGCAAGATCCAATAAGGCAAAGCGTCGCGTATATGTTGCCAAGGCAACGAAAATTGCACACGTCAAAGAGGTTGTTCTTATTTATATATTAATAAACGTTTAGTTCCTATTTTTCTTTATTTAATAGCATTTAGAACATTACAATATTTTTATGAAGGGCTTGTTGCAAAAAATTGTCATTTTAAAATTTCTTACATAATATTATAATTTTTTTAAGCTGGTTATGGCGTAGTGAGACAACGTCCGACTGTAAACGCGATCGGTTATGGGTTCGATCCCCATTCGAGGGAGTGATTATATTTAAATTATTTTAACTTCCTCAATCTGGTAAGACACAGTGTGGGGTTGAGTTCCGCTACTCAACATGGAATGTCTCGTATTTAGTGGAAAGCGAAGTACGGAGTCTTGACACTAGGTACGTCCTTCGGGATAAAATTGTAAAGGTAAAAAATATAAAAGGCATTCAAACCACGTTTCATTATAGATATTTCTAAGTAGCCGAGTATAAATGTATTCAAATGGGAGATAAATAAAAATAAGGAAAAAGGTACATTCTCAATATGTAGAAGATATATTTTATATTACAAAAATCACAGTTCAGTAAAATCGTCTGAGTAATTTTTCTTTTTTTAAAATGTATTACATATCTAAGTAAATATTTGCAAGAAATAGAACGTTAGGCATAGTCGTTGTAATTGCGATTCGTTATAATCAATTCGATTCCCACTCGGCGGAATTATCGGGTATGTCTCGATTTGAGACTGCATGTGTGTAAACGAAGTGTCTTTATATTAGGTTGTCTCCGTCTACCCTGCAATGCGGGGTAAAGCGGAGAGCTTTTAAAATAAATATTATACACACTATCATGTGTTAGACGTGATTTTTATAATTTTATTTTTAAGAACCTTAACAAAGTAAGCTTTATCCCACACAGCAGGGTAGCCTGGGACAATCTAGTGTCAAGACACTCCGTGTATGTACTTACCACCCAAAATTAAGACAAAATGTGTTGAATGGTGTAACTTAACACCGCGCTTTGTCTCGCCAGAATGGATAAATGAAAATTGTATAGAAATCTATCCATTTATAACTTGTTATATTTTGTTCGTGGACTTTTAATATGTTGGAAAGTTTATAAGAATATAATATTTGCTGTTTTTTTCCTTATCTAATTGCATAGAACGTTGCATTCTAATAAGTATTTATTGTAATATATTGGACCCGAAAGTCAACGAGTATAATGAGCCCCGTATGGCTATTTTTTTTCTGTCAATTGAGTTGCATGCCGTTGACCTTAATGGTCTTTACAGCGACACCGGGAGGGGGAGGGAAGAGGGTGCTCTAACTCTGCGAAGTTTAGCAAGCACTGACGTGGCTGCTTGCACTCCGTTTGGCTTTAATAGCCGACTTATATAGACATCGCACAAGAAGACAAATCATAGTTAAAAAGTTCAGTTTAGTAATAATGTTATTAATCATATGACTTTCTTTTTAAATATAACTATTGAGATCGAATACCCCTCAATTACTATTTTTTTAAGCAGGGTAGACAGAAAGTACCTAGTGTCAATACACTCCGTACTTCGATTTCCACCGAATTCGAGATATTGCGTGTTGATTTGTGGTACTCAACGCCACACTTTGTCTTTACCAGAGCGAGGAAGTGAAAATAATTTAAATATTATCACCCCTACTCGGGAGAGTCGCGTTTACAGTCAGCCGCTGTCCCACTGCGCCACGACCGGCCTCTTACTTATATTTAGGACTAATATTCAATGTTATCTATTTATAAATAAATTACGCTAACAATTTTCTATAAAATATTTCTTTGTATCTTTATAACTTAATGTTAACAGTTATAAAGGGCCGTTACAGTTAAAGTGGCCTAACTAAAAATAACATGTAGCCCGTCTACGAGAAGTTGGACGACTGGACTTGGACGTTGGACTGTTGGACTGACCAGGAATCGGAAAAAGATGGAGGGCATTATTTAATAACGCATCAATCCGAACGATCCCGCGTCCCTTGGAAACCGTCCAAGTAGTAGAACGCATAGCTTAGCGATTAGAGCTCTTAGACAGGTTCGAATCCTCTTGCGTTGCACGTTTAAAAGTTTTTGTACGTTTTTTCAATGTTTTCTAATTCTAAGTTTGAAATAACACTTTAAAAATAATAAAGAAGGAGAGGTATATTTTTAGCTTGCTGGGAATATGATTTGAAAAAAGTAGTACAGTAGGAAACAACAGAGAAGATTCTCTATATTTACTATTTTTAAAGTGTTATTCCACACTTAGGATAAGAAACCATTTTTGAAAAAACATATAAAACGCAGCTGGTAGTAGAATGCAGGGCTTAGCGGTCAGAGAGCTTGGATGGTATCCAAGAGGCGCGGTTTCGAAACCCGCTGCGTTCAAAATTTTTATACGTTTTTCCAAAAATATTTTCTTATCCTAAAATTCTCTATCTTTGTATTTTTAGAAGTGACCTTAACCTGTAACACCTGATATTTTTTTTTTATTTACTTGAGTAATATAATAAATATAATGTAGTTAACATATATGTTTATTTATTTATTTATTTATTTTGTTTTTTTAGCTAAACCCTTTTAATCCCGCATAGAATAAACGTTTACAATACAAATATTTACCTCGCTCAGGATCTGAACCTGCCTGCTTTCATTGTCGAACTAAAAAGAACTATTTATACTACAAATATAATATTAATACTGTACACTGCAATAGTTATTCCTCGTACCTTTATATTGTTTTATCGTGAGATCGATCTCTGACTCAAAGGTCACAGCTTGCTTAATATAGCTTTTGAACTTCGATTTGATTCTTATTTGTGTCAACTACCTACCTAGTGTCAAGACACTCCGTACTCCGTTTTCTGCCAGTTTAAGACAATGAGTGTTTAGCGGCGGGACTCAACGCCGCGCTTTGTTTCACCATAGTGAGTATATGAAAGTAATTTTATTATAATCATTCCCCCGAAGGGGAATCCAACCCGCAACCGATGGCGTTTACAGTCAGCCAACATTCTAATATTTTCAATTTCAAATTGGTTATTATGATTTTCAAATTCATGTTTTTGTAAGAATGAATAGCGTTTTTTTATCAATTCCACTCTTTACCCCGTAATCTAGTGTCGAGATACTCTGGTTTCCAGTTTTCATTGGAATTAGAGACCATACGTGTCAAGCGGAAGTCAACGCCACGTTTTGTCTTAACAGGGAAGAGTAATAAAAATATGAGTGGGAGTCGATCCCACGACCAATTTTTTATACAACATTTCTATTTAATTTTAGCTTCACGCTTTTATACAGCACAGCAGGGTAGACAGAGAGAACCTAATGTTAAGACACTAATTTCTCCGTGTTTTCCGCCGAATTCGAGACTTTACGTGTTGAGTGGCGGAACTCAACGCCGCATTGTGTGGGGAAATGACAATAATTTAAATATAATCACTCCCCCACTGCACTACGACCGGCCTCACTTCATACAACGTGCATAGTAAAAAACGTTTTCTGCTACACTTTCAACGTTTGAGTAATATTTTACGAAACATGGAACTGACAAAGGGAAGTTACATACAGCTACCTCGCGAGCGGTTTTACTAACGCCTTTATAACAATACACAGAATTTTTATTTAATTTCTTAATTACTGCGAAGTTTCTCAGGCAATTGTTGTTCAAGTGTAATTTGCAAGTATTTATATGGAGTATAAATTAGTTTATTTGTTTATTAGGCGTTCCAATGAAACATATATAACAATATGATATCTGTAAAAAGATACCAAAATTTGAACGTAACGGGGTTTAGAACGTCAAGTCGTCCAAGATCCGCTGATTTGAAAGGTTTTCTAAAAATTTCTTCTTATCACCAAGAGCTGAATACGATGAATGAATGAAATGAATGAATACAAAAGCAATAGAAATAATTATATATATATATATATATATATATATATATATATATATATATATATATATATATAATTTTAAAACTTTTCTTTGTTGAACTCCTTCATGTATTCCACGTTTTTAATTTTAGCCAATTTCAATATTCTCTTAACGAACGGATCGTTCTGTAGAGCCTTCCTTATTTCCGTTTCATCGACGAGCGCAACAAACGTGCTACTTCCGAGTGTGTAAGCGGTGGTCGATTCGGTCACCGTGGTCTTTTCTATGGAATTCAAGATCTCCTCGAACTCCTCCAGCTCGGTGCGAACGTCCGCCCCTTTCACCAGTCTGTCGTGCTTATTTGATATACGCAAGCTTTTGTAATAATTCCAATCTTCCTCGGTGTCTTTCACCATTTTTGTCTCACTAGTATCGGAACTGTCGATTTTGTTTAAATTATAATCGTACGTGTGTTTGTTGAATTTGAAATGGGGAGTCGATATGAACTTCGCCTGTCTCGCCATCGCGAATTTGTTAAGGTTTTCTTTGATTTTAATGGAATCACCCTTGTCGATTACTGTGTGTATCACATCTGAAATGATTACGTTATCAGTGTTTATATTATTATTATCATGTAAAATTTATGTTGCTTAGCAACGTGTATGTCACTTTGTACACAAGTGTATGTCAAGCGTATAGTGTTTTTTTTTTTATTTATTATTATTATTATTATTATGGAGGCCGGTCGTGGTGCAGTGTGACAGCGTCTGACTGTAAACGCGACTGGTTGTGGGTTCGATCACTCGGAGGAGTGATTATATTTAAAATTATTTTCACTTCGCTCTGGCGTGACAAAGTGCAGTGTTGAGTTCCAACACGCAGTGTCTCGAATTCGGTAGAAAGCGAAGTATGGAGTGTCTTGACATTAGGTACTTCGTGTCTACCCCGATACTCAGGATAAAAAGCGTGATGTGAGAAAAAAATATTATTTAAGAAGTATTGGCATCTGCATTCCTTCTTTACATAAATATATATATATATATATATATATATATATATATATATATATATATATATATATATATAACAATATACTGAGGTGTATTGAAATTTGGCACGCTTATAGTTTAAATAGAGAAGCAGTGCAGAATGATATTATTTTCAAAAATAACGCACACAAATATGTTAAAATAATAAAATAAATGTAACACACACTACCGCGTGGTTGAAATACACGTTTATATGAAGTGAGGTACACGTTGCTATGGCAACGCGTTGTTTACGCGTCAACGGGACATTATATACGTGTTATATACTAAGATTTTTATTTACGTATTAATATAATGATAAATAATTTCCATTTCAATTCATAAAATTAACCTAATATTTATTGCTAAAACAAAACATTAAATACAATTTATTACAAACATTTCATACAAAATTGATAAACAATTACGTTTTTAGTTTCAAGGTCGTCTCCGTTATGTTACATACATTAGCGTGGTCTGTTCAAGTGGCAAATGTTACAAGAGCCCATACATCATTGTATTGTCCATACAAATTAAATGTATGTATTTTGTGGAAACAGCGAATGGTTAAGTGGCATAACGCTAAATTCGGTTGTTTTAGAAATTTAAAATAAATTTTGTTTAAGTTTAAATTAAGTTTTTATAAGCGTATAAGAATTTCGACGTAACTGGATGTAAAACGCATGGCTTAGCGGTTAGAGCGCTTGGACGGGTAACAAAACGTGCGGGTTTGAATACCGCGTTCAATTTTTTATACGTTTCTAAATCAGAACATCTTTTAGCATTGTCCGACATTTTCGATCGAAGTGTAATCTTAAATGGTTGTTATAAATTTTTTTTTTAAATTAAAATTTCTTTAGCACTTAAAAATCATATTGTTTAAAAAATATAACAATTGCGCTGTGACAGAATATTTGCGGTTAATATATATTTAGAAAACTGTTAAAATTTCGAATTCGCGCGTTTCTTGGAATCCGTTCAAATTTTTTATACGTTTTCTAAAAATGATTTCGTATTTCAAGTATATACACGAAAACAACATTTTTAACTGTTTTTGTCAGTCAGTCAGTCTGTTTGTTACCTCTAATCTCCGTAACGATTGGATCTTTTTTAATGGTACTTTATTAAGTGATAGTGTAATGAGGCTATATTAATATGTAGGGTACTTTTATTTTAAACTTATGAAATACAGAACCAGTAGTTCAATTCCATTTTCTGTTTTAAATATAGTTGTTATTACAGGTTTATTAACCGCTTCAAAATATATATTTTTAACACAAACAATCCTAACTTATAAGTAATTAGAAAATAATCCAACAATAGTCGGGTTAATTATAGCCATAAAATAAATGATAGCTCATAACAGCACTTCCCAAACTGTGGGTCGCGAAAGTACAGTGCGCTTTAAAATCCAAGACCGGCTGACAGAATTCGTACGACACTCAGTTCATATTGATCAAAGGAAGGTTATCGTCATCAGCGGTTGTAAAGCCCTAGGCGTTAGCCTCTTCCAGTACCTACCTCCATTCCTCTCTGTTCTGAGCTGCTGTTTTCCAGTTCTTAAAGCTTAGTCTGTAAGTCTTTATTAATTCTATGAAGCCTAAGAACGAACGAAGACCTAGGCATTAGGTCTTTCAATCCCACGTTTACCATCTAGTTTTAACGCGAGAAAAAGCAAAGAGAATCGAGTGTCGAGACACTCCTTATCCATATTATGCCAAAAATTGAGATATTGAGTGTTGAGTGTTGGAACTCAACGCGGAATTCCTAATAGTAACTTAGTATATTATCATTTTAATAAGAACAAGTACACGATGGTAAATATTTTCCTAACATGCTACGAAGAAAACTGAACATTATAATTATTATATCTTGCTTAAACTTGATATATAAAAGGCCTGACTTCCGCGGCCAGGCGTTACGGAACGTTGGACTAGTTCCGTGACCTTGTTTAATGGAGGTTTTAGGGGGCTCCTTTCTTAATCTCCCATTCTGGGACTCGCATAACCCGTCAGAGTCCCTAATCAAAGAGGAAATGGGGTTTCCCTCGTGTTTAAAAAAATTAAACACCATTCAACTTTGGGAAGCACTACCATAAAACAAAAATTGATCATTTTAATCAAATTATATATACTTTACTAGAATTTTAACATAATTGGGCGTTATTATCTGAAAACGTCCTTATATTCTACAAAATTTGTTTAAATTTTAACATAAATTCTGCTTCTTGAGTCATCGTGCCTTGTGGCGCAGCATCTGACTGTGACGAATAATTGTGGGTTTAATTCATACTGGAGAATTTACTGCTACAGTAAGAAAAGCGCGGCGTTTAATTTCGCCATTGAATAACCAATACATTGATTTCGGTGGCAAGTGGAACTGTTGTATTTTGACACTAGATCTTTTGCCACCTTACTGTGCTTGATATAATTTAAACTAGAATTTTTTTAATATATAAGATATATTTTTCCCTTCACGCTTATATCCCGTAGACAGAAAGTACCTAGTGTCAAGACACTCCGTACTCAGCTTTATACATAATATATTATATTTAAATGATTTTCACTTCCTCGCCCTGGTAAGACAAAGTGCGGCGTTGAGTGCCGCCACTTAACACGCAATGTCTCTGATTCGGCATAAATGCTCAAAGAAAATAATCAAAATCCTAGGATATACCACTTCTCTCAATACCTGATTCAGGTACTTATATCTAAACACTTTACCGTGATCCATTTGAAGCGTGTTCTGGCTAGTATTAACAAACGCTATGTTTATACTATCGACTGCTGTATCATCAATTGCTTTTTTTAAATAATCTATTTTGAGATTCCACACATTCGCGATACCACCTGTGAAGACATGCTGTATGAATATAATGAAAAAACAAAGAGTTTAGACACTAAGAGAGCTAGTTGACCTAGAAGGAGTGACGTAGTTGTATTATAATTGCATAGTTTGATAGGGATTTTTTTGACTTAAATGAAACTATTTTAAACGGATCAATCTTGTATATTTTGGTATTCGAAAATACATTTTTGGAAATTTGTCGTTTCAAACACTTTACTATAGACCGTGGTCACATGTAGACTGAGGTGGCGTTCGTCTGTCGGTTTATTCAGAAATTAATTATATCAAAATGTACGCGATCGAAATCCGTTTAAAATAGTCTCATTGCAGTATCTGTTTGTTATTATAAAATAATTTGTTTTTGCTTAATGCATATGCATATACGGCACATATGCCTGTTTGTTTCGGCTAATCTCTAGAACGTACGTACGTAAGAAGTATCTTTAAGTTTAAATAATAGGGTTAAGCAAGTAGTTTAGAATTGTTAAATAAATGTGCAAATAATTCAAAGTCGCAGGCACAACAAGTTTTAAATAAAGTTATTTACCTTTTGTTTTTTTTAGCTTCACGCTTTATCCCGCACAATAAAGTAGACAGAAAGCACCTAGTGTCAAGATATTCCGTACTTGGCTTTCCACCGTATTCGAGACATTGCGTGTTGAGTGGTGGAACTCAACGCCGCACTTTGTCTCACGAGAGCGGGGAAGTGAAAATTATATTTAATCACTCTCCCGATCGAGTTTCCAGTTACACTTAGTTAGACGCTGTTACACTGCGCCACGACCCGCCTCCGTTATTTAGCTTGGACCTCCCAAATATGCCGTTAATAACTTATATATTGAAATTCTATTAATGCTGACTTACTCTGTAACAATGCGGTGAAAATGCAAAAATTTAATATCATTTTTATATGAAAATCTTATTTCAAATTTTACGATATTTCTCGTAAAATATTTGTAATAATAAAATTTTTATATATTCTATTGATCTCCGGTTTAGGAATGCCTCATACAAAGACAGTATAGGTCTGTGAACAGGTAGAATGTTATGTGATTTAAAATTTAATTAAGTTCTCTGCGTACTGATTAATATTTCCTTTATGAAAAGCTCAGTGGAATAGCGTTTGACTTTAAATGCTATAGACGGTTGGTTCGATTCCCACTCGGGTTAATGCTTATATATTTTAAATGTGTTGTCATTTTTCCGCTCAATACGCTACGTCTCCATTTCGGGCGGAAAGAAGTCGACTGAGTGTCTTGACACTAGGTTTTATCGTTTCTTATTTTTAGCTTCACGCTTCTATCAGAGTAAACAGAAAGTATCAAGACACTCCGTACTTCGTTGAATAGCGGAACTCAAAGCTGCAGTTTGTCTTACTTAAGAGCGAGGAAGTGCAAATAATTTAAATATAATAATCACTCCCCCAAGGTGGGAATCGAATCCCCAACCGCGTTTACAGTCAGACGCTGTCACACTGCGCTACGACCGATCAGACCGGAATGCAGGTTTTGTCCGAAGCAATAGGAAAAATAAACTCTTATTGGCCTCATTTGTATTTATTTTTATATCAATATAATAAATTCTTACAATGCCGTTTTCATTAATCTCTTGCCATTTTGAATATCTGCACATATATTCATATTTAGCTTCACGCTCTTATCCCGCACACCAGGGTAGACAGAAAGTACCTAGTGTCAAGACATTCCGTACTTCACTTCCCACCAAATTCGAGACATTGCGTGTTGAGTGGTGGAACTATTTATATACTTTACATGTCCATAGAGTAAGAATAAACAAGAATGCATACATAACATTTTAGAAAAAACGTATAAAAATTTGAACGCAGCGGGATTCGAACCCGCGCCTCTTGGAATCCCGCTGCGTTCAAATTTTTATACGTTTTTTCTAAAATGTTTTCTAATCCTAAGTGTGGAATAACAGTTTAAAAAAAATAGTTAATAATGCATACATACATAAATAAGATGACTTTAAGATTCGTTTCAAGCAATTTTATATATGTATAGCACGGTTAGTGGTCAACAATCCTAATTCGTAATAGCACAGCTATAGGCAATTTAGTTACTATTTGTAATGACATAAATAGTCAACTTTAAAAGCCTGATATAAGTATAATAATATTGAGGTCGGTCGTAGCGCAGTGGGACAGAGTCTGATTGTAAACGCGATCGGTTGTGGGTTCGATCCCCACTCGGGGGAGAGACTTCCTCGCTCTGGTTAAGACAGAGTGCGTTGTTTAGTTCCACCACTCAACAAGTAATGTCTCGAATTTGGTGGGAAGTGAAGTACGGAGTGGATTGACACTAGGTACTTCTTATCTACCCTGCTATGCGGGAAACAAAATATTATCCCCATAGTATTTTATCTTAGCATAGACTTAAATATAATAATAATAATATATAAATAGAAAAGGCGAGACAAAAATGTGTCTAAAATTGAGAAAAAAAAGCATATAACGCAAATAATAGATCTGTCTACCCTAACAATAGCACTCATATATGGCTCATGTACTCTACGCTTAATAATTGTCCTTTGTCTCTCTCTTTCATGTCTGATTAGAAAAAGAGAAGTATAAGTTTCTCTTTTTCTCTCTTATTATTTATTCTTGATATTAAATAACTCTATCGACTAAACTACGTGGAATGTTCTGAAATACAACGAAATGGAAGCCGTCACAGGCAATGTCTATTGATAATGTCTACCAGTGACCACGGACTACTGTAAAGTGTTCGAAATGTCTGGTTTTCTTTAATAAATTAATGTTTTTTAAAAGCAAAATATACGCGATTGATCCGTTTAGAATGGTTTCATTTATAATAGCGAATATCAAAGATCTTGAAAATATTAGAATTTTTATATTTTTATTTTAAAATCCTGTTTTTTTATTTAAAAAAATGTTATTTCTAACACTAGACAGCTGTCTCTTGCTGTCTGTCTAGTGGTGTATGTCAAGTAAAGTAATTTGAATATAATCATTTTCTCAGATGGAAATCGACCCTCAACCAATCGTGTTTATAGTTAGTAGACGCTTACTAAGTCATGATATGCTCTGCACACTATTTTTATAATACAAATAGTGCATAATAAGACAGCCGTCCCTTAGACTATACTCAATAGAGAACTTCCGCAGAAGTGAATAATGTGACATCATACCACTTGGAAGGTGCAATTTAATAATTTCATATGCATTAGAAGATAATGAGGTGTTGTATGTTTCCTGCGGGTTACAGGTTCGATTCCTGTATGTGTAATTAAAAAAATAATCAGAATGGAGTTAGATTGATAGGTTACTGAAGTTCTTTTATTATAAGATAAAGTATATATAGTTTTCAATTCTACGTTCTTGTACTGTATTGCGGCGATGAGTTCCAAGGCAGTAAGAATTGTCTAAACTTCGAGCGAAAAATGTAGAACGTAGTGTATTGACATGTATTGACACTTTACCAGGCCGATAGGACATGGGTACACTTTCAAAAAGCGTGGTAATCTTTATCATCTTAGAGCATTTTTTTTAGTTTAACACTTTATAAACAATGTAGACATGGAGAACCTTGTGTAAAGGCACTCCGTACTCCGTTTTTCGTCTATTTCAAGACATTGCATGTTGAGTGGCAAAAATTTGAATATAATTATTCCCTCGATTGAGAGTCGACCCACAACTAAATAAAGTATTACTAAGATACTAAAATTAAGAGAAAATGGAATGTTTTAACACTAGATTCTATATAATAATTTGGGAGCAAGATGTAGAACAAAGTGTCTTGACACTAGGCTCTTTCTGACTACCCTGCTATGCAGGATAAAGCTTGATGATATATTCTTTACTTTGAATCCCTCCCCTAATTAAATCATTCGTTCATTCAATAGTCACACTATTGTAAAATTATATATACATTTATATTTTAAAATATAGCAAATCTACTTTTAACACAAGAACTTGCAATAACTGGTAATATTATAAGATTGTGATGTAAATTATCTTGAGCATCCACTAAATAAAGCGCGCTATATTTTTTTTTAAATTATTCCAGAACTAATGAGAAAAGTCCAAAAACCAAAGAGAAAAATTAATATTTCTTATTTTTATGTATATATTATGATGCAATTATGTTTATTTAACGTCTCTAAAACTTTATTTTATAATTCTAAGATAAAAGTACCCTAAGTTAACTCCTTATTAACTCAGCTATCTGCCAGTACAAGTCCCGTTCAAATAGGTTCAGCTATTTCAGAGATTAGACAGAACAAAGAGACAGCTATACAATTGGTAAAAATATTTATTTATATATATATATATATATATATATATATATACATATAATATATATATATATATATATATATATATATATATATATATATATATATATATATATATATATATATATATATATATATATGTATTTAGTGAAAAGCTATCTTCTAACATCCTGAACGTCTCGAATAAGCATTACAAATTTAAGGAACAGTCTAGAAAATATACTATAGGTAAAGAAATTATTTGAGGCTGGTCGTGGTGTAGTGGGACAACGTCTGGCTGTAAACGGGGGAGTGATATTATATTTAAATTATTTTCACTTCGCTCTGGTAGAAGACGACTTGCGGCGTTGAGTTCCACCACCCAACACGCAATGTCTCAAATTCAGTGGAAAGCCAAGTACGGAGTCACTAGGGACTTTTTGTCTACCCTGCTACGCGGGATAAAAGCGTGAAGCTAAAAAAATTTGAAATATTTGACTATAATGGCATTTATCATTTATGCTTAATTTCTTTTTAAATGAAACTATTTTTTTAATGGATAATTCGCGTAAATTCGCGACTGTACGAAGAGTCTACCTGTGAATACGAACTACTGCAAATGTTAGAAATGTCAAGTGTCCAAAAACTAAAAATAAACACTAAAAAAATATTTTATATAATCAAAAACTAACAATATTTTCGAATACCAAAATATACGTGATTAGTCGTATTAAAGTAGTTTCTTTTGAAATGTGTAATCCCAAAACTCAAAGATCTTACTGTATGCTTAATTTCAATAACTATAATTTACTTGTAGCTTACTAGGTTGACTTAACACGCAAACGAAAGCAGTAAACGGAGTGTTTTGACACTTGATTCTCTCTTCTATCTTATTATGCGGGATAAATTGTGGAAGTCTAAATAGAAAAAGTATGAACAATTGAGAATTGAACTTAAAACCCACTCGGTCACTTCCAAACTGTGTCACAACGGTGTTTACGTATAATGAATTCATTGTTCCATTATTCAACGTTTTCATACACTTAAGGCTATTTTGATAACGCTTATATTTCGTCCCAAACAAACATCCCCGAAGCTTTTACGATCGCTGCTTTTAGAACATTCTTCAATAATAAATATATAAAAGATAAAGAGAAGGAGGTCGTGTCGCAGTGGGACAGTATCTATCTGTAAACGCGACATGTTAGGGTTCGATTTGCACTCGAAAGAATGATTATATTTAAATTATTTCATTACCTCGCTTTGGTAAGGCAGAGTGCGACGTTTTGAATTCCACCACCCAACATGAAATGTCTCGAATTTGAAAAGAGGAGTACGGAGTGTCTTGACACTAGGTAGTCTGTCTATCCTGCTATGCAGTATTAGAGAATGAAGCTAAAAAAACATTCACACGCAAGTAAAGGATAACCGTATATACTCGTATAATAAACAAAGCTCGGTCAAATCGGTGGTAGACATGCCTTTAATTGCAGAACTACCGTCATTAGAAGGCAATCTTACAGAAGAAGTACATTATATGTTAAATAATCTACCGGTTACTGATATAATATACATATAACATCTATCGAAACTAGCCTTTATGGCTCAGTTGTGACGTAAAAACAGTAAGTGCAGGTTTAAATATCATCATGGCGGTCATGTCCCTTACACCTAAACCCATATTAAATCTTCATTTTTTTTAAATATGTTTAGTTTTATATGAAAAATAATTTATATCAATGTATCTCGTAGAATTAAAATAATTTAATGTAGTCAAAAATTCGCTTAAGTTTAAATAAAGACCTTTACTTCTAAGTAGCTGATTATAATTATATGTAAATTAGAAAGAAAGTAACAATAAGGAATAAAACGCACGAACCCAGTCTGTAATGCATTAATATTATATATATATATATATATATATATATATATATATATATATATATATATATATACATATATATATATATACATATATATATATATATATATATATATATATATATATATATATATATATATATATATATAAAGTTAACACTCGCATAGAAGGGTAGTCAGAGACAACATAGTGTCGAGTCACTCCATTGATAGCTTTTCGCCGGAAATCAAGACACTACGTGTTTAGTACCAAACTCCAAGCCGATCTTCGTCTTACCAGAACGAAAAAAATACAATAAATGTTAATTATTATTAATAATTACATCGAGCGGGAAACGAATTCAAAACCATCAACAATCGCGTTAACAGTTAGGTGGTTTCCCACCAAACACGATGGCCTTTTTCTCTTATTAATTATAACAATTTAATAACAGTTTGGTTTTTGGTTGTAGGTTCGATTCTCACTTGAGGTATTAATTATATTTGAATTATTTTCATTTCATCCCTTTAGTGAGACAAAGTGCGGCGTTGAGTTTAACTACTCAACGCGCAATCTCAAATTTGGCAAAAAGCGAAGTACAGAGTGTCTTGACATTAGTTGGTTCTGTCTATCCTGTTAAGCGGGATAAAAAGGTGAAGCTAAAAAAAGACCTAATTATACATTACCTTAGGGCCTTAGAAAATAGCAAGATTTTTTAAATATTTTTTTCTGGTCGTATTTCTATAATAATGTAGATAGACATAGAAATCATATTGGAACTTACGTCATATTCTCCACTCTCGGCCTGACTTATAAGACCATATTTCAGTATATATCAATTCGTAAAAGGAAAGCGTTGTACTCTTTTTTCCAAAATTTAGGCTGACGGAGGAGTATGAAATTTGGCACAGTTATAATTTATATGAAAAAAATCAATATTGTTTATAGTGTGTTATAGTATTAAATAAACACTACACACACTACTTTACATTTGACATACACTTGTGTATAACGTGACATACACGTTGCTATAGTTACGCGTATCTTACGTGTCAACAAGGCCCCTAGAATAAACAAATGGGGATTTTTTTTTAAATTTTATACATACAAATGGACGATTTTATCAAAACTTAGCGATAACAATTCGTTTCTTCGAAACAATATTGAATGTAAACAATACTGTGGAAATTTCCCCCTGAAAATTGAGATGAAATGTGAAATTCTATATTTATAAATAGAAAAGATCATTGCTTCTAGTTCATTGTTATACAAACAGAAGATATCTTTTTAAAAAACCTAATAATAATAATTTTGGTTTTTATTGAAGGTCTAAAAATATTTGAACGCATCGAGATTCGAACCCGCGCCTTCCAGACCCTGTCGAACCACGCAGAAAACTAAGCCATGCGTTCTACATCTGGCTGCGTCGAAATTCTCGACAATCTGGTCTGGTCGTGACGCAATGGGACAGCGTCTGTCAGTAAACGCGATCGGTTATTGGTTCAATTCCTTACCTTGGACGGTATCCAAGAGGCGCAGTTTCAAATCCCGCATCGTTCAAATTTTTATACGGTTTTTTAAAAATATTTTCTAATCCTAAGTGTGGAATAACACTTTAAAAATAGTAAATATGTAATGAAATGTTTTTTTTTCAGGTTATACGGGGTGTTCACATAGAACCAGCTCATTTAGTTAAGAAGAGAAGTATTGACCAACCATTAAGAATAAGTATTTTTTATGACCACTCTGTATATAGGTAAGTTTAATTGATTTTAACAAATAACTACTAGATACATTCTATTTATTGTGATGTAAGCTTTTTGTCTTCACCCTGTAGAAATTGCAGAAATATATAGTGCAGTGTCTGGTGGTGAACGAGTTGGTTGTGGGTTCGATGTACAATCGAGGGAATGATTAATTATATTTTAAGACTTTTTACTGCTTCGCTCAACACGCAATATGTTAAATTTGGGCAGAAAATGAGGAGAGACATTCCATTCGCTTCCTGGCCTTTTTATAGTTGCCATTTAAATACAGTAGATTTTTGATTATCCGAACCCCAATTATCAGAACATCCGATTATCCGGACTGCTGTCACGTCTGTAACTGCAGTTTTTTTTTATTTATTTTACAATTTTTTTTTAAATAAAATTGCCAACTATTTTAGTTTTTTTTTGGGCGGTTCTGATGTTTACCACAGACTTGTTTATGTTCGTGTTTTTTTTTGTGGTTATTATTAAATATATTTTTTTCTTCTATCTTTTAATGAAACATTGCCTGAGGTTTTTTTTGCTTGTGATAGTCATACTTTTCGTTACGTTTAGCTCACACAGAGTGTGCGTTGTATCCTTATCTCACATGCGTCTGTCTGTCTGTATTGTGTCCTTATCTCTCTCTATAAGAAATTGCAGGTTTTAAATTATATTCATTTATATTATTTATTATATTTCCGTTTTCCCGTCGGATGAATCCGTTAATCATGTCATCTTAGGCATATTAGTATTATGTCAATCCCTATAATTGAGGCCAGTCGTGGCCCAGTTAGATAGCATCAACTATAAACGCGATGGGTGTGGTCGATCTCGACTCAGGGGAGTGATTATATTTAAATTATATTCACTTCCTCGTTCTGATAAAGGCAAAGTGCAGCGTTGAGTTCCACCACTTAATATGCAATGTCTCGAATTCGGTGGAAAGGGAAGTACGGAGTGTCTTGTCTACCCTGCTATACGAGATACAAGCGAGAAGCCAAAAAAAATATTGTTGCACATAATTTTTAGAATATATCGTATTGTCTGTATATCTATTACCCGATACAACTTGATATAATTTTCGGATTTGGATAATCGAGATCTAATCATACCCCCGTGTAGAATTGAACCCGTTACCACATGTATCAATACATGACTTTATTATTTCTTATTTTGAAATAAAATTTATGCTTTTATCCCGCATAGCATGGTAGAGAGGAAATGTCTAGTGTCAAAACACTCCGTACTGTGCTTTCCGCCGAATTTGAAACACTACGAATTGAGTCAATTTAAATTAACGCCGCGCTATGTCTTACTAGAGCGAAGAAATGAAAATAATTAAATATAATCATTCCCCCGAGTGTCTATCGAACCCACAACCGATTGCAATTGCAGTCTGTCGCTGTCACATTGCGCCACGACAGGTCTCAAAAAAAGCAATAAAATTTTTGTTTTACTTCCAGGTTAGAACCAGAGAAATTTGATATGATTAATGTAAGTATATTCATTGTATTATAAAAAAACACTCTCACGTTTAGCAGGGTAGGCGGAGAGTTACTGCCAAGACGCTCCGTTTTTCCCTTTCTGTCTATATTCAAGGGTTGAGTGGTGGAACTTAGCGCCGCACTTTGTATTATTACATCGAAATTTGTACTTTACATTTTAGAAAAAACGTATAAAATTTTTTTGAACGCAGCGGGATTCGAACCCGAGCCTCTTGGATACCGTCCAAGAGCTCTGACCGCTAAGCCATGCGTTCTACTACCAGCTGCGTCGAAATTCTTATACGTTTTGTTATAACTTATTTATGTTGTTAGCATCTCTGTAGAGAGATTTTTACAAATATCTACTACTTAAAGATTATTGAGAAATAATCGTTTAACAAGGGAGACACTTTAAAAATAGTAAATATTGTACTTTACATATTTTCGTAGTGCAAGTTCTTTAACTAATTTTATAAGATATGTCCATGTAAGAACCTGCGACTTTATTTACCTAACAATATAAACTACCCTCATCTATTATACAAATTGTTACAAAAAGCGATCCCGTGTCCGAATACGTGGGCAATATAATATGTTCACAATATAATAAAATTGTGAGAACACGCGTGTGTGTTAAAGGTTGTTATCATATTAATGATTTCGTAAATGATAACACGCCTTGGGAAGGAAATGCTCGGTACAATCAGTTACAAAGGTGTCATTGTCCCTAATAAATATTATTTAATTGTATAATTTCTGATATTATATTAAAAAAAATAAGAGAAAGCCTCGCGGAGTGTCTTGCTCTGGTTCTTCTCAGGTCTGAGGCGTTAACTTCAGTGGACTGTTGGGGAATTATTTGTCGTTCAAAACGTGAATTGATTGAATTAATAAAAAAATGAGAATAGGAATGCTTTGTTCATAGTAATTACTTGATATCATTAACAGAATGACCATGACGAGAAAATAATTTTAAGTGTTTTTTTTTTATTTTTATTGTTTTAATATTTAAATTGTCAATTTTTTTTACAGAATACAATTCTCCCTGAAGCTGTCAAGTTTTGGGAAGAAGCGTTAAAAGTAAGAAAAACTGGAGGACCAATTAGACTTAATAGGTAAGTCTGAGATGATTTTTTAATTATTTTATATTAATATTTTTTTAAGCTTTAAACTGTCAGTCTTGACACTTGACTCCATACTCCGCTTTTCGAATTCCTGACATTGTGTGTTGAGTGGCGAAACTCAACGCCGCGCTTTGTCTTACCTTACCAGAGCGAGCGAGTGAATTGAACCCACAATCTATTGCTTTGACAGTCAAATGGGGGACCCCACTGCGCCTTAATATTTTTTATATTTTTCTAAAATAACTTTTGCTATCTTAAGTGTATGATCAATACATTAAATTAATGAATTATATTTCTTTTTAATTTGAGACTATTGATAGTGTCATGTCAAAAAGAACTTATAGTCAAGACACTCTATTCTCCGCTTTGTTCTGTAATTATTTCATCCCTATTCCCACCCATCTTTAGCCCCAACTTCTTTCACTTCCATCTCAAGACCGGCAACGTATCTATAACTCTATTGTTGTAGATGTCCATGGGTGAAAGTGACCACTTGCCCTTTTTTTCGTTTACCTCCTTTTACCATAAAAAAATAGAGGTGACAATATCTCTCTAACTCTCCGTCAGGTCAGGTTGCATGTAAAATGATCAGTAGCTAATAATAACATTGTTACATAATCATGCATTCCATATTTGTTTTCATTGAGCACAAACGATCTTAACAAACCTTAATTATGTATACATCTATACAAATAAATAGCCCTGAAATTAGAGTGTCTGTTTATTGTAACTACACGCTCTAATTCCGTATAGAGGGTAGACAGAAAGTACTTAGTGTCAAGACACTCCGTAATCCGTTTTCTCGAGTGATGGAACCTAAGGCCGTGCTTTGTCTTAAGAAAGCGAGGAAATAGAAATAATTTAATTATAATTATTCTTTCGAGTGGGAATCGAACCCACAACCGATCGCGTTTCCAGTCAGACACTGTCACACTGCGCCACGACCGGTCTGCGTGTCTGTTTGTAATATTGAAATAATCGCTTCTTACTAAATTCATATGTAAGAACGAGAATATACTTGGTACGTATATCTAGCTATCCTGTATCCCTGGAACAGCTTGATCGATTTTGACGGGACTTTCACTGACAGATAGCTGATATAATAAGGAGTAGATTAGGCTTTTGTTATAGAATTATGAAATATAGATCCAGAAATGTTAAATTCCACGCGCAATACATATCATAGCGCTATAAATCTGAGCGCTTAAAGCAAAGAGGAGTAAGTTCGAATCTGTTTATAATAATTAAAATTAATTTATTGTATCTTTTATTTCAATTTTAGAGGATTTCATATCTTATCATATATAGCAGGGTTATCAGAGAGAACATAGTGTCAAGACACTCCCATAGTTGTCTTTCTTTTGAATTCGTGACCAATTTTTATCTTAAGTAAAATATGTACTATTTCCTTTTCCCGAATTGTATAAAACCCTCTCTGAGCTCACTCTTCTACCCACTGGGGAAGCAACGTCTTCTGTAACGTTTCTCTCCGTACAATATTGTCTGTGCGTTGTCCGTCAGAAACCCTGTGCTCTCTCACTCTCTTTCAGTAAGCTGTAAGTCGCGTATCATCTCTCTCCGCGCTTTAGTGTCGAAATTTTTAGTTATATATATATATATATATATATATATATATATATATATATATATATATATATATATATATATATATATATTCCTTATTTTTTTATGTATTATTAAAATTCTACTTATACCCATTTCCTCGTGAAACACGGAAATATTATCTATTGTATATTATTTCTAGGACTTCGTTAATTACTAATATTATCTTAGTGGTTTAGTGGTTTGTAACGTCTAACTCTAGTCAAGGGTTAATTAAAAAATAAACATAGCGGGATAGAAAGAAAGAACTTACGGTCAAAACACATCGTTCTCCGCATTGCGAATTCTGGATGTTATACGCTGAGTTGCGGAGCTCAACACCGCGCTTCATCTCACGTATCTTGCGAGTGTTTCGAACCCATGAGCATCGTGCTTACGGTCGCGCTATCACACAAGTTTTTTTTAGCTTTACGCTTTTATCTCGAATAGCAGTGTAGACAAGCAGTAGTACCCAGTGTCAAGACACTCCGCACTCCACTTTCGGCCGAATTCGAGTCAAGGGCTATTTAGATACGACATTCTTTTATTACATGCATTAACAATTATTTGTATAGATATTTAGTTATTCAGAGGTATTTCATGTCCAAAGAATTCAAACACCACAATTTATGTGACCACAATAGAGAAAAGAACTCGTCAGCATTCCATATATGTACCGTGCTTTATATTGTGATCCAAAGAGGACTTCGAAGTAGTGTGTGGGACTTGTGATACATATATATATATATGTATCACTTAAGGCTTAAGGGCCCCTCTTTTCTCCCTTCACTATCTGAGCCCTTTTTTCTACTTAGCTGCTATATTAAATATAACATATATTAAAACTCCCTCAATAATTAGATATAATCTAAAATTGTTCTTTGTCTGTCATAAATGCAAATCTGTTATTATTATAATTGGGAAATAGATAAATGCAAAATATATAATAAATAAATATAATTTATTTTCTAAAATTAATAATTAATTATACAAAAAACTTGATATATGTATATCATATATACAGAGTGTAACTCGCTAACTCGCTTCAAAATATGTATATGAATAATTAAAAAAAAATCGTGAAAATGATTATATATATATTATTTTCTTTTCCTCGCTCTGGTAACACAGAGCGCGGGATTGAGTTCCTACACTCAACACACAATGTCTCTAATTCGGTGGAAAGCGTATTATGGAGTGTCTTGACACTAGGTACTACCTTTCTACTCTGTTTAACCATGCAGGATATAAAGTGTTTTTTTTTTAAATACAAACCCAATTAACTAGTAAGTCTACCCCTCATTACTTGTTCCCGAAACTATCATAATTAAAATAGGCTTTTCGGTTTTTAGAAGATAATCTCATTATAATAATTAGTATAGCATTGAAAACAAAATATGTTTCTTGGAAAACTAAATAAACAGTATTTATGTTTTTTTCATACAAAAAGGCATTAGTTGAATATATCAAATTGGGACCCTCAACCTTTGACCCTTCTTTAATCTGCCGATGGAGTTACACCTGTATATGTATTTTTTAGTCTTCATATTTCTATTACCAGATAGAGAATGAAAATATGTATTAATAATTACGTATTTTCGAATAAATGAAAACAAAATAGTGATCAATTATTATTCATTACATGCACTCTCTCCAACAAGGAACACCCTGTATCTTATATATATATATATAAAATAATGTAAATTTAATTTTAAAATTTGTCCGTCTATTGATACAAATTATTTAAAAAAATATATTCTTTTGTTGTTAACTCAATAAAACTTAGTTCTTCAATATTCACACACAAATCTCTTTGTTCACTCTTAGTTCTCTTCTCTTCTTCCTCTCTTGCTATTCTCTAACAGTCTTGCTGTACGTTATCTCCTGGCACAGCATAGGCACCTCGTAGCCAATAAGTTTGTTGCAATTGGGGCAATAATGATTTATGTATTTGAAATAATCTGTATAGTATATAAACAGCACTAGTGGGACGAAGCTGAAAACAAATGTGGGTATTTGCATATATCTTTTTGCTATTTAGTATTCAATTCAAAATGTTTAAGTTTTTATAAAAAACGTTATATGTTCTAATTCATTTGGAGTCATTATGGGATTAGTGTCTGACTGTAAATGTGTTTGGTTGTGGGTTCGATTTCTGCTCAGAGAAATGATTATATTTATAATTTATTTTTATTTCTCCGCTTTGGTCAGTCAAAGCGTTTGATTAAATTTCTCTCTTTGCTCCCACTATCCTAATGCGAGATAGTGTGAAGCTGCCTTTATATTTATGATATGCTAACAATACTTACATATGATAACAATTTAAAATATCATCTAGATATACTCATATCTTTAGTAATTTATATATAAAAAGTAATACTTACAATATCAAAGTTATACACGCAAGGACGTGAGTGAGAATACCATTTTCTCGTACTGCGAGAGTGTGTACCTGCAGCTGACAGTACTGACAAGTTACTAACTTCCTGCCTGACCTAGCTATACCCATGGGATACTGTGGACCTATGGGAAAACGAAAATTAACTTTAAAAATTAACTATTTTCCATTTAGAGCAACCTAGTGGAATGTCGTCCGACTGTGAACGCTATTGGTTGTGATGATTCTGATATGACAAATCATGTCTTTCAGTTTTACTTCTATCAATAATATTAAGTTTATTTCACCACAAACAGTTTTCACAATATAATTCTTAATATTAAGTTAGCTACCATGTCGTTCAATATTTTTGGAAGCCACTGTCGCTGTACTAGGAAATCTGTATTACGGTATACAGCACCAACCCCTTAGATTTATTATAATAACTATAGCTATCTCTAAAATTAAATGGTGCAAAATTTTACTCTGGATACAAACTAAAATAAGAAAAAAGAGAAGAATAAGAAATAATTAAATATTGAATGAGAGAATTTGATTGTGTGTGTGAATTGGTGGGTATGTGACTCACACAGTCACATACCCACCCATTCACACAACACACACAATATCTATCCACTTATGAATGGGTGTGCATGCATAGGTGTGCACGCATGGGTGTGTGTGTGTGTGAAGGCGCACATAATTACATATACAGCTTTTATAAGCACACATATATTTTAGTATCCTCATAAGGTAAATTCAGTAAATAATTAATGAGTTTCACCTTAAATATCTTGCTATTAACAGAAAAAATATTTACATTTTTTTTTTACTACGTTTTATATTTGTGGCCCCAAGTAAGAATAAAACTAAATCTTATTTTATACGATATGCCTCGCAAATTGAGCAAAGAGGAAACTAATCGGAGAAAAAGTAGTCATGACACTAATATCTCTCCGATTAGCTTGTGAGAAAAAAGCGTAATGTTAAAAAAATCGGTTGTGAGCTTTTGTATATAAAAGTACCATTTAAAGTGTCTATTTAAGGATATTATGGTATTACCTGCAAGGTAATCGCTAAATGAGTCGCTTTGTCTTACCAGGGTGAAGACTTATGATGAATTAATACAAATTAAAAAACTAATATTAATTACTTTATAAAAGAAAATCTATTTAATTTAAACCTTACTCGTAACTACAACTTCCGTCCTAGGAAGTTCTGGTGGTACTGTAGTAGACCCTGGGATTGGCCTAGGGACTTGATTCATTGGTGGTGCTATCTCTGTATAAGCTGGTGGCGGTTCTCGGAACTCGCTCATCGGGGGTGATGAGTGTATAGGCCGCTGAGATCCATAAATATATGTTTCTTTTGACATGAAACCTTCTGTTGATGATGACATGGGAGGTGCTGTAAAGAATAGTGATAATTGGTACAGATACAGTATCAGAATGTTGGTCACCAAAACATGATTACTTTAAAAGGTTTGTAAAGTAAAATTTGAATATTATAAATTAATTGAAAAAGTAAAAAGAAAATAACATAACGACGCTTTCTTAAAGCTTTTTTAACCGCTCATCATCGTCGTCAACCGATTTAAGGAACACATCAATACTTCATCTTCGCATTCCATGACATTGCAAGATTTGAATGAAATGATTTCAAACATATCTTTATAACCATTTAAACATTGTTATTTTAACATTAAAGTTATATCTTAATATTTTTGATATGTTAATTTATAGTACGTTTTTCCTCTCACCCGCACTTGTGCTTGATGAACCAGGTTGTGCTGACTGGTCGTTACGCTCCATATTTATCTGTCTATCCTCAAACGGGTCGTAGAATATTGTTTCCTGAAATGTCGTTATATGTTATGTATACGTACATAAAACTTTCCAATGACTGACATAGCATGGGCAAAACAACTGTGCATAGATTTATAACTATAAATTGTAGAGGTGGACCAAGTTAGTGTTGTAATAAAATAAATATATTTACTTGGACAAAATCTCTTTGATTGTTTCCACCGTCATCTTGTCTGTTTTGTTGACATACATTTTCAGGTAAATCTATGTATATGGCAGGAGTAGCCTCAGGTGCAGGCTTAGTTGAGTTCACACTTGTTTCCGGTTCTACTTGTTCTTCTATAGTGCTGCTGCTTGCCTGTAATTTTTTAAACAGTATTTCAGCTTTACGTTTTATCCTGAATATCAGGACTTTCTATTCCACATTGATATCTCGTGTAGAGAAATGGATCTCAACGCCTCGGATTGTCTTATCAGAGCAGAAATAGGAGACGGCACACTTAATCAAAATCCTGAAAATTTTTGTTTGTGTTCCTGCCCCTAGGGTAGATAGAAAGATCCATGTTTCGTATTTAAATCGTTCTTTATACTAGTGTAATACCTATAGACCTTTCCATTCCCAATTATAAATAATTCCCAAAACTTTTTTTAAGCAAAACTCGTTTTTTAACCAAAAAGCGTTAAACGCTTCCTTGTTTTTGTTACAATGAAAAATACAATTTTCTAGCCAGTTTTAGGACAAGGCTTGGCTAAAGGCACCAAACGACCTAATTTATCTTACCAGGAGTAATAAAGATTATGTCACTCTTCAGGTCGAATTCAAATTTATCATCTTTAAAGCTTAATAGATATAAAAACAAAATGTCACCTGACAGTTATCGATTTCTTCAAAATATCTCTAAATTTCAAAATAAAATAGGTTATTTAAATAACTTACAGCGTTAATATGTACTAATTTAAAAGTGTTATTCCACACTTCGGATTAGAAAACATTTTTGTAAAAACGTTTAAAAATTTGAACGAACCCGCGACTCTTATACGGTATCCAATAGTCACGAGTTCAAATAAAAATACGTTCAAATTTTTATACGTTTTTTCAAAAATGTTTTCTAATCCTAAGTGTAGAATAACACTTTAAAAAAAATTAGTAAATATTGAAATAAAAAAGAAATCTCTCTTGTAAAACGATTATTTCTTAATAATCTTTAAGTAGTAGAAATTTGTAAAAATCTCTCTACAGAGATGCTAACAACATAAATAAGTTGTAAGAAAACGTATAAGAATTTCGACGCAGCTGGTAGTAGAACGTATGGCTTAGCGGTCAGAGCGCTTGGATGGTATCCAAGAGGCGCGGGTTCGAATCCCGCTTTATAACACTTTAAAAAAATAGTAAACTTACAGCGTTTCCAGGTATGTCTACATAAACAACAGGAGTTGAAACCGTTCTTTTCTCTGGCACCAGTTGCCTTCTCGGTAAATTGCTCCATCTTGAAGCAGTCTCAGCATCTATACTGGGCGCGTCGATCGCCACGGGATTTACGTAAGGGTAGCCCTGATATTTTTGACCCTGGCTAGGTAACGCTGAGCTCCTCATCACCTGAAATTTTGAAAACTTATATATTAAGTTTTTTTAAAGAAAAGAATTTAAAGAGAGAATTTAAAGAGAGAATACATATATATTTGATCCTAATTATTTGTATGTCGGTATGTCATTACCTAATTTAGAAGTATCGAGATGAAATGGTTTCTAAATTAATTCCATAAAATTGGAAAAGAAGAAAGGGGTAGCTCTTAATGAAAATTTTTAGTGTTATTTTTATACTGAGAAAGAATTATATTTTAGAAAACATAAAAACATTTCAACGCAAGGGGATTCGAAGCGGACGCGTCTTTCAAATAATCCAAGCACTCTGACCACTAAGCTATACGTTCTATATCTAACTACCTTGAAATACTATAAAACTTATTTTTCTAGTTTGTTTTTTTTTAAAAACTCTTGGTTAATCAACTTTTTAATGAAGAGCGTTCAAACGATACATAATCAAATCATAAAAATTCAAGCTAACCTAATTCTCACACATATATACAAAAATTTGATAATATATTATAATACAATGACGTTATTAAATAATGTAATATATACATCAGAAAGTGTATTTGACATTATCGTCTGTCTATACGTGACTAAATGAAGGAAATTAGTCTAGACTAGTCAAAAATTGTTTTCACGTAATTATTGCCTGAACTAGACTGAAATATGTTTAAAATATCTAAAAATATAAGACAACCATGGCGTAGTGGAAAGGCGATAGTTATGGTCTCGATTTCTAATAGGAAGAATGATTTTAATTATATCTGGTAAGACAAACCACGGCGTTGAGTTCTACCTCGGAATATACAATGTATCGAATTCCAGTGAAAAGTGTAGAACGGAGTGTTTTGACATCAGATTCTCTTTGGCTGTTCCGCTTTGCGTGAGATGAAGCGTGAAGAAAAACCAAAAGTCATAATAGATTATAAGAAAATTAAAGAATTCTTACATCGCTATATTAAATTATAGCTATATTAAATTATATTATTAAAAGCGATTCTCTACTAAATAATCTAGATTTTTAGATATATTACACTAAACCATGTTTATACAGTACTTATCAGTGTCGTATTTGCTTATCTTTGTTTGGCACTGTCTTGACTAGTCACGTATTAGGTTATGTAGTTACTGCAGCAAAACTACTTTATATAAACAATTTATATTTAGTAAAACACGGCGTTGAGTTACGTCACTCAACATACAGTGACTCGATTTTAGGCGGAAAGCCAATGGTATGTCTTGACACTAGATTGGAAAGTATTCCTTAGATTACGTGTTTATTCGGAGGTTATGGATATGAGTGAAATCTAGACTTCTGGATAGATAAGATCGGTCTAGATTTTATCATCTCAACTCATTCCATCAATGAATAGATTAACACATCTCTCCGTTTTCTCCTTTCATACTATTTAGAGACTATGCATCATATATCAACTGTAATTTATCAAACAAATCTGAGAGTAAAAAAATTGTTATTTCTCGAATGAGAATCGAATACACGACCATTGTTTTCAATGCGACACTACCAATACACCACGATGGTGTAATTCCCCATAAACAACCATTAAAAATGTCAATTTATAAAAAAATATCATATTATCAGCTTTAGTATATAAGAGACGGGTCTTCCACCTACGAAGGTTTCTTTTATATATTTTAAATGGGCTATTTTTTTAGCTTCACGCTTTTATTTTCCATAGCAGGGTAGACAGAAAGTACCTAATGTCAAGACACTCCGTAATTCGATTTCCATTGGATTCGAGAAATATCTCAAAATGTTGAGTGGTGGAACTCAACACCGCACTTTGTCTTTACCAGAACGAGAGAGTGAAAATAATTTAGATAATCCCTCCCCCTAGCGGGGATCGAAACTACAACCCATCGCGTTGACCCTGTTCTCTAATTCTTATATCTATACATATAATAAAAACATAATTAATGACTATCTGATCATTAAAGGTATTGAGAAAAGTATTATTGCGAAAAACTATTTTATTTTGAGAATATTTTTTACCCCGCATAGCATAGGGAAGGTAGAAAGTTCCTAGTGTCAAAACACTCCAAACTCCGCTTTCTGTCGAATTCGATACATTGCGTGTCGAATGACAAAACTGAACGCCGCCTTTTGTCTTACTGAAGAATGAGGAAATGGTTTATTTTAATTATATATGGTTAAATGTCAGAGTAAGACCAAGCGTAACATTAAGCAATTTCAGAAACGATGTGTTGTGAGCGTAGTGTCTTGACACTAGGTTGTCTCTGATTACCCTGCTATGCGTGATAAAACGTGACGTTGTTAAAAAAAATCGATATATTCACCGTATATGCATATAACGATATATTCACCGTATATATATATAACAGAATAACCGATATATTCACCGTATATGTATATAACGGACACTCCAGTTATATTTATAAAGATAACAATAATCGTAAGTCCAATTCAGGAATCGAATCTACTAATATATACAACAGGTTAATGTACTGCGAAATGTTTACCATCTGTATCTATTCAAGGTATATTAGATATCATGTCGATAGTTGATGTAAGTATGAAAATATTTATGATACAAATATAATTACTTCGATAAAGTATAAGACCATTATTGCGCAGTGGTGCATGTCTCACTAAAAGCAATTGGTTGTAGGTTCGAGTGACAATGTCTTAATTGTTTATTTTTCCTGTTTTAGTACGATAAACACGGCGATGTGTTCCGCCATTAAACACGTCATGTCTAGATTTCGAACGTAAAATGGGTAACGGAGTGTCTTGATACTTGACTTGTCTCTGATACTCGGGTAACGGAGTGTCTTGATACTTGTTTTGCTCTGAATATCCCTTTCATAGGAAATGTATACATGTATATACCTAATAGATTGAATTTATTTATTTATGTTTTATCTGTTTGTCTGTATGTCAACTTGTCAGTGCGTTTGTGAAAGCTAATCTCGTAAACAGCTGAACCGATTTAAATCAGTTTTCATAAATGTATTTATCGCTGTCATGGCGCAATGGGACAGCGTCTGACTGCAAACGGTTGTGGGTTCGACACCAACTCGGAGGAGGAATTATATTTAAATTTAAAATATTGTCATTTTCTCGCTCGGGTAAAAGACAAAGTGCGGCGTTGAGTTCCATCATTCGAAGGTAGAAAAGAATGGTGAAGGTAAAAAAATGTATTGCAACATTATTTTATCATTTTGTGTTTCTTTATGTCCATAATCTGATTACTGGTCAGTTTTGTAAAAAGCTTGCTCTAAACACCATGATAATCTGGAGTCCCTTAAACAATCCATACGATGGCGGTGAGGAATTTTCCCATGGACAAAGTACGTGCCGTATAGATAATTAATATCAATGTTAAACCACTGTAATGACGCCCATGGAGACTACTTCAAACAAACTATACATATTTTTAAAGATTTTATATGAATGCATTAAACTAGCTTCACGCTTTTATATCCCGCATAGCAGGGTACACAGAAAGTACCAAGTGTCAAGATAATCCGTGTTGAGTGGCAGAACTCAACGCCGCACTTTGTCTTTTACCAGAGCGAAGCAGTATAATTAAATAATTAAATAATTTAAATATAATCACTTCTCCAAGTGGGGATCGAACTCCAAGTGGGGATCGAACTCACAAGCGATCGCGTTTACAGTCATACGCTGTACCACTGCGCCACGACCGGCCTCATAAATTAAGAATAAAAACATGTTAATTTTCTTTGTAACAATATTTAGAGGCCGGTGCCGGATAAAAGCGTGAAGCAAAAAAAAACAATATTTATGGTAAAACTTAAGTACGTAAATTACTCCTCAGTAAGCTCCGTCAGCATGATGGAAATTTTCTTATAAAATTAATGTATTACAGTAACAAAAGCTGGGCTAAATGTGATTTTTGTATTTTTTATTCTTGGCTCTAAAGTTTTATCATTTTTGCTATAACTTATCCCGCATAGCAGGGTAATCAGAAAGTACCCAGTGTCAAGACACTCCCGACTTCGCTTACCACTGAATTCCAGACATTGCGTGTTGAGTAGTGGAACTCAACGCTGCACTTTGTCTTGCCCAGAGCGTAGTGGGACAGCGTCTGACTCTAAACGCGATTGGTTGAGGGTTCGTTCCCTCCTCGGGGGAGTGATTATATTTAAACTATTTTCACTTCCTCGCTTTTATGTTCCTTGCGTTATAAGTGGGCATAGAATTCAAATTCTTACTGTTCACAATTCCTAAGAGAGAAGAGATTTTTTAAAAAAAAACACAGTGTCATGGCTGTCCGTACTCTGCTTTCCACCGAGTTCGAGATATTCTCAACATCGTGTTTTATCTGACCAGAGCGAGTAAATGAAAATAATTTAAACATAATCATTCCCCCGAGTAGGAATCGAATCCAGAAGCGATCGCGTTTACAGTCAGATACTGTCACACTGCGCCACGATCATCAAATTTATAGTGTTATATAGAATTTGCGTAACTCAACGCCGCGTCTATTATAAAGAAAATGTAAGCATTTCCTTGGAGATTCATTACCCCACCAGGAAGGTCAGACCTATTGTGGGATTGATTAATAATACTACGTTGCGATAAAAATGTCATTCTACTTTTCGTTCATATTTCAGTTCATTTGTTAGAAAATTAAAAAAAATATTGCAAAATCATTCATTTCTTTTAAATGAACTATAAACGCTATATATCATTCACGAGTAAACAATAGCGTTTCCTTGATCCTAATTGTATTATACGTATGTATTTTGTATGACGTTTACGACTTTCGGTTCGGGTTCGAATCTTGGTACTTTGAAATTTAAAAAAACGCAGTTTAATCAAAAATAACCTAGCATTGCAAACAGAGAGTACCTAGTGTCAGGACACATCGTACTCCGTTAGTTAGAGACATTGCGTGTTGAGTGGCGGCCCTCAGACTTACGGATAACGCCTTAAACCCATTGAGTCAGCAAGAACAATTAAATGAGGTTTAAATAAGTAATCATTGTATGTATGTAAAAAAATAACGATTTTTTTAGTGTTATTTCATTGGTTATGGATTTTGTTCTCGCTCTGGTGAGACAAAGCGCGGCGATGAGTTCCGCCACCCACCCAATACGGAATGTCTCGAATTCGGCGGAATGCGGTGTATAGAGTATCTTGACATTAGGTACTTCCTGTCTAATCTGCAATGCACGATAAATACGAGAAGGTATAAAAAAATGGCAAGACAGACAGAGTGTCTTGACACTAAGAATACATACCAGTGCTTTGAATATCCGTTTCCGGTAAAAACAAGAATTAAACACACACTTTAAAAAAAATACTACATTTTAAAATATGTCCGTATTGTTATATGATTTGTGCGTCTGAACGCTAGGTGAGTTGTCTTATCAGTGATAACGCTGGTGTTATCAAGACAGTGATAATACACTCGTTTGATAAGAATGATGTTTTTTTTATGAAAAGAAAATAGTTTATTATTATTATTTGCGTTAATGTTTGAGTGTAATCGAGATGTGGGTTCGATTCTCACTTGAGGTTGATTATCTATACGGAGATATAAAGTTGTAGTGTATGTTTGTAATAATAAAATTATCGCTTTTTATTAAATGCATATATTTTTTGTCTCTCCGTCTCTCCGTTTGTCTTGAACGGCTCGAACAATAAATTATCTTGAATTCCACGCGGGCGCAGCTAGTATTAAATAAATTCCTTTAACATCTGGTAAGACATAACACGGCGTTTACCTCCGCCATATACTATTCAATAGTACTTGT
This sequence comes from Dryadula phaetusa, assembly GCA_032432895.1. Lineage (NCBI taxonomy): Eukaryota > Metazoa > Arthropoda > Insecta > Lepidoptera > Nymphalidae > Dryadula > Dryadula phaetusa. Next base: position 2,272,181 of record JAOYRS010000096.1, on the reverse strand, counting down.
TATGTTAAATAAATTAATTGAATCGATCTTAATACTAGATTAATTATGCCTGCCTGCATGTGTGTGGGTAGTTAAAGTTTACCAACCAAAAGTTACACTAACAGACCACCAGACATAGACGCGGTGGGTGAGTTCAATCACTACTTGTTGAATATATTTTCTCCGCTCTGAGCAAATGTCTTCTCACTATATTTCAATTGGGGTGAAAAGCGGAGAGCGGTATAAGCATTAGGAAAATTTTATTCAAACCCGCAAAATGTGTATTTTTACAATATTAATTAATAAAAATAATAATAGTTTCATAGGCCAGTCGAGGTGCAGTGCGAGCGTATGAGTGTAACCGCGATCGATTGTGGGTTTGATTCCCACACAAGGGAGAATGAAAATGATTTTTCATTTCCTCGCTCTGGTAAAACAAAGAGCGCCGTTGAGTTCCCGCCACTCAACACGTAGTGTCTCGATTCGGCGGAAAACGACGGAGTGTTTTAACACTAGGCTCTTCCTTTCTGCTCTGTTATAAGGGATAACAGCGTGAGGCTAAAAAATTACTTCACTATATTTATTTTAGCTTTTTATCCTTCACAACAGGGTTGACAGAAGTATTTAGTGTTAAGACACTCCTTACTTCGCTTTCCACGGAATTCGAGGTACAGTATGTTGAGTGGTGGAACTCAATGCCGCACTTTGTCTTACCAGAGCGAGGAAGTGGAAATAATTTTAATATAATCACTCCCCCGAGTGGCGATCGAACCCACAACCGTTTACGTTTACAGTCAGACACTGCCACACCAGACGCGACCTGCCTCCTTTTTTGTATAGTTACTATATAAAGGTTTTTTTAATTTGTTCGTTTGTTACAGAAAATGTCCAACCAGACAAGTGTTCATACGCGGTGGCAGGTCCCACTGTATAGACGCGTGCAGCACTGAGACCATGTGCGGAGAGGTCAAAGTGCCGGACTATCATCTGAATGTGAGTATTCTGGGGTCACAGGTTCAGTTTATGAGGCTTTTTGAGCCATTGCTACTACCACTAGATATGATCGATGTAAACTCGATTTCATTTCGTCGAAATAATGTAGTTAAAGATAAAAAAAATAAAATGATAAAGCGCGAATCGGAACCTTTAATACTAAATTTTGCTCCGCTTTTAAGGTGTATATTTTTTTTAGGATTTCACTGATTTTATACTGAACTAGTAATTACATGTGAAGCTAACTGCCAAATTTAATATTTGTAGATCAACCGGAAACACTCTATTAATTTTGATTTGATAATGTCTTTTGCTATATAAAAGGTCATGTATTTTTTAAATAAATATAAAAATACTATATTTCTATGAAATCAAGGGACAGTGACGTGAGCATATGATTGAAATTTCAACATGACATCTCCAAGCGTTTCTAAGATAAAGATAAAGGACCGACAATAAAGTGAATTTCTAGGGGTTTCTTTTTTTTTCTTAATAAGTATGGAACTCTAAAAAGGTATAAAAATTTATGCTAACAACGTAACGTTGTAACAAACGTATAAGAATTTCAACGCCACTGTACGTATTGCGCACACGGTCAGAGCGCTTAGACGTTTTCCAAGAGGCGTAGATTCGAATCTCGATCGATCGAAATATGTTATATTTTAATTATTTCCATATTGTTTAGGCAATATGAAACGCGGCGTTAAGTTCCGTATTCAACTTGAAATGCTACAATTTTGGACGAAAAGCGGAGAATAAAGTCTCTTAATGCAAATTTTATTATTTTTCTAATTATGATGACGTGACAAACTATGCTTTATTTTGTTAATCCCCAAGGGCCTATAAACGTGGGTTAATTAAAGTATCTATGAATATATTCACTAGCGTTGGCGTCAACTAGGTGACCTAATAGGGCATTGATCTAAGTGAACACCTATATAATACTAGTGTTATTTTATTACTGTTCAGCAACACCCTGTAGCTATGAGCTTTTTATAGCAAAAGATAATTATGGTAGGTTTTCTTTTATTATTAAGGCCATGTTAAGGTGGGTTCGATTCTCATTCTGGGCGTGCAATATTATTATTTTCTTTTTCCGCTCCGTTACCTAGAGTAGAACGTAGAGTTGAGTTCGTCACTCAACTCGCAGTGCCTGGTATTCTGGCAGAAAGCGGAGAACGGAGTGACACTAAGTTCTTACTGAGTACCATGCTATGCGAGATAAAGCGTGAAGTTAAAAAAATTGAAATTAAGTTCTTAATTCAATAAATTTAAATGTTTATCTTAATCTAATAACTAGATTTTAAGAAGTCTATTTTTTATTAGAAAGACATACATTCCGTATAGCAGACTAGGCAAAAAGTACCTAGTGTCAAGACACTCAGTACTTCACTTTACAGCGAATTCAAGACATTGTGTGTTGAGTGAGTTGAGTGGCGGGTTCAACGTGGCAAATTGTTTTACCGGAGTGAGGGAGTGAAAATAATTTAAATATAATCGCTTGCCCGAGTGGGAATCGAACCCAAAACCGATTATGTTTACAGTCAGTCGCTGTCCCACTGCGCCAAGACTCGTGCTTTGCGGCGTTAAACCGTGAAACTAAAAAAAATATATAACCAAATTTCCTTGTGTCACTAATCACATATTTGGCTAAGAAGAGAAAATCTTTAGTAGTCTATTCTCGTTTAAAAACTATATTATTGTAAAGTTTTATTTTCATTGGTTTAGTAGTTTTTGCATGAAACACTAACGAATATAATACTCTCGATGCATAAATGGATTTTTATTGGTTAATGTCAATTGTATATATGTATATATTGTCTGTCTATAAACTTAGTTGGTTGAGATTTCGATTTCCACTCGAGGGAATGATCAGAGTGTCTTGACACTAGGTTTTTCGCTAATTACCCTGCTATAAGGGATAAAGCTTGAAGCAGCAGTTGAAAATAGTTTAAATATATAAAAAAATATTTCTTATTATTATTTTAATTACAATCAAAATGTGCTCATCATTTCTATATGTATATACTTTTCACCGAGTCGGTATTTTTTAAATCTAACGCTTTACTCGATTCCCACTGCTTTTTATAATTAAAATTATCATATTGATCAAATTCGTTTCTCTCTTTAGCACTAGTTACTGTACTTATTCTTAAAGTTTTATCATTTTTTGTTCTTCTTTTCCTTTTAGTCTTCTTACGTTTTGCTATATTTGTATCAGAAGCGTCACTTTCTAAATTATCTGTGGTAATCATGTCATTATTAAGATATATATTATCTATAAGGAGTTTATCCTCTTTGTTATCTGTTTGTGTGTCGTGTGTATCGTCTTTCGGTTTAACATTCCTTGATTTCGACTCGAATCTTGTTTTGAGGTTGGTTTTTATAAAACTAGCCTTATATTTCATGTTTTCGCTTGACAAAGATACATCTGAACCGCTTCCTTCTTTATTTTTTAAATCTTTATTAAGTCTAGAATTACCATTTTCTTGTTTTTCCACTGTGTCAACATCATCGAATATCTCCACAGCTTTGTTCTCGTTCAAACGGTACACAAATTCTGCAAGTTGCTTAAATGTCTCATCGCTAATAAAATTCTTGGCAAGTTTTTTTATATCTTCGATTTTGGCTGTTAACAACACAAATGAGTTGACTCGATCATGATGTAGTATAAATATTATTCCTGAAGATAAATTTAATTATTTTAATTTAAATATTTTTTTGAACTATAGTACTAACTTATGTATTTATTTGAGGCCGCTTGTGGCGCAGCGTGACAGCGTCTTACTGTAAACGCAATTGGTTGTGGATTCGATTCCCACACGGAGGAGTGATTATATTTTTGAAATGATTTTTTCTGTCTCGTTTTGGTAAGACAAAGTGTGGCGTTGAGTTCCACCACTCAACACGCAATGTTTCGAATTCGGTGGAAAGCGAAGTACGGAGTGTCTTGACGTAATAAAGCTGTTAGGTCATATCACAATTCAATTGAAAATCTTCTCATTCAAGGCAGGAAAGAAAAGCAATGCCATGTAAAATAAAATAAAATAAAATAAAAATAAGTAATAAATTAAAATAAACAAAATAAATAATAAAAAAATAATTATGAATAAAATAAGAAAAAATTAAATAAATATCAGATAAAATTCCTAGTGGGTGAACTTGTGCACGAAGTCACTGCAATTGTTTCCAGGAGGAAGAGATGTTGACCACGACCACTATGCCAGCAGTGACACGAATAACAAGTATGAAATAATTTTACAACTTAACACGTATGTGAAATGGATTATATGGAGAAAGGAAACAATTAGAGTTCAGTTTCGGAAGGGAAAGAGATGTACTGAGTGTCTTGACACTAAGCACTTTCTATCTACCCTGCTATGCGGGTTGAAAACGTGAAGCTAAAAAAAATAGAAAATATTGTTTAAAAATGTTTAATTTAGATTTTTTTATAGCATTAATTGGCGTGCATGTTTTAATTGGGATTTAGCTACATTTATATATACTAATAAAGAATCGGAAACATTGTGAAACTTGTTCTAGAAAAGCTTATTTTTTGGCCAATTCTTCATAAAAAGTGTTCTTCTAGTGTTAAAACACCCTGTTATAAATCACTCCGAATTCCTAACACTACATGTTGAATGACGGAACTCAACGCCGCGTTATGTCTTACCAGAACGAGGACAGCGATTTACATATGTACGAATATATATTTAGATTAGACTAGATTGTGGTTTACAATGGTTAGAGAAGAGGTTGGAGGCCATGGTGAGGGAGTAACCCTCGTATACCAGTTCAAATCTGTAAGAGATAATATGAGGCAAACAGAGATCAGTATTGACAGTGACGTACCTATGCATAGATACTAGATGTCCCGTTGACAGGTTGATAACGCGTTGCCATAGCAACGTGTATGTCACTAAATATAAACGTGTATGTCAAACACATGGTAGTGTGTGTTACATTTATTTTATTAATTTAATATATTTTTATGCATTGTTTTAAATAAAATATCATCCTGCACTCCTTCTCTATATAAACTATAACTGTGACAAAATTTCATACTCCTCAACTGTATTTCCGCTGTATTTTCGTGAAAAGCGCTACAAAGATTTTGCTTCACGTATAAATATATAGATTTTTATAATCATATCTATCTATTCGTACATTTGACGCAATTGTTAGTAGAATTAGGGAATTTGGCGACAAGCTTCAGATGATATATCTCTAAGGAATACCATACGACAATTGGTGGATGTAGAATTTTGAAGACGAATATTTTATAATTCTATAAATACTTGTTACTCTTTCACATTAAAACTACTGAACAGATATAGAGGAAACTTTACAATATACATATATAGAATTGCCAAGAGTCCAAAAACTGATCCAGTGAACATCTTGACAGCGTTTCCAGCAACGGAACTCAACCTCAAGCTTTGTCTTTGTCCAGAGCGAGGAAATAAAAATAATTTAAATGTAAACACTCCCCTGGGTAGGAATCGAATCCATAACCAATCGCGTTGACAGTCTGACGCTTTACTGCACGATCATGGTGCTATGTATATGTATATATATATATATATATATATATATATATATATATATATATATATATATATATATATATATATAGAGCAGGGTGGACAGGACATTGCGTGTTGAATGGGTTCTCCCATTCAACACGCAATGTCCTGTCCACAACACCGCGTTCTATCATAACATAGCGAAAGTAATTTAAATATAATCATTCTCCTGAACGGGAATCGAACCAACAACTGATCGTGTTTACAGTCAGCTTGGCCTACAGCGCATTTGTATATATATATTCAAAAAATATACTTACCAATTAAATATAAATAGAAACACATTGTGTTGTATATACTAACGTTTTATTATACAATAGTAATCGAAAACAAGCACTTGATTTAAAAATATTCACATACTTTATAGCCTTTTCTTAATAATGTATTGAAAACGTAACGTTTCAAATAATATTAGAGAAATAATAAGAATATATATTTCTTATTAAAAAATATTTAAAAAAAAGGTTTAAAACGTATAATAATTTCGACGCAGCCGGATGTAGAACGTATGGCTTAGCAGTTAGCGCTTGGACGGATTCGGTTCTAATCCCGCTGCGTTCATTTTTTAGGTTATTGTTTATATATAATATATATGTTACCAAGGACTATATTAAAATATTCGTAACGTCGGATTTTGTAATCTATATTTTTGACTTTAGGCGATTAATATAGTAATTAATACAAGGTATATAACTGTTTCAAAAAAAAACAAAATCCGGCAATCCTTTACATTGTTTTTTAGAAAATACACTCTGTACTTCTCTTTCCACCGAATTCGAGACATTGTGTGTTGAGTGATGTAACTCAATGTCGCACTTTGTTTTACCAGAGCGAGGAAGTGAAAATATTTAAAATATAACTACTCCACCTAGTAGGAATCAAACGCACAACCGATCGCGTTTACAGTCAGACGCGTATATATATATATATTTATTATATTGTCTCGAATTCGGTGGAAAGCGAAGTATAGAGTGTTTAGACACTAGGTACTTTCTATCTACCCTGCTATGAAAGCGTGAAGCTAAACGGAAATACTATTATTAAGTTACTATATTGTTCATATATTATATATATATATATATATATATATTTATATATATATATATATATATATATATATATATATATATATATGGAAATATCATTCATTTCCTTTCGTGTGTATTGAACCACAACCATTCGCGTATAATATTATAAATATGTAGTATAACTCGCCCGCGTTACCTCACGATAACATAGCCATATCTTTCTTTAACGTGCATGTGTTCTTGCTTAAATCACAGACTGCCAAAATTTGTAATACTTTATATAAACAATATTTATAAGACTTCATATACACCTGCGAGCCTCCCTAAACATTCATAATCTCACCTTGTCGTAAAAGCCGTTTTAATGAACATATTCTACCTTCTTATGTGATTTTACTCACCCACATATGACATCTCGGCCCACGTGTGATTTTACTCGTTCACATATGATACCATGGTCCACTCGTGATTGTATTCATCCACATATGAAATCTTGGCCCATATGTGGTTTTACACATCCACATATGACATCATGGTCCACATATGATTTCACCCATTCACATATGACACCATGGTCCACATATGACTTCACCCATCCATATATGACTTCACCCATCCATATATGATTTCACGCATTCACATATGTTTTCACCCATCCACATATTATTTTACCCATCCATATATGACACCATGATCCACATGTGATTTCACCCTTCCACACATGCCACTATGGTCCTTATGTGATTTTACTCACCCACATATGACATCTTGGTCCACGTGTAATTTTACTCGTTCACATATACCATGGTCCACTTGTGATTTTATTCATCCACATATGAAATCTTGGCCCATATGTGGTTTTACACATCCACATATGACACCATGATCTACATATGATTTTACCCATCCACATATGTTTTCACCCATTCATATATGATTTCACCCATCCACATGTGACACCATGGTCCACATGTGATTTCACCCTTCGGCACATGCCACTATAGTGCTTATGTGATTTTACTCTCTCATATATGACATCTTGGCCCAAGTGTGATTTTACTCGTTCACATATGACACCATGGTCCACCGTGATTTCACCGATGCGCATATGACATCGTGGTACAAACGAGACTTTATGTATTTCAAGATGCAACGCAACATGCGATTACAAGAGTCCACACAGTTCACCTGCCCATAGACCATCGTGGTGCAGTGGAACTGAACATAGAACGCTGGACTGCGAACGCAACGATGTGTGTTTCATTACACTCGGGGGAAGATTATATTTTAGCTATTTGTTATTTTGGCGATCTAACTTAAATCACAATCATTTCTCAATTTGGGGATCGAACCCACAACTGATCGAATTTATAGTCAGACGCTGTCACACTGCGCCACGACCGGCCTCAAACCAAGTTAAGCTGTTGTAATCTTTCATATTACATTACATTATATTATTCCATAGTATAAAATGAAGTCGCGTCCGTCGTCGGTGCGCTTCGATCTGCCAAGCTACGTGACAGATTTTAACACCATTTTAAATAAAACACATTGTGACATATGAGGGAAATTAAATTTAGAAGAGAAAAATTAACTTAAAAAACGGACGGAGGGACGAGAGATGATTCAGTTCTGCACATGAAATATTGAGTAATTTTTTTTTTTTTAGCTTCACGCTTTTATCCCGCATAGCAGGGTAGACAGAAAGTACCTAATGTCAAGACACTCCGTACTTCGCTTTCCACCGAATTCGAGACACTGCGTGTTGAGTGGTGGAACTCAACGCTGCACTTTGTCTTTTACCAGAGCGAAGAAATGCCTTCCCTGAGTGGGGATTGTACTAGACGCTGTAACACTGCACCACGACCGGCCTCAACATACATTATTGATTCTCAAATTATTATATTAACTGAAATTATAAATTAAAATTAGTTCTATATAAGTTTTAAATAATGGACAAAATTTAAGTAGATACTAATCAGCTTTATGCTTTATCCCGCATAGCAGGGTAGTCGTCAAAAACAATCTAGTGTCAAGACACTCTGTTAACTGTGTTCCGTCCGAAATCGAAAAGTGTGTGTTGAGTGGCGAACTCAACATACCTTTATCATACCAAAACAGGAAAATGAAAATAATTTTTAAATACTACCATTTACCCGAATGCAAATCTTTCTCTCTTACTGTAAACGTGATCGGTTGTATGTTCGATCCCCGCTCGGGGAAGAGATTATATTGAATTTATTTTCACTTCCTCGCTCTGATAAAGACAAAGTGCGGCGTTGAGTTCCACCACTCAACACGCAATGTCTCGACTTCGGTGGAAAGCGAAGTACGGAGTGTCTTGACACTACGTACTTTCTGTCTACCCTGCTATGCAGGATAAAAGTGTCAAGCTAATAAATAATATTATTTTGTTCTTTTTTTGCAGCCTTGCTACGTATGTAACAGTACTGGCCACAATTGCAGAGAGTTGACACGAGGGAGATCGAAAACAGATAGTGATGTCTCCGTAAATGCTCTTAACTACGGTAGTGATGTACCGGGTACGATTCACACTAATCTATAAGAATATATACCTTTTTGTTAGTTTTGCATAAAAAAATACATAATAATTAAATGAAGTTTATATTTTTCTGGCTGAAAAAAATGTGTGGAAATGTTTTATGAGCATATATTAAAGAAACGAATAATATTTGTTAATTTGAAATTATCTTTACACGATGTTGAGTTCCGTCACTTTATATGTAATGCCTCATATGGTAAGCGGAGTACGGAGTGTCTTGACACTAGGTACTTCCTATCATCCTGTTATGCGGGGTAAAAGCGTGAAGCTAAAAATTAATATCTTTTATGATTTTAAATGAAACTATTTAACCGGAATAATCGCGTATATTTTGGTATTCGAAAATACATTTTTGGACACTTGACGTTTCGAACATTTTACAGTAGTCCGTGGTCACAGGCAGTCAGCTAGACTGCCTGTCACCACGGACTACTGTAAAGTGTTAAAAAGTTTCATTTAAAATGTATAAAAATCGCGAAAATCAAAGATCTTATTATCTTTTATGATTTTAAATTAATAATTGTAGTATAAAATTTAAGTGTATAAAATTATTGTATTTTCTTTAAATAAGACTTATTTATTATCCATTTACTAAAGGTAAGCTGATAGAATTGTATCATGGACACTTCGCCTCTAGTAAAATACTGTTACCACTAACTATATTCAATTTACTATTACGAAGTGTGTAACGGAGTGTCTTGACACTAATTAACACTAACTATATATAAATATATATATATATATATATATATATATATATATATATATATATATATATATATATATATATCCTATCTCCGCTCTGGTAAGACAAAGCGCGGCGTTGAGTTCGCCACTCAACACGACCTGCAACGCAGTTGGCAACCTGCAACTCTAGGTTGTTCCTGACCCTGCTAAGTTGGATAAAATGTGAATATGCTGATAAACAGTTCAATTATCAAATTATTCTCAATTTCTTCATAGGAAAAGGTGAAGAAGAAGATGATGAAGAAGAATTCATAGGTGTTGAGAACACCGATTTCGTTCTATACGTGAGTGCGGTAGAGACGGACCGGTGTCGTCGCGGCCTCACTGTAGCTTATGCGTCGCACTGTCAGCAAGAGTCTGCTTTGGATCGGTAAGAGATAGTTTCAGGTTCAAATATTTGTAGGACAAATCTAAGTTTGCCCGATAATGTATGAAAGAATAATAATCGCGGTACTGCGCCAAAACTGACTTACTAACTGACAAACTGACAATAATTCAGATTGCAGCCGGTCGAGGTTCAGTGGAAAAGCATCTGACAGAAAACGCGATTGGTTGTGGATTCGAACCCCACTCGGGGGAGTGATTATATTTAAATTACCACTCCCTCGCTCTGGTAAAGACAAAGTACTGACAAAAACGTAGAAATCCACCTTTCAACATGCAATGTCTCCAATACGGTGGAGTACGGAGTGCCTTAACACTAGGTACTTTCTATAAGCCCTGCTGTGCGGGATAAAAGCACACATATATTTAGATAAAACAAAGATTCAAATAAGATTTCAGTCTACCGTATTCTTTAACGAATTTTTTAATATAGATTTATGTACGTTTTATTTTTCCAGTCCGGTGGCTGGCCACGCGAACTTCTGTCCAGGAGAGCTCTCCACTAAATACCGAGACCTGCCGTCGGTACTGTCGACGGTTAAACACGAAATGTTGCACGCTTTGGGATTCAGCGTATCCCTTTTTGGATTTTACAGGTAACACGGCGTTGAGCTCCGCCACTAAACACGCAATGTTTTAAATTTGGATTGTAAGGGTGTTAGCCTGCTGCTGTGCGGGATAAAGCGTGAAGCTGAAAAAATAGCTAAGATATCGTATGTTAATGTGATGGTTTTGGATTCTATTCCCACTTAGTTTACGTTTTATTTTAATTCTTTTTATTGTTGTTTATTTTTATAGACAAAGTGCGGTGTTGTATTCCGCAAACTTACACGCAATATATCTAAGATTTAGAAGAAGAACGAAAGGGTGACTTAGCTTACTCTAGAGAAAGAAAAACGAAGAGAATTTTAATTTTTTTTAAACTGACTTCAAAAATATTAAGTTATCAGTTTGATATATACATGCATATATATGTATATATGTATGTAATATTGTTGGAATTGAATATTATTTGTATGTCTGTATGTTTGTCCACGAATTTCTCTAAAACTAAAAGTCATACCAAAATGATTCTTTGTAATTTAAGTTAGATATACTTCAACTTACTGAACAGTACATGTTTAATTAAAATCGGTTCAGCAGTTTCAGAGATACAGGTAAATTACTCATAAGCAAATATAGATAGGTAGTTGCATAGTTTTTATAAAATGTAAATTAGATTTTTTATAAACCTTTCAACATTTATAAATAAATACAACTTATTTAATTTAATTTAATTTTAATTGTCATTTTAGAGATGAAAATGGTGAACCGTTAACTGAACGTCGTCCTGACACCGGAAACCCTCCGCTAGATGAAGAGTGAGTAGTTATAATATGGTAATAAAGAAAGAAATTACAGAAAGATCTCTCCATATTACCGGCTTTGAAAGAATGAGAGTTTGCAAACTAACATAATAACCCTTTTTTGATATAACGCGGCGTTAACATCCGCTAGTTATCTTGCAAAATGTAAAAACAAATACAGAATCAGTTTTCATCGCATTTTCTAACAAAATTGCGGAATATATTTACAATAATTTCGTAAAAAAAAATAACATTTGTGTTATCGGAAAAGAAATTTGAAAATTTTTGTCATGTCATGTCATGTCATGTCATAACGATATTTATATAGAAAATAACATTATTCCGCAGATTACAAATCCACAAATGGTCAGATCGCGTGGTGAAGAATATAACGCGGAAAAACTGGATGATCAGGCAGGGTTATATATCGCGGACTTTTCATATGATCGTTACTCCGCGAGTTGTCAAGGAGGTTAGTTTCATATTCTTTCTATAACGAAGTATAAAGATGTATTTCTTTTAGTTTAAATATTTTTTTGTACAAATAAAACGTTTCTTTTTTTTCATTTAGTATTTATTTATTTTTTAAATAACAAACGGACTAAATATGGTGTGGAATAATTTAGTCTATAACATTGGAGATAGAAGTTGTTATAATTTTTTTATTTGTAATCATGACAGTGCGTTTTAAGTTGCGGTATTTAACGCTGTACTTTGTCTTGCCAGAGCGAGGAAAATGAGAATAGTTTAAATATACTCATTTCCCCGATTGAGAATCGAACTCATAACCGACCGCGTTTGTAGTTAGTCTTTGTCTCAAAAGACACGACCGGCCTCTGTGGTTATTATTAAATTTAAAGTACTAATAAATTCCACCACTCAACACGCAATGTCTCGAATTCGGTGGAAAGCGAAGTACAGAGTTTCTTGACACTAGGTACTTTCTGCCTACCCTGCTACGCGGGATAAAAGCGTGAAACTAAAAAAAATGAAATACCTTGACACGTGAAATGACACGATTTGACTCAAGTACGAGAAAATAGAGAAGCGTTACTTCACTACTTTTTGATTCTCTCTATATATCTCTGTTTTTTTTATAACTTCGTTAAAATAATAATAAAATATTACAACAGGTTCGGGAACACTTCAACTGTTCAAAGCTTGAAGGTGCGGAATTAGAAGACCAAGGTGGCGATGGTACGGCCCTTACGCATTGGGAGAAACGAGTTTTTGAGGTAATTATCAGTAATCATTGTATAGCGATTGCGAAATATCAATAAGAAACGACTTTTCCATTTACAATCTCTTCCACTGTGCTCTATGTCATTAATACATACAGAAATCTAATTATGTTCAAAAAACATTTTTACAAAACGTGCTAAAATATGAAAGTAACAAGAACGCATGGCTTAGTGCTCAGTGGTTAAAATTATATGGTTTCCAACAGGTGCGGGTTTGTATCCAATATTTTTTTATATAAATATTAAAATAATGAATTCCGCCTTCCAGAACGAGGCCATGACAGGCACCCACACACAGAACTCCGTGTTCAGCAGGATAACGTTCGCCATGATGGAGGACACGGGCTGGTACCTGGCGGACTACAGCAAGGCGTCCCCTCTGCACTGGGGTAAGGGCCTGGGGTGTGATTTCGCGATGACATCGTGCAAGCAGTGGCTGGGCTCGCAGAATTTGAGGTACAGGTTTGTTTCTTGTGTTTATTTTTTTTTAAATTTATTTTTCGTTTTTTTTTGTTTCGGTTTAAGATTTTAATGTTTTTTTCTTTGTATTTCAACGTGTGTGTCTCTTTATATATGTGTTATTCTATTTCCTCCAACTGTATTGGTTCTCTAAACAAATTATTTTACAAGCAGCTCTGAGGATAACTCAACGATAAAGTAAGTTTGTTATAATAATAAGGTTTATTTTTGCATAACTTATTAATACAGTAAACACACATAAATTAAAAAATGGAATCATTCCACCGCTCTGGTAAATACAAATCCGGTGTTGAGTTCCGCCACTCAACGTGTAATGTCTCGATTTCCCGAAACCAATCAACGGAGTGTCTTGACATTAGAGATAGAATAAGAGTATTGCCCTGGTTAGCAAAATAAGGCGTGAAGCTGAAAGCAAATTAAATAAAAAATCTAAGAATCATTCCACCGCTCTGGTAATACTAGGCGCGGCGTTGAGTTTCGCCATTCAATACGCAATTTCTCTTTTTCGAAAGAAAACATTCAACGGAATGTCTTGACACTGGGTTGTTAGTTATCTTTTATATGGAAAATTGACAGAAATAACTTAGTGTCATATCACTTGGTTCTCTGTTTATATATATATATATATATATATATATATATATATATATATATATTATATCTCTTTATCTTTATATAATATCTCTTTGTTATTATCATATTTTTTTAAACATTGTAAAACTCTCTCTACAGAGATGCTAACAACATAAATAACGTTGTGACAGACGTATAAGAATTTCCATGTAGCTAGATATAGTACATATGGCTCAGTGTTCAGAGAGCATTAACGGTCAACAAGAGTTGCAGGTTTGAATTCTGCTGCATTGAAATTATTATACGTCTTCTAAAATTTAAAAATTGTATTGAAAAAAATCTTTTATACACAAGCAACTCTAACGGAACAGCGATTGAAATGTAAGTAAAAAATTAATTTATACTACAAATACACTAAAAATCTATATAAATATTAGAAAAACAAGCGCATAGAGACTTGTTATTATTAAAATATTGATCTTTTGTCACGATTTGTTCTAAAGAGCACTTTCAAATTCAATATATTGTATGCAGCATATTTGTACTGAAATATATTAAAAATGGCATCAACGCCGAACGTATGCCATTTCTGACACATATTAGCAATAATTAGATATCCGGTTGACGCGTAAACAACGCGTTGCCATAGCGACGTGTGACACTTCATATAGACGCGTGCGTCAAACACATGGTAGTGTGTGTTACATTTGTTTTATTAATTTAATATATTCTTATGAATTATTTTTTAAAAAAATATTATCATTCTGCACGTCTTCTCTATATAGATAATAACTGTGCCAAATTGGGTACAAATATTTTGCTTCACGTATTAATGTATAGATAATAAACCAAACGCCCTGTGCTTACACTTGGAAATGTAAAGAGTTTTATATTTTTGACATTTTGTTGTATATTTTATTACAGAAGAAGAAACCCAGCGCCATTTTGTGAGAGAGTTAAGGGTGATCCGTTAAGGACGGAATGCTCTCCGCATCGCACTGCCGTAGTTTTATGTAATCTAGTGCGCCACGACACTATACTACCGAGGCAGTATCAGGTAAGAAAAAAAATAATTTAAAAAAATATGAAATGAATATATTAAAGTGTTTTTTCAGATTCACGCTTTATCTCGCGTGGCAAGGTAGTTGGATACAACCTAGCACACAATATCAACGAAATGTCTTGACAAGACACTCCGTTGATATTGCGTGTTGAGTGGCGAACACAACGCCGCGTCTTGCCTTACCAGAGTGAAAAAACAAATTGAAATATAATGATTCCCCTGAGTGAAAATGGATCCCACGACCAAACATGCCTACAGTCGGATATTATTTTAAAAAAATCTATATGTATATATAATGTATTGGATTTTACAAGCTAACATACATTTGATATCCATATTGAGTGGATTTAACAAAAGCTTGTAATCCGCCATTTTGTTGCAGCGGTCATTTTTTAAAAAAAGGAAATGGCATTGTTATTCAAACTAAACGTGTTTATAAAGTTTCAGAGTTTCATGATTCTACACGAACAAACACACACACAGTAGTACATACAATGCAAGTTAATAAAAAACTTTATAAAAACATAATTTACTAATTTTTAACATCCTCCATATATCAAAAACTAAGAATTTGGAAAAAATATGAACACTGCGCCCACAGATTATTTTTTTCTATCCTCACACTTTCATCCCGCATAGCAGTAGAAGTACATAGAAAGTACCTAGTGTCAAAACACTCCGTACTTCGCCTTTGACCGAATTCGAGACATTGCGTAATAATTGGTGGAGCTGAACGCCGTAAATTGTCTTACCAGAGCGACGAACTGCAAATAGTTTTGAATATAATTACTCCCTCGAGTCGGCATCGAACCCACAGCCGATCGCGTTTACAGTCCGACGCTGTGCCTGTGCCTGTCTTCAATCAGATTAACAATGTATTTATAATTTATTTGTTATCTGCATATATTGGTTCTATTGTTATATTATCTGTTATATTTTGTCACCTCACTCTAGACACTGTTGTTGTTTCGTGGCCGCTCTTGTTCTCAATATATCAATTATATATCCAAATCTGTCATTTAAATTCCCATAGAATTACAGGCCTGTCGTGGCGCAGTGTGACAGCGTCTGACTGTAAACGCGATCGGTAGTGGGTTCGATACACAGTCGAGGGAATGGTTATATTTAAAAAATATGTTCACTTACTCACTAAAGATAAAGTGCGGCGTTGAATTCCGCCACTCGACGTGCAATGTTCGAGTACTCGAGTTAGGTGGAATGCGAAGAACGGAGTGTCTTGACATTAGGTACTTCCTATGCAGGATAAAAATTGTGAATTGCTGACATTGCTAAATATTTATTAATCTAAGTTAAACGAAGCGTGACGTTTAGTTCCTCCAATCAACATTCAATATCTAAATTTCGGGCGGAAAATGAGGATTGGAGTGTGATGATGCATGACACTACGTTCTCTGTCTACCCTTTTATATAAAAAAGCGTAAATCTACTTTTCGTACGCAGCATTTCGACAGATTGCCCAATATTCCGCCGGGGGACGAAGCGCACTATGGCGGGTCAGTCTCGCTCGCGGACTATTGTCCTTATTTGCAAGAATTCACATGGAAACACAAAAACGTTCTCATCCGCGGAAGTAGATGTTCCTATGAAGAGAACACGCCGAGTAAGTCTAGTTTTTATTATTATATAGGTATAGAATTTTTTTGAACGCAGCAGGATTCGAACCCGCGCCTCTTGGAAACCGTCCAAGCACTCTGACCGCTAAGCCATGCGTTCTACTGCCGGCTGCATAGAAATTCTTATACTTTTTTGTTACAACTTATTTTTGCATTTGCAAACGATTATTTCTTAATAATCTTTGAACAGCAAAAATTTTAGAGATCGACGCGGCTTAGCGTTCAGAATACTTGAACGGGGAACAGGAGGCGCGGGTTCGAATCTCGCTGCGTTCAAAAAAATGTATACGTTTTTTAAAAATGTTTTGCAATCTTAAGTATGGAATAACACTTTAAAAATAATAAAATATAATTAAATGTAATTTAAAGATTATAACTTAATTGTTTGTGAATCTTACATTAACAAATAGAAAGATCTTTGATTTTTATACATTTTAAATGAACTATTTTAAACGGATTTAATCCGTTTTAAGTAGTTTTAGTTGAAATACATTCGTAAGTGTTTATATGTATGTTTGTCTGTATATGTGTATCTCAAACACATGTTACATTTGTGTGTGTGTTACATTTGTTTTTTTTAGTATATTTTTATGCATTATTTTTTCTTTTTCTTCTCCACATAAACTATAGCTGTGTGCCAAATTTCATACTCCACAGTTCGCGTTATTTTTGTAATATTTTCCTTTACATATTAATGTATAGATAACTTGTTCTAGAGAGCGAAGTTAATTTCGCACTCGAGAACTACGGAGCGCACTCGAGGTGCTTCGACCACAGCGACCGCGTTTGGGAGCAAAAGTCGTGTAGACAGGTGAGTTATGAAGACGGACACAACGCAGTGTCAAGACACTCCGTTGACTGCTTTCTGCTCGAGAAACGAGACATTACGTGTTGAGTGGCATTCAACGCTCATTTTACCGTGCAATGTTTTCGACTGTAATCTATACAAATAAATAAAATTAAAAATTTCTTTTACAATAACTTTGCACGCGGTGTGTAATAATATATGTTTAATGCTCGAATTATGGTTTAGAATATTATAGCTGCAACTATTTCATAGACCAATAAACAAACAAACAAAGAAACGAACGAACAAACAAACCAATAAATAAATAAAAATTAAAGTGTCTGTTTGTAATTTTAAAATAACTGTTTGTTATATATATATATATATATATATATATATATATATATATATATATATATATACCAAATTAACATTTTTTTACAATTTTTGTCTGTCTGTTTGTGTGTGCTTATCTCTGGAACGCCTTGACCGATTTTGACGGCGCTTTCACCGTCAGATAGCTGATGTATTCAAGATTACTATTCTTTTAGAATTGTAAAGTAAAGATCCGGAAATGTATAGTTCCATGTAAACGAAGTGGCGAGTACAGTCCTTACTGAAATATAAGGCGAAGTGGCGAGCAAGACGCTAGTCGATTATAAACTACCGTTTATAGTCAATACATTGTCATTTATTTTGTATATATAGAGTGCTGAGTGTGAGACAAAGTGCGGTGTTAAGTTCCGACACTTGTTCAGTGTCAAATTTAGGACAAAAGTCGTCCTTTTAGGAACTTGCTTCTTACTAATTATTGTTTTTATAGTTTTAAAATTAAGTTATTTATTGGACTGAAGACATTTCTGTTATTTTTTTAATTTTCAGATACGCGAATGGCAACACTGGGGCTCGGGCTGCTACAAGTATAAATGTGAAAGTGGACGAATACATATTATTGTAAGTATTTTACAAAAAAAAAAGATATCTTTTAAACATTTATGAAAATTTCGGCAGCGAAGTTCGAACCTGCGCTTCTTGAAAACCGTCTAAGAGTTCTGAACGCTAAGCTATGGGTTCTATTTAGGAATTTCGGTTAAGTTTTCCTCTAGTGGTTACCTTCAGTCCCATGGTAGCTACATTTTAAATTTTCCACCGACTGACTGACAGACAATGCACACATGAAATTATATATAGAGAGGAGATATATCAAAATTCCTACGGGAATGAGAAAAAGATATTTTGCAAAATCATTCTTAGTCAATAATAATAATAAACATTATATAGGGATCGTTAAAACATTTGAAAGGGGCCCTACAAGAGGCCCTTTCAAATGTAAAAAAAGATATAAGTCTACATTTGTATCGTAAGATATATACACTATGCAATAAATAAGAAATTTCTTATAAAATCCTTATTACCTATGCTAAAAGATGTTTTTAATTAAAATACGCTTTTTCATATTCCCTAGAATCTACTTCTAGTATTATATAATCAACTATTTATAATACAATATACATTTAAGAGCTTTAACAGTTTAAATGAGTGTTAAAAGGGCCCCTCTAGTATACATTCGAATCAGAAGTCTCAGGCACTCCTCATGGATACTAAGCAATTCATTCTTTTTATCGGAGTATCGTATAGGTCATTGTGTCTTTTGGAGTACTGTGTTTGACTGTAAATGCAATCGGTTGCGGGTTCGATTCCCACCTGGTATTATCTAGACATTGAGTTCACCACTCAATACAATAATAACAATGTCTCAATTTCAAAGAGACCAGTCAATAATGTCTTGACATTTGGCTGTCCCTAAACAGCCCGCTAAGCTCCTCAATTTTCATATTAAAACCCGCACGTTCCCACTCCCAGGTAGGTAACTATACGTACACTTGTTACTTCGCGGGGCAAGTGCTACAGGTGCGTGTGATCCAGAAGGGCTGGCTGCACCGCGGAGGGGTGGTGTGCCCGCCCTGCAGGGAGGTGTGCGGGGAGGAGTTCGCTGTGAGTACACGGGGAGTTACATGTTTAAATGGGTTTATATATATATCGCCGTTACGTCTGTAAACGTGACCGGTTGTGGGTTCGATTCGGTTCGATACACACTCGGTGGAGTGATTATATTTAAAATTATTTTCTCTTCCTCGCTCTGGTAAGACACAGTGCGGCGTTCAGCACCACCACTCGACACGCATGCTATGTAGGGTAAAAAGCGTGAAGCTAAACAAAAATTGAGAACAACAAGAAAACATTTTTTTTTAAATGTGCACTATACTTTTTATGGATGTATATTTAAAAAAAAAAGCGCGGCGTTCAGTTCCGCCCAACCAAGACGCGAAGTCTCGAATTGTCTTGACACTAGAATGTCTCTGACTACCTTGTCATTGAGATAAATCATGTAGCTGAAAAAGAAAACACTTAAATATGTATAAAAAACTGAACAATGTTTGACTGTGAACACGATCGCTTGTGGGTTCGATTCTCACTCGGAGCAATTAAACTGTTATCGTTATATGCTGTGTACATTTAAACTGTTTTTGTTTCCTTGCTCTGGCAAGACACACGCGGCGTTGAGTTCCGTCACTCAATACGTAATGTCTCTAATTCGGCAGAAAGTAACCTACAGAGTGTCTTGACACTAAGTACTTCCTGTCTACCTTGTTATGCGGGATATTTATTTTTTTTATTTCACCTTTAGTCACGCAATGAATATTGTAAAGTGGGCGAGGAAGCGCCTCCACCGAATTTATATCCGAACGACGTGTTAGCGTGTCGCGCCTCACACACCATACACACCGCCGCCATCTTGTTCATGTCCGCCATTTTGTGCACGTTTTATGTGTAAACATCAAAGTAAGACTAAGACTGTATATTTAAATGCCTAGTTATTTTTACTAACAAATTTTCTTATTGGTTTTTTTTCTGTTTTATTTTTCATTTTTTTAATATGTTTAAGTTTGACTTGTGATTTTTTTTAGTTTTAATTTTGCAAATGTAAATAGCTCTTTAGATGTAATTAAGTAAGATAGAAAAAAAATTGCAATTTTTTTTTTATGTTTAAAATGCCTTTTCTAAACAACGATTCATATTGACATTTTTATTATTATTTTACAATCCATATAAAATAGTGTTTAGGAGGAGCTCTTTAAAATACCCCTTTTATTGCGATTTGATTATTATATCTAATTTATTATTTTTTGTTTATTTATTTTTTTTTTTGTTAATAATAATGTAAATGAGCAAACTAAATTAATAAGATTTATTCTTCCATGTCAAATAAAATAAATAAAAAATAGAACTATTTTTTATAACTAAATTAATATTTTGAAAAGCATCCTGCGAATTTTTTACCAATTTTCGAAATATAAATTTCTAAAATTGGTAAAAAAATATGTATGTATATATATTAAAAATTTCAAAATATGGTTAATTTTTTTTAAGTTGCTTTTTCGAAAAATTGACCAACAGTGAATTGTGTTTAGTTAAATTTATTTAAGTTTTAGTTTAACTTAAAGCCATATGTTAATTTATTCTTAAAAAAAATATCCTTAAGTATTATTTATAATGAAATTAATAGTAAAATTATTCAAATGTTTCCTTTGGCTGTACTTATTTTTATGTTCGTTTAAGAAGAATAAAAAAAATGAGGCTATCAGGACGTCATGCAGCACTTCTAGAATTAAAATGGCGTATCTAAAAATTAAAAAAACACACATTCTATAAGTTATTAAAAACGAAATTGTCTATTTTGAGCTAGAGAAGTAAAAACGTACTATTTCCATCTAATTTACATGGAATATAACATTTTCTTAGAACATAACTATTTTTTCTTAGAATATGATTTTTGAAATAAGCTGCTATAATTATGAAAATGTTATAAAAAAACCGAATTAAGTTAGAAAAGATAAAAAATTATTATTATAATTCTAATTTTTTTCTTTCTTTTTACTGTGCTTGAAATGATTGCCTCGTTTTTTTTAATTCTAATATAATTGATTGAAAAATTTATTCCTAAATTTTATATATATATATATATATATATATATATATATATATATATATATATATATATATATATATATATATATATATATTTTAGGTACTTTATATCTGTGCTATGTGAAAAGTTATTTTAATTTGTATTAAATATTATTATTATTGTAAATGGTTTAATTCATTAGCTTTAATCTTTATAATTAAAATAAAATTGAAGAAATATGGTATGTATAATAATTTATATAATTTACCATATTTGAAAAGATTTTCAAAATATTAAAAATATTTAGTGTAATTAATTGTTTCTTAGAACAATTGAAAAGCTACCTTTAATATTTCTTTTCCTATCAATGTACATATGTAGTATTCTTCTTTGGTGAGTGATGCAGTGGTAAATTTGTTGGTAATTTAATTTTATATTTAAACATAAACCTTAAGTGTATTTTTAAAATTTACCATATTTGAAAAGTTTTTCAACATTTTGAAATTTTTTTTCCAATTGTTTCTTAAACCAATTTGAAATTTAAATTCTTATTCTTTCAATGCAGATTTGTACTAGTTTTCTTTGGTAAATAATGAAATGGTAAATTCATAGTCAAATTATTATTCTCTATGTATACGTTCATTTGTGTTTAAAAATCAAATTAATTTTACCATTTTTTTAAAAATGACCATATTTGAAAAGTTTTTCAAAATTTTGAAAAATATTTCAAAATTCTAACTTTCAACCAATTTTACAATTTTTTTTTAATTTAAAAAACCTATAAGCTTAAATATTGTTCTCTCAAAGTACATAAGTACTGGTGCTTTATTATTTCACCCAAAAATGTGTTTTAGATGTACGAGAAGAAATAATACATGAAAAGTGACAATTAATTATTGTAAAAACGACAATTGTACTGATTTATAATAAATATATTTTAAATATATTGTTTTTTTTCTTAAAAAACTACTTGCTTATAGTGACCTAGTGTTACCTTTTAGTGACCCTTTTCTCCATTCTCTAATAAACAATTAAATTTAACATAAAAAGAGGTAACAATTTATTTTAAAATGTTTCATTGTTTTAAATTAAAAAAAAAAATTAAGAAAAATTTGAAATAAATAGTGATGTGCTTATATTATGTAGGAATTTGATTGTGTGTGTTTGTGTGTGTATGAGGGAGACTCGTGTTTGTGTTTGTCTCTTCAGGTTATTTTAACTCAGTTAATGTTGTATTGAGGCCGTGGAGCAGTGTGACAGCGTTTGACTGTAAACGCGATCGGTTGTGGGTTCGATCCCCACTCGAGCGAGTGATTATATTTAAATTATTTTCACTTTCTTGCTCTGGTAAAGACAAAGAGCGGCGTTGAGTTCCACCACTCAACACGCAATGTCTCGAATTCGGTGGAAAGCGAAGCACAGTGTCTTGACACTAGGTACTTTCTGTCTACCCTGCTATGCGGGATGAAAGCGTGAAGCTAAAAGAAAATGTTGTATTTTAAAATCTTTATAATTTCGTCATAAAATAGATTTAAAAGCCAATTTCAAACATTTACATTTATATATTGTTTGCGTAAGGGGATGATTTTTCAGTATTTTATTATCTTCATTTCAATGAAGAATTCAAATGTTATTAGAATTACGTGCATTAGTGGTCCCATTTCATAATTCGTACAAAATAATACCCGAGTGTATTTCCATATTAAATTCGCTAAAACAAAGAACTGTCTGAGCATATATAGTATAAAGCGTCTGTTCAAAAAAGTATGGGAATTATGACTTGAAACTTATATATATATATATATACCCATTTAAATTCAGTTATAATAATATTTATATATATATATATGTATATATATGGGAAACAGATTTTCAAATTGTTATTTATATTAGTTTAAAGGTACATATTTGCTTTGCTATCAAAATAAAAAAAAACTGAATATAAATGGGTAAGTTGTATTTATGTATGACAGAGTCAGTTTATGTTCCGCTACCTAGCCAATACAAATTATTGTAAGCTCCAGTGTTTTATTTACATTAAATAAATAATATTTCCAATGTGAAAAATTCCATCGGACGAGTGATGGAGGCAATCTACCACTAACTACCACTCAACACGAAATGTCTCGAATTCGGTGTAAAACGGAGTGTCTTGACACTAGGTACTTTCTGTCTACCCTGCTATGTGGGATGAAAGCGTGAAGCTAAAAAGAATAATATGCTCAGAACAAATATCGGCCTTTTAATAACAATATTTCTCTTACGTTCTTATGAAAGGATCTTAATTCTTGCAAAAAATTAAAAATGCACCCAAAGACTGCCTGTTTGAATGTAAATATACATTAGTGGGGTAATTTTCTTGATTTAAAATTCATAACATTGTACTGAGATCGGTCGTGGCGCAGTGGGACAGCGTCTGACTGTAAACGCGACCGGTTGTGGATTTGATTCTCACTCGGGAGAGTGATTATATTTCAATTATTTTTACTTCCTCGATCTGGTAAGACAAAATGCGACGTTGAGTTCCATCACTCAACACGCAAAGACTTGAATTCGGTTTAAAGTGAAGTACGGAGTGTCTAGACACTAAGTACTTTCTGTCTATCCTGCTATGTGGGGATAAATCTTTATCAGTTAATGTATATGTGGTCATACATTTTGGCAGAAATAATATTTTTTTCAAAATGTGCAGAATTTATAAATACAAAAGAATTGATTTGAGGTCGGTCGTGGCGCAGTGGGACATCGTCTGACTGTAAACGCGATCAGTTGTGGGTTCGATTCCCACTAGGGACAGATTCTATATTTAAATTATTTTCACTATCTCGCTATGATAAAACGAACTGCGGCGTTGAGTTCCACCACTCAACACGTAATATCTTCATGCGGGAGTGGAGTATAGATTGTCTAGACACTAGGTACTTCCTACCTTGCCGGGATAGAAGTGTAGAGCTAAAGAAATGAAAAAAAACATATATCATTAAACAACTTAAAAACGAACCCACGACCTTCAAAGCAAATATCATAAGTGTCAATAAATATAAAAAAAATATAATTAAAATCCGTGTCCATAACAGAAATATGATTAAAAAAATAATAAAATCGTTTAACTGCCAAATTCATATTAAACTGGTAATTTAAAACAATGAATTCGCACCAGAACGTCCTATTCTTAGTATTTTTAGGTATGTATGATTAAAATGTTACATATTATTCTTCACGCGCTATCTTTCATATCCGGATTGTCAGAGAGAACCTAGTGTCAAGACACTCCGTTCTGCACTTTTCCAATAAGTTCAAGACATTGTGGGTTGAGTGGCGTAACTCAACGCCACACTCCATCTTACCAGATCGTATAAATGAAAATGATTAAATATCTGAAATATAATAAGTGAGCGGAGAGATTTGTAGAAAGGATTTTTTTCGATAGAACTTGACGTTGTTATTGACTTAGATACAAATAAACTCACTTTGAGCATAAAGTGGAGAAATTATAGACTAGAAGTGCAAGTGTCTAGCAGATAATAAGAGAGGTAATATGACAGCCCTATCCACTTCTTTGTCTACTTATACATGAAAATAAGAAACTGTAAACGCGATAAGTTGTAGGTTCGATTCAGGACAATTTACGCGACGTTAACTTCCGCCACTCGTCATGAAATATCTCGAATTCAGCTGAAAGCAGAGTACCTTTTTTTAATCATATTTCTTGATCTAATGTCAACTTCCTGTCTACCTTGCTATGCGGGATAAAAAAGTTAAAAAATTAAAAAAAAACGCCAGCAATATCAATTAATGCGAATTATACTAAAATATTATAAAACATTTCAACAGGCACTCTCACGGCCCAAGGCTATGTACTGGTCCAAGTGAGAAAGGACCAAAACAAATCCAATGTCGACGCTCTCATCCATAAAGTAGTCCCATCGAAGAAATTTGAAGAAATCGCGGACACTGCTAGAAAACAATTTAAAAATTTCAAACAATTCACAATAAAAAATAATCCAGACGACAAGGAATTGGAGAGTATAGTCTTTGCCATAAAAACGGATGAACAAAATGGCGGACATCAACAAGATGGCCGAAAGCAATATGACAACAGATGGCAAGATGGCGATAAGCATAATAGCTTACAGTATTTCTTTACGAAGCTTTTCAATATGTTTAAATCGCCCGGAAGAAAGGATTTGCCGTATTATAAAGCAGAATTGCAGAAATATAATATAAGTAAGTAGCATAAAGCGGTAGAGGCTTTAAAGATTTTTTAAAATAATTTTAAAACGAAATAAATTAGTAATTTAAAATTATTTCTAAAAATGAGGATTTTTTCGTTGATATGTTTGATATGTAGTGCAGAAATCCGTACTTAATCCGCCATTTTGTGTTGGCGGCCATCTTGTATTTGATTTTTTTTATAATGTTATTCTACAAGTTGAAATTTTTCATTTGATATTGGATAGATTGTTTTAAAATATGTTCTCCGCCATGTTGTAACAGCAGCTATATTGGGTAGAAAAGAGAACGACACTTTCAACCCAATATGGCCGCTGTTACAAAATGGCGTTGTTAAAAATTTATATAACTATGTTATCACGGGTAAGAAATATGATAAATTTCAATGAGACACTGAACTGGTTCGAATTATGTTTGCAAGATTTCGCACATACTAACTAACTAACACGGCAAGTTAAATAAAGCTTGCAAATTTTAAGAATTTTGTGGGATTTGAACCCGCTCTCTTGGGAACCGTCATAGCGATCTAAATGTTTTTTCATGTGTATATACGACATATTGTATTATTTTTATTTCCCTGTTCTGGTAAAACAAAACGCGGTGTTGAGTTGCGATACTCTACAAGGAATGCAGCGAGAATTGGGTGGAGAATAGATCACGAAATATCTTGACATTAGGTTGTCTCCGACTCCCTTACTGTGCGGTATGAAGCGTAAAAAAAATTATAAATTGCAAAATTATTTACTTTTCAGAACCAGAAATAATAAATTTCAGGAACAACGAGAGGCCCTCCATGATGTATGAAATTGATACGAAATCGATTTTAAAATCGATTAAAGAAACTATCGGCTCTAAACACTTCAAAAAGTTTGTAGACAAATTGGTTGACAACGCCGCTGTCATATATCGGGCTCTTAGACAAGAAATAAATAATACTTAAGGGTGTAAAGAGTGTATAATTAAAATGTATACTATATTAAAAAAGTTTATTTTATTAACCTCACGAGTATGTCAAATACGAAGTAGTAGACCGGAAGTACCTAGTGTCTAGTGTCACACTTCGTAATTAGCTTTCCTATGTATTCGAGACTTCGCGTGTAGTAGCGGAACTCAACGCCGTGCTTTGTCTTACCAGAGCGAGGGAAATGAATGAGCGAGGGTATTCCCCGTCGTGGCGAAGTAGGGCATCGTCCGATTGTAAACGCGACAGATTGTGTGTTCGATCCCCACTCAGGGAAGTGATTATATATAAAATTATTTTCACTTCCTGGCTATGGTAAGACAAAATGCGGCGTTGAGTTCCACCACTCAGCACGTAATGTCTCGAATTGTGAAAAGCTTTTTGACACTTTCTATCTACCCTGCTATGCGGGATAAAAAATGTAAAGCTAAAAAAACAGCAGACACTGCAATATTATTTATTTGTATACATAAAATGTATTTTTAATAGATTGTTATAAAAAATATTGTACTTCTGTACATCTTGTTAGTCCATAAACTTTCTTCCAGATAGTTTAGGTAAAGAAGGGAACAAAGTTGTTACTTCACATTTTAATGCGAGTTGACTTCATATAATATATATATATATATATATATATATATATATATATATATATATATATATATATATATATATATATATATATATATATATATATATATATATATATATATATATATATATATATATATATATATATATATATTTTTTTTTTTTTTGATCCTGCGACCTACGTATCATCTAGAGACTAGCTCTATTACTACTAATCTTTCATATGAAATCTATAAATAAAAAATAAATGAAAAATCATTTACAAAAGAAAATTTTTAATCTTAAAGTGAACAAATTAAATTAATTTAAATTAAAACAAAGAAGAAAAGAGAAATAAGAAATGATACAAGCAAAAGAAAGATAGAAAAAAATAATTAGATAAGTTAAAAAAATGTAACAAAATAAAAATTAAAAAAACAATTATTAGAAGATATATGGGGTTTCCCAATAAGAACGATATGTTTTGAAATTGAAATAAAACAATATACAAAATAAAAAAATATAATATACAATAAAAAAAATAATCAATCTGTGTCCATTAAAAAAAAATTATAATTATTTTATTTAAATTCAATATAACTCATACTAACTAAATAAAAATATTTCCTAATACACTATGTCACATCAATAATGAATTAAAATAAATTATTTTATTAATTACTATATATAAATATTAATATCACAATAATCATTAGAACTTATTTTAACTATTATTATGTCAACAATAATTTTTTATTTTTTGTTTTCCAAAAAAAGTCAAAAAATCCCTTTTATTTCGTGTCTATAGAAATTTCCGGAAATCCCCTCCAATGCCAAGAATCCCGTTGCTATGAGTATTTCCGGAAATTCCCTTCAACACACTCGTTCAGTGTTCTGTGTGTCGCTTGTCATGTATCATAAGTGTAATACGTTGTCATTACAATCGTAATCGTTCGTTTTATTTGCATTATTATAATTAACTTTATGCTTTTTTCCATTCAAATGTTCCAAAATTATATGATTTTTATTTGAAAGAAACAAATTACATATAACACAGTTAGCTGTTTTGTCGTTTATCTGAAATAAAAAAAATAACGAACAAATAATAAACGGAACGGAACTCGCCTAAAATGATTTCTTCGTATACCTGATCGTTTGTTTAGCTTCACGCTGTCATCCTGCATAGCGGGAATACACAGAATGTATGTAGTGTAAAAACACTCCGTACTTCACTTTCCATCGAATTCGAGACATTGCGTGTTGAGTGGTGGAACTCAACGGCGAACTATGTCTCTACCAGAGCGAGAAAGTGGATATAATTTAAATATAATCACGCCCCGAGTGGGGATCGAACCCACAACCGATCGCGTTTACAGTCAGACACTGTCTGTTTTGACAATAATAAAAAAGGGAGATGGAAAGAATTTCGTTCGCCCGTTCTACTCAGGTCTCTTCGCCCGGTCTACTCAAGGCTCAACTTAATAAGGCTATTTTTTTAAACTAACAAGTGGTTTATTATTTTATGTTTTTAAAAAAAATTCACTTGAATCGGACAAGTTTTGGTTTAAAACAGTGTTAGAAGAACTTTGTACCCCTTTTCACATAAGAAAACGCACAAATAGAAGAAACACTTTCCATGCAAATAAGAGTTTGAAATTTGGCACAGTCCATATAGAGGAGAGCATAATGACATTGTTTCTTGCTAAATTAATGACATTTGACGTACACTTTTATAAAGTGACATACCCGCGTATGACACTTTATAAAAGTGTACGTCAAATTAACACTTGAACACTTAACGTTAACACTTGAAGTGGCCATCTAGTATGGACACAAATACTTACTTTTCTTATAAGATTGGGATAATATTTTCTATCGAAATGATTTTCCAGGGAACCGGAATGGCTCGCATTATTTATATGACTGTTGAGACCGTACTCTTTATACTCTTCATTACATATATTGCAATATATAGAGTTTTTATTTATTGTAAGACCCTGCCACGAGTCCCAGCAAATTTTGAACACTTTAGAATCAACTTTAACTATTTTACTCTCTTTCTTGATAGAAATATTAGATTTTGGTTGTATTGTAATCTCGCAAAGTATCTTTATTTCGGGTTCTTGCATGTCAAGGTATATCAACTCATTGTGAGTTTCGGCGTGTACAGCTTTAATGCCAGATTTCAGATCATTTTTCCTTGTGTTTTTATTAGGTCTGCCAAGTTCAAGAGGCCGGGAAATGTGAAGGTTCAGATATTTCTTTGAAAATATTTGATTGCAAATACAACAGTGATAGGTGAGAAACATCTGAAACAAACAATATTGATTGTTGGTACGCTTGTGCTTATTTTTTTTTAGTCGAAATATTGCACGTTGACGGCGATTCGAATTGCGTAGTTTAACACTGCAATTTGTCTTAACAGAGTGTAAAATTGAAAATAATCAGTCATTAATCAAAACAACTTTAATGTATAATTATTCCCTCAATTGGGAATTTTTCATAATTTATAATCGCCTTTGTAAACAGTTTTATTCGTGTTTTGTGTGCAATAAAGTTTATTCTATATTAATATAATCAAAATTTAACAAAAAGGGG
Organism: Dryadula phaetusa; assembly: GCA_032432895.1. Lineage (NCBI taxonomy): Eukaryota > Metazoa > Arthropoda > Insecta > Lepidoptera > Nymphalidae > Dryadula > Dryadula phaetusa. The sequence goes on along the minus strand of JAOYRS010000096.1, from coordinate 2,242,445 downwards.
CCATCCATAAATTACGCCACACGTCAAAGGGGAGGTAGGGGCGTTCTGATAAAGACAAAGTGCGGCGTTGAATTTCACCACTACCGTCCAAGCGCTCTGACCGCCTGCGCCATACGTTCTACTACCAGCTGAGTCGAAATTCTTACGTTTCTTACAACGTTATTGTTGTTAACATCTCTGTAGAGAGATTTTTACAAATTTCTACTACTTAAAGATTATTAAGAAATAATCGTTTAACAAGAGAGATTGCTATTTTATTATAATATTAACTATTTTTAAAGTGTTATTCCACACTTAGGATTAGAATCAAAAATGTTTTCTATTCCTAAGTGTGGAATAACACTTTAAAAATAGTAAATATACACAATGTCTCTAATTCAGCAGAAAGCGGAGTACAGAGTGTCTTGACACTAGGTACTTCCTTTCAACCCTGCTACAGCAACTTCCCTGAAATCTTATAACCCACCTGTCTTAACAAATGTTTTTCATATTTATCTATGAATTTGCATTTCTTCACACAATCTGTATGGGCCGTACTCTCTATATGTGTTTTTAAGCAACCGACAACCCTTACGGAACAAACAAAACAAAATCTCGTCCCGTCACCAATAACAACTAAACTATTGTAGGAATTAAATGTTATTTTAAAATATGTATTTTTAAAATTCAAATAAATGAACTCAAAATCATAATTATCCAATGATTCCACTGTGTCAATTAACGTTTCTACATTTTGATTTGATTCAATTCTCATTTCTTGTGAATCCGTTTTAGTTTGATGCATGGTTGGATTTAAATCAGTTTTTGGTTCATCTGTGTTTTCTGTTGCTGTTGGAATTGTGTTTCTAGCTTGACACAACAGTGCTAGGTGCCTTGTAGAAGACACATGGTCCACTGTTGAGGATGCGAGGAATGTCATATTGCAAATAGAACAGTGTGCTTTTTCAGATAACTGAAAAAAATATATTTAAAAATGTATAAAAATTGAATTTTATATCGAACCTGCGACTCTTGTGTACGGTCGAGTACTAAGTAAATAAGCTATGTGTTGTTCTTCCGCTATACGCCGAAACTTATACATCATCTATACGCTTGTTGTTTATATATATATATATAATTTTAGTGCCGCTCCGTTCTCCAAGTCACTTTAGCCAGGTTAGTCCAAAAATGTATTTTTGAATACCAAGATACCATTTAAAATGTGCATAAATCGCGAAAATCAAATATCTGATAATATTCACGTCAACTTCATTTTATTTAAATCCCTTGTTACTTATCCACGTTGATAGGTTGATAGGTCGGAGGTAGCTCATTTTCTGTCTCGCAATTCGGGTTTCTTTATATATGCAATAAAGAAAAATAAATTTAAACACACACACACACACACACACACACACACACAAAAATAACTCACCCATCTAATCAGATTGTATCCGAAACGCTCGTCATACGGTATACTTTTCAAATCCCTGAGATGATTGCTGATGTGACCCACAATGTCGTTTTTATGAAAGCTCAAGTCGCACAACGCACACAAACGTCTTTTGCCGTTAGCCTCTTTAATAATAGTATTGTAAGACATAAAAGAAATTCTAAATTTCCATTTGAAAACATCTAATATTATATCGTTTTCAATTCCTGGCGATACATTGTTGATCTCGAGCAATTCTCTGAACATTTTACTCTGATTCATGGATTTATTTTTGGGTGATTCATAAGATCCAATGTTGCATCCGTTGATTGAATCGATATTTGGTTGATTCGGAACATCGGTTTTCGTTGAAATGACGCCTCTTGTGTTTTGCAACTTCTTTTCATGAGCACGAAATATGTGGACGTCGACGTCAGATATTAATACTAAGTCATTACATTGAGCGCAGTGGTAGTATACAGAATCAATCTGAAAGAACGTAAACGTTATCCCGCATAGCAGGGTAGACAGGAAGTACCTAGTGTCAAGACACTCATATACTCTGCTCTCCGCTGAATTCGAGACATTTCGTGTTGAGGCGGAACTGAACGCCGCGCCCTCTCTCTTTCTCTTACCAGAGCAAGGAAGTGAAAATAATTTAAATATACACGTTACCCCTGAATGTTAATGGAACCATCAACCAATCGCGTTTACAGTCAAACGCTATTCCACTTGATGGATAGAGAAATGATTTTATTTACAAATGATTCGCAACCCTCTGTTCTGCTAAGACGAAGCGCGGCGTTTAGTTCATCATTCTACACGCAATGTCTCGTTTTTGGGCAAAAAGCAGTCAACGGAGTGTCTTGACACTGGATTTTCTCTGACTGCCCTGCTATGGGGGATAAATCTCTAAAAGGGGGATAAAGTTTTTAAAATTTCATCTTATATGATATTCTATTCTGATGTATAAGTATTTCATCTAAAACCGCTCAGTATTTTTTTTGTATGAAAGTGTAACAAATATCCATCTACCCACAATCTTTCGAATTTATAATTTTAGTGGGAAATATTTTTTTCTTTATATTTAAAACTATTTTTAATTGGACATAGCTTCACGCTTTATCCCGAAAAGCAGGATAGTCATAGAATAACTTAATACAAAGGAACATTTTTTTTTAATTTTTCACTCCCACGCGTTGTCTTACCAGAGTTGAGAAATATAATATAGAGTAGATACACTCAGGGGAAATGTTTGTATTAATTATTTAATACAAACATTTCCCCCGAGCGTATATCGCACCGATAACCAATCGCGTTTACTGTCAGACACTGTCAGGCCTCAAAATATTAAAAAAATCCCCATTTTTTACCTGTCGCATTAAAAAACAATCATATTTTTCAACAACACGATACTTCTTTAACTTCTGTAAATGTTCATTTTTCATACAGTGCTCGGTTTTTTTAGAAATATCATCACTGACTTTGCATGTCATACAATAGAATTTGTCATTCCACGGCGTTATGATCATATGCCAAGAGTTATAAGGAACATTTAGCGTTTTATGTCCGATAACTTGGCCTGTTGTAATAAAAAAAAAAATATCGGCCATATATTAAAAAAAATATATAGTAGGAATCAAACCCGCGTCTCTAGGAAGCAGTTTCCACTCAGTCACTAATAATAAAAGCAAGTATTATTTTTTAGCTTCACTTTGCATATCAGGGTAGACATAGACGGAACTCAACGCCGAGTTTTGGCTTACCAGAGCGAGGAAACAATTTTTTTTTAATATAATCATCCCCAGAATAGGGATCGAATCCATAACCGATCGAAATTACAGTCAAACGCTGTCCCACTGCGCCACGACCGGCTAAGTAACTTGTCTATTTGTCTAGTTTTCTTATGTATAAGAATTGAGATGAAGCTCAACAGCATATAGATTAGTGGTCAATTTGGTATCCACGAGACGCGGGTTCGATTCGTGGATAAGTTAAAATTATAATAATACAAAAACACTTACTTATAAATTCAGGCACTACATACGGTTCGGTCGTTGTGGAGACGTAAGAAAATTTTTTATGTTTAGTTCCGTTAAAACCATCGCTACCACAATCGTCATCGTGAAACCCCTCAGAATTTTCATAATCACTTGTTGCATTGTTTTCATAGATCCCGTTATTTTCAGAAATCCCGTTACTCTCATAAATCCCGTTAGTCAAATTTCCATCAAAATCTTCGTGATTTTCACCCGTATTTATTCTCAGGGCGCGATTTAACGCATGAAGCATGTTATTTTTATGGTTCTCGCCATGGAAATGGGATGCGTCGTGGTCAGTTTCAAATATGTTGTTGCACACAGCGCAATGATATTTTTTATCGATCTGAAAAAAAAAAACAAATAAAACTATATATAAAAAAAAATAGTCTCTCTTTCTATTCGTCAATCTGACGTTTAAATTACGCCGTTTTTATATATGCGTCTCGTTGGAGTGTTAACAACGCGTTACCTTAGCAACGCGTAATTAACTATCAAAACATAGATAAGTTAGTATGAATTATTTTTATTGATCAATACATTTTTTAGCTTCACGCTCGCATACCGTATAGTAGGATAGATAGAAAGTACCTAGTGTCAAGACACTCCGTACTTCGCTTACCACGCAATTCGAGACATTGTATGTGGAGTGGAGGCACTCAACACCGCACTATGTCTTGTCATAGCGACAAAGTGAACAATAATTTCAATCTATTCAATCAATCCCTCTAGTGAGAATCGAACCCACAACCGATCGCGTTTACACTCAGACGCTGTCCCACTGCGCCACGACCGGCCTGTATCTAGAATAGATATTAAAATCACCATTCTTGTGACACTGTATTCAAATTTCTTGAGGGGTTTGTATTTTTCCAGATTCTCCTCGTGTACTTTCATTCTGATGTGATCAAATATCGAACTGGCTATCTCGTCGCAGACCAGGCAGAGGTAGGCCTCGTCCACCGGCACCAAAGTGTTCCATTGTTCGTGTGACAGCAATATGCTGGAGTTTATTAAAATTCCTTTCCTAACTTCTTGTATGGTGACATTAAAGTAGGTTTCATCTGTGTTTAAAAAAAATAAATTAAATTATGGTATATTTTTGAGATTATTATAATAGATGCAGGTTGTGGGTTCAAATTTCAATACATTGAAATTTTTTTTTTAGCTTCACGCTTTTATCCCGCACAGCAGGATAGACAGGAAATACATAGTGTGAAGACAATCCGTACTCCACATTCCGCCGAATACGAGACATTGCGTGTTGGAAGCGGAACCCAACGCCGCTCTTCGTTACCTTTCTTACCAGAACGAGCTACATATACATCCCTTACCCACTATATATACATCATACTCAACATAAATAGCAATAAGTAGTTAAAGAGAACCGGTCAGAAGACTGACTGTAAACGCGATCGGTAGTGGGTTCGATGCACACTCGGGAGAGTGATTATATTTGAATTATTTTCACTTTCTCGCTCTGGCAAAGAGCAATTCCAATAATATTACATATATACATATAAAACAGATAAACCCCTTTTTAGAAGTCAGCTAAAACCACACTGAAACTCTAAAGAGACAGTCCAGTGCATAAGGTATAGTTAGTTTTATTTTCATCTCTCAAAAGGAAATAAGAGAACGGAGTGTCTTAACTTAATGTAAACTTAACGATGTAAATGTTTCTGTTTGACTTAACTGCAATGACAAACATTTTAATTTCAATTTTTTTTTATCCGTACGCGATAGGTTTTGGGTTCTTTCCCAAGCCAGTGGTGACGCAGTGGCACAGCGTATGACAGTAAACGCGGTCAGTTGTGGGTTCGATCCCCACTCGGGGGAGTGATTACATTTAAATTATTATCACCTCCTCGCTCTTGTAAAGAGGTAAGAAAAAACAAATAGGCTTACCCGTCCCCTCCTCACCAGAGCATGTCTCGAGCCCGTCCAATTGAAATTCGCAATAGTCTATATTATTGTTCTCAAAATTATTCTCGCGGAATAACTGACCGTTTATTTCATATACTGTATCAAAATGTGAAACGTCGCCAATGTTCAAATCACCCATATTTTCTAAGAAAAAAATATCATTGGTGTATACAAATGTTTCACACGCCATTTTGATTGTCCTAAGAACAATCACAAGACATATTTCTGTAATAAAAGAAATATAATAATATGAAATGGGAACGTTAATTGAGAAATGATTGTATGTAAAATTATTGTCATTCCTTCGTTCTAGTAAGACAAGGCGCGGCGTTGAGTTCCGCCAATCGACATGCGAAGCTCGAATTCAACGGAAAGCGGAGTGCGGATTGTCTTTACACCACGTAAAGCTTCATTTAAACCTGTTCAGCAATTTCTGCGTAAAAGATCAATAAACAAACATACATACATACATATAAAATAGTATGAATATTTTTTTTCACTAAACAGAATCCGAACCTGCACCTCTCTCACACAAGCGTTCTATAACTATAACTAAACTATATATTCTCAAACTATGTTTAACATTTGAGAAGAGAATATAGTGTTCATTGTTCTTCTTTGCGTTCAATTTCGTAAACTTCACAAATTAGATGTATAATGTGCGGAACTCAACGCCGCTATTTGTCTTAACCAGAGTTAGTTTTCTAATTCATATTAAATTATAACACACTTGTTCTAAATATTGTATTGTTTAAGAGGCCGGTCGTGGCGCAATGTGACAGCGTCTGACTGTAAATTCGACCGGTTTTGGGTTCAATTCCCACTCTGAGGAGTGACTATATCTAATATTATTTTCACTTCCTCGCTCTGATGAGACAAAGTGCGGCGTTGAGTTCCACCACTCAACACGCAATGTCTCGAATTCGGTAGAAAGCTAAGTAAGGAGTGTCTTGAGACTAGGTACTTTCTGTCTACCCTGCTATGCGGGATAAAAAGCGTGAAGGTCAAAAACGAAATTGTTAAAAAAATGTTATACTTACTTACTAAATTGTTTAAAAAATATTTTACTTAATAATGTAAGATTATTTTTATAAATAGCAAAAAAAAAATATTTCAGTTTAAATTACCAAAAAAATAATAAAAAATAATATATATATATATATATATATATATATATATGTATGTATGTATATATGTATATATATGCCGGGTGTTGACTGCTTTCTAAATTAGAAGTAGACTAAAATATTTTCAAAGTTTTTTCATTTATATACTAAATCAAATATTCATTATTGTTGTTATTATCATTGTAAGCCATTATATATAATTTTTATATCATTTTACTTTAGTCAGAACATAGCAAAATACAACAAAATTGTATGTCATGTCATCTCTTTCTATTTAGTATAAAAAGAAAAGGATAAAAGATCAATCTTGACTAGAAATGGTTATATTTAAATCATGTTCTCTTTTAAACTCTGGTAAGACACAAAGCGGTGTTGGGTTACACCACACATTGCACAGTGAGAAGTGTAGAATGGTATAAAAATAATTTATATACATATATTAAAATATGAATATTGTATATATATATTATTTTATAATAGCTATTGTTCATCTCCATTAACAAATATAACTACAGATACAGTGGTCAGAAGGGTTTTTAATTTATATTAATCATAAAAATTTCATAACTAAAATTAAATAATTATCTTTCCCAAGTGAGCGGAAACAGCATTTAATTCCATACACTAACATCACAGTAGTATTCTCCGTGGACATTATACTTTCAATTTCATTATTGTTATTAATTATAAAATTAGAATAATTTTCATATAATAAAAATATGAAATAGTCATTTTTTTAAATAGATATAATTAATTTTAAAAAATAAATTTATTTTCTTATCTCCGCTCTGGTAAGACAAGACATGGCATTTGTCACTCAATAACTCAATTTCAGGAGGAAAGCAGTCTACGGAGTGTTTTAACACTAGGTATGTCTCTTACTAACCTGCTATGTGGGATAAAGTGTGGAATTACTTATTTCTTTTTATATAAAAACCATCTCAGATTGTCAAAATGTATGGTAAGCTTTATTAAAATCAATTTACTGAGTTTATATCAACTATAGTTGTTATTCTTTATATTATACACCACCTTGACACAGTGGAACAGCGTCTGAATGTAAACGCAATTCGTTGTAGGTTCAATTCCCACTTGGGGATATTGATTATATTTAATTTTTTTTCCTTTCTCCGATCCGGTATATAGTCGAATCGAGTTCTGGTAATTGATACACGATTTCTTCTGACTGGTCCTTTCTAACTAACTTCTTTTTCAGATAAATTATATTTTTTTTACATTCTTGTATTTATTAACTTTTAATGTACCTAACAAGTTTCTAATCAAGTTATTTCTTTAGATATGAAAAAAGAAACTTACAATTCAGCTTTCCCATATTATTATTGGGCCAATGTATTCTGGTAACAATATAAAAGTATCCATTTAAACTCTTTTCATTGGCTGTATAATTCATAGAAAAAATTATGTTTTGTAAAATAATAAATTGATTTGTGAGTAAGAATAAAATTAAAAATGTGTTACGACTGGTAGTTGTCAAAGTTTTCAGAAATTCCCGAATTTATTATTTAATATTAATTGTGTAGTGTTGCCAGAATAGAAATATTGCAATTTAAAAAAAAGTAATTTAATATTTGATTTTTTTCTAAATTTAATATCCTAGTTCAATAAGTTTATTATATATATATTAATTTGTATTTATTAATTTTTGGCTAAAATATATATTTTTTATTTAATAAAATTCTATTTTATTTCATATGTAATCTTTTATTTTAGTATTTTTTTGGATTTTGCAATAGTAGTTTTAATTAATTCTAAATTTTTATATAAATTTTTTTTTATTCTACAAGCATTTATTTCTCTTGCCGTGTTAGTTAGTTAGTTAGTGTGTGTGAAATCTTGCAAGCTTATTTCGGCCCACTTCCCAGTGTTCGATTGAGCTCAAATTTGAAATACGAGTTTAGTTGAAAATATATTTCTTGTCTATCTATGAATTGTATATGAACATTCTTGTTCGACATCAACAATCTAAAATGGCCGCTGCAACAAAATGGCGGTGTACCAATTTTTACACAACCTACCTAGTACATATCAAATGAAAGGGATTTTGAATTGAAAGTTTCAATATTTATATTTAATATTATTACTATTCTCCTAAATAAATTTTGAGGTTTATTTATATAAGTAATATATATATATATATATATATATATATATATATATATATATATATATATATATATATATATATATATATATAAAATTATAACACAATAGAGTTGTCTTCATTAAACTACTGAATATCTAAATCACACAGCTCATGCGTCTGCGTTACCGCGACAGACATAACGCGCGTGAGAAGTGGTTTTCGACCTCTTTTTGCACCACTTCTTGTCTAATATTACAAGATTTTTACACTCACGTATATTTCAAATCTAAGTTTTTGAAATATCTCAATAATTACTAAAACAATGACCATGTTGTGTCCGTGATATATGAACGGACATGTTCAATGTGGCAAGCCCAGAAGAGGAGAGAAGAGGAGAGAAGAGGAGAGAAGAGGAGAGAAGAGGAGAGTAGAGGAGAGTAGAGGAGAGTAGAGGAGAGTAGAGGAGAGTAGAGGAGAGAAGAGGAGATAATAGGAGAGAAGAGGAGAGAAGAGGATACAAGATGAGAGAAGAGGAGAGAATAGGAGAGAAGAGGAGAGAAGAGGAGATAAGCGGAGAGATGAGGAGAGAAGAGGAGAGAAGAGGAGAGGAGCGGAGGGAAGCGGCGGGAAGAGGAGAGAGATTCTTAGCCCCGAGGAGGCTAAGAACCCCGTGCAGCCATTGGGCAAGCCCGCCCTTGTCACCATTATTGGCGCCAGGCAGCTCAAGCATCCTGGCGCCTGTTTAGGCGACTCTAAAGCGCACGTCACTGATATCCAGGTCTTCGAGTTTAATGTTCTCTTTGACCGGGGCCAGGACGTCGCTGTAGTGTAGTTTCAGCGTGACTACCGACGACCGACGCGGACGCAACTTTGGCTCCTTCGCCTTTTGCGTCCTCTTCGCAAGCTGAGCAGGCTGCGCCTTCGGAGCCACTTTTTCTTTTTCGCTCCCTTGCGCGCAACGACATGTCGTGTGGCGCCGGTGGAAAGTGACGAGGCTGCGCAGGTGTGTCCGTTTTAGGTGTACTTTTGCTTGCTTCGGCGCCAGGTTAACGGGTGCCACCAAGGCGGACCTGGTGGAAACCACCTCTACACGCTTCATTGCGGCTTCCCGGCGTCTATTGGCCGCCAATGGTGGGCGCACTGGCTTTGGTGGGAGAAGCCTGTCGTTCAGGGCTGCAAGACGTGTGTTAAGTAATGTGCCCACCTGCACCATTACTGTGCACCTCATTTCTTCCTTCGCCCCTTCCTCCACGTTATCAGGGGGCTAACGGTCTACCCTGGAGCGCCCCATTTCAGCTCTCATATGTGCCATTTCCTTCCGCAAATCCGTTAGCTCAGAGTGCAGACGTGCATTTGCTACCCTCAACTGATTGACTTCTTCATTGACCGTCCTGCTGGCCAAGATTTCTACCGCCGTGTTGATAGCTCTTGCAGCCTCCTTAAGGGCCTTTGTAAAGGTTCCTTGCTAGCCACCTTATTAATAATGGCTAAACTGTCCGTTACCTGGTGTTGAAGGTCTCGTACCAAGGGGCCATCAACTCTCTGCTTTGTCAATTCCTGGGAAAGGTCCGAGAGCCTGGAACCTGCTCTGGACTATACTTTCCGGATAATGCCAGGTACCTCCTCCTCCGCTTGGAGTCGAAGCTCCTCGCACCTCGCCTCTTTAACTTGCCCACCTACCGCAGTAGGTCTAACTCCTTCTCTGATGTTGGGTGAGCGTTTTACTGCATGCTTCACCGAAGCAATTCTGACTTTCGTCCTCTCAAATTCGCCTTCTCCTTCGGATGAGTCAGAATTGCTTTTGGTCGACCTTGGTCTTTTCTGGTCCTTTCTGAAATGGGTCTTCGTCATCGTGGCAGAGCTGTTAGAAGCCACGGACATGAAGCTCTCAGCCTCGGACTCGAAAGCCGCCCAGAAACGGCCTCGTGACGACGACGACAGCGACACAGATCACGATCTTTCACTTGTGTATTCTGAAATATCGAGTCTTTCCAACACAACGTGCGCTTTCCGTAACATCGGATCCCTCCAACTCGCAGACGCCACTACGTTATCACAATTGCCTATTACAGGCACCTCTCATCATCTCTATTCATCAGTTAAGATAATCACAAAAACAAAAAAACAAAAACTACTAATTTATCTTGTTCATTCGCAGGCGAGAGGTTCCTCTAACAGTTATTAAACAAAAGTTTTATTATTACACACCTCTTTAACATATTGAGATCACATACAACGCTCATGGCCTGGCTGACGCGGCAGCTAGTGACAAAAACTATTGTCACCCATATCGTCATCACCTCATGTGATACGACCAACACTTCATCTAGACTCTACGAGTCCCATGTCAATACATGACCAACACAACAATAGTCTCCTATGAGACCCAGGTCTCCGCCACACCACTACCTGCCCATCGCGCCCTGAGCAACCGGAGTGAGTTGCAGTTACGACTACAGACTAGTGCGTGTGGTGCGACCAATAGCCATGTTATGTGCTCTATTTACTAGTGGTGCTTCCCTCATCACTATCATCCAACAAATCTAACTCAGCAGGTACTTCAGTAAGAGGCATCTTTCGTAAGCGATAGTGAGCATACTTATAGGTTCTATTACCAGATAACTGTTTTAACAGATAGCGATCACCTTCAAGCAATTCTACGACTTTAAACGGTCCCTTGTATTTAGGATCTAACTTAGTGTGCTTTAGTAATATCTATTATAATTTTACGAGGTATTCAATTTTACGCTTTAAATCAAATTTTATTCTGAATTATAGTTATAACTGTTATCTTACTAACCTGAATCGGAGCACGACCTGTACAAATACCTTATATTACTGGTCAAATTCTAACTTTAATTTATATCTTTTATTTTATTATTAATCCAATTTTAAATAAATTTTGAGATAAATTATTTTTTATCATTTAATTAATGAACTTATAAAAGCGATTGTTTTGAAAACTTAAGGAAGAATAATATTCTATTAATTTATACTAAATTTATTTTATTAATTAAAAATTATTTTTAAGCCTAAAAAAAATAATAAATAATTTAAAGAAACTGGTAAATATCTCTTTCCACATAAATATATTAATTTATCATATCGATATCGAGGTAAAGTTCCACGAACTCAAATGAAAAAAAGATATAAATACCAATTTTAAATAAAAATAAATTAATTCATAGCCCCCTAAAAAATAATTACAAATAATATTCTTATAAATAAAATTCTAGAATATTCTGCTAAAAAAATTAAAGCAAATCCCCCACTTCTATATTCAATATTAAAGCAGAAACTAATTCTCTTCCCCCCACAGCAACATCAACAGGAGTTCGAGTTGTTTCAGCTAATATAGAAGAAATAAAACATATTATTTTACTAAATTAAAATCTTTCACTATAATTATTCTAGATATTAAAATTAATATAATATGATAATCTAATTTCATAAGAAATTGTTTGAGCTACTGCTCGTAAGCCCCCTAATAACGAATAATTTCTATTAGAAGATCAACCAGCCATTAATACGGTATAAACACCAATTCTAGTACAACATAAAAAAATAATAATCCTAAATAAAGTATAACTATATTAAATAAATAAGGAATTAATATTCAAATAAATAATGATAATATAAATCTAATAATAGAAGAACAAAATAAGAAAAATAATTTGAATAATTTAAACAAACTTGTTCTTTAGTAAATAAGTTTACAGCAACAGAGAAAGGCTGTAAAATTCCTATAAATCCCAATTTATTAGGCCTCTTTCGAATATGAATATACCCTAATAATTTTTGCTCTAATAAAGTTAAAAAAGCAATTCCAATTAAAACCCCAAATTTTAAAATTAAAATCCCAATCATAATATTATTGATATCTATTATTATAAATACATAAATACTATTTATATAAAAAATTATATATTTATGACTTCTAAAATCATTACATCTTGTCTACCAAAATAGCATATTTTGATATTAATGATATTCTTATTTATTAAATTATTAAAAATATTTGATCCTTGCGTACTAAAATATTTATTTAATGAAAGATAGAAACCAACCTGGCTCACACCGGTTTGAACTCAGGTCATGTAAGATGGTAATGATCGAACAGATCAAAATGTTAAACTTTTGCATTTAAATTTTATCTTAATCCAATATCGAGGTTGCAACCTTTTTTTTTTATTTGAACTAAAAAAAATTACGCTGTTATCCCTAAGGTAATTTTTTTTTATAATCATTACTAATGGATCAAATATTCATTCATTTATGTTTAATTTAAAAAAAACATAATTAAATTTTTCTATCACCTCAATAATTATTATTTTATTGAGGTGATAGATAAATTTATAGTTAATTTATAATAAATATTTTTTATTATTTGTACTATATATAAACAAACGAAATCTATTATTATAAAACTCTATAGAGTCTTCTTGTCTTTTTAATTTATTGTAACTTTTTAATTTAAAAAAATATATTATTAATTAGGAGACAGTTTATATTTCATCAAATCTTTCATACATGTCTTCAACAAAAAGACTAATGATTATGCTGCCTTTGTACAGTCAATATACTGAAGCCCTTTAATTTTAAAATTCCTTAATTTTAAATTATTTTCCAAAAGACATGTTTTTGATAAACAAGGGAATATAAAATTTTTCCGAATTCTTTTAAATTAATTTTTATTTTAATTTATAATATTTTATTATAATATACTAATTATATCAAATAAAAAGAAATTTTGTTTTTTAATTTTTTTTTATTTAATCTTTCACTAGCTATAATTATTAAAAATTTAACTCAAATTCTTAATAAAATTAGACCACAAGAAATTATATCATTTCCTAATATATATCTTAAATGACTAAAATTTATAAATGAAATTCTGTACATTAAATATTTAGCAAGAATTTATACTAGATATAAAAAATGAGAAATGTTTGTGATTTTAGCTAAATAACCAAAAAAGAAGTAGCTATAATATAATGTATCGTGTCATATGTGAATGGGTGAAATCATATGTGGACCATGGTGTCAAAAGTGAAAGAGTAAAATGACATGTGGACCATGTTGTCACATGTAGAGGATAAAAATCACATGTGGACCAAGGCGTCATATGTCGATGAGTGAAATCACATGTGAATGGACATGATGTCCTAAGTGGATGTATTAAATCACTTGACCACACATCCTGTCCAAGATAAGATGATATTTGGAGTTGAAGATGTTCGCGGATGTTCGACGGTTTTTACGACAGGGTGAGATTATAAAGGTTTAAAGACCCTCGCAAGTGTATATGAAGTCTTATAAATATTATTTATATGAAGTATTACAAATATAGGAAGTCTTTGATTTAAGCAAGAACGCCTTCAGGTAAAAGATAGAAATAGCTAGTATAGTGAGTTCACAAGGGCGAAGCCACGAGCGGGCCGCTAGTTAATTAATGACATTGGAAAGAAATTAAGACATTTTCGTTTTTGTTTTCAACATATACATAGTGTAGATATTCATATCTACCATATAGATAGTGCGTGTAATCCACTTCACATTCGCCTTAACCATTAACAAGAAAATGTAATACGTATGCATAGTGGAGAGAACCTATTCTGGCAGTGACCCTCTTGACAGGCATCCCTCAACTTCTACCCTAAAGGAGTCACTGCAGGAGGGGGATTGTCTGGTAAGTCATCAAGGTTGTCCATGCTTTGGCATAAGCTTCATCGGTGCACACAGTCGAAATTACCTGGCCGAGTAATCCTGCGACTTCTCATGGTGTGGAGTGAATTTTATTAAGTAATATCGGTTTAATTATCGGTAAGCTCCACTGTACCATTACATCATGTAAGTCATTTATCTACCTTGTGGTAAGTGGGTGTCACGTGCTTCTCTAATCCCTACCCTGGTAGGAACCCTGGAACATCCTGAAGGCAACGGTGGCCCGCAATAGCCGGGCTATCCACAGTAGAGTCCGACTTAAGTGAAGAGGAGGATTTGTAATTTCAGCTTCAGTGATGAATCTCATAGCATCACCCGTCTTTAAAGCACATCTGCTTTACGCTTCAGTGGTCTACATAAATAGTATTTTAAAGCTACAAAACAGGTAGGTGTCACTTAAAATATGTAATTCTCATTTTTAATGTACAAATAGGGTATTTCATACAAATATTATATCACTCTGTCCCCTCCTTATGGGTGAACTTGCATAAACACATTCAGACACACACACTCACACACAGTCAGACATTCAGAGTAACTAGTTAGATAGCCTTGTAAAGAAAAATTCAACTCATGTTCAAGCTTCCTATGAAATAAACTACCATAAATGCTCTAAACTCGGAACGGGTTGAGAATTAAATGTTTTTCATTTAATTATTTGTCCACGAATTTAACGATGACATAGTTTAGTCGACAACAGTTTAGTCACAGGCAGCAGTGTTCATAAACCTTGTAACAAAATGGACTGAATTGTGAGCAAAAGCTAGTAGTCATGCATGAGCTGTGTATAATCTAGGATCTTTAATTGGAGATGATCAAATTTATAATCTTCAATTAAAGATCCTAGATTACCCAATTCTATTCGAATTAAGATACTTAGAGATGTTCCTCCTATTCCTGCTCAAACTCCAAAAATAAAGTATAGAGTTCCAATATCTTTATGATTAGTAGAAAAAAGTCATTTTTGCAAATATATATATATATATATATATATATATATATATATATATATATATATCTATATATATATATATATATATATATATATCTATATATATATATATATATATATATATATATATATATATATATATATATATATATAATAAACTTAAACTAGTCATGATAAAAAAATTAACAATAAAAAAAATATAGAAAATTAAATAATTAATAATTAATCATTTAGGGAAACTACCTAAGAAGGGGGGAGACCTCCTAAAGATAAAAAGTTAATTATAGTTGAAAATTTAATTAAAAAATTAAAATTATAATTAAATAATTAATTATTTAAAAAAATATTAGTAATACAAAATAAAAAAAAAACTTCTAATAAATAAGAATATTGAATAAAATAAAAAATATAGTCTTCATAAGTTTTCTCCAATTATTAAAGCTAAAATTAATCAGCCAATATTATTAATAGAAGAAAAAGCTATTAGTTTTCGTCAAGAGGTTTGAATAAATCTTCCAATAACCCCAATCACAACATTTAAAATAAAAATTAAATTGAAAATTTTAAATTTATATTGTAAGATAATAAAACTATAGGTGAAATTTTATGTAATTTTATTAAAATAAATCTATTAAATCAATTCAGCCCTTCTATAATATAAGGGAATCAGGAATAAAAGGGGGTTGAACCCATTTTTATTAATATTGATGAATTTATAATAATAGACAAAAAATAATTGAAGCAATAGATTAGGTGAGGAAATATTTTAATAAGGCTTCAGAATTAAGGAGATTATTGGGGGTGAAATAAGGGCAATAAATCTTAAAAAATTGATTTCTAATTCAATTCAATTCAATTCAATCCTAGTCAAGAATTAGAACAAATAGAAATTATAGTTCTAAAAAATACAATAAATAAAAAAATATTATATTAGAATTATTAATAAATAAAATTAAAAATAAGAAAAATCTAAGAATGGAATTTAAATTCATTATTACAAATTATACTTTAGTGTAAGATGCACAATAATTTTTGAAATTATTAGACACAGTTTAATTCTATAAAATATAATAAAGGTAAATAATTACATTATTTATCCTATCAGAATAAGCCTTTTATCAGACACTTTATTTTGAAGAAAAAAGTATTTCCTTTATATTTGGGGTATGAACCCAAAAGCTTATTTTAGCTTATTTTTAAAAATTATTTTTTTGTATTATATCATTAAGAATGGTTTATTAAAAATTTATATTAATTTATTAAATTTTAAATATATTAATGAAATCATTTTTATTTCATTTATATTATTTTATTAATATTTTTCTATTTAATTGATTATTATAGGATTATATTGATATAAATTTTTAATATAAATATTATGAAAAATAAAAGAGAAAAATATTAAAAAATTATTAATTTATATTAAATAAATAATTTAGAGTAATTAAATGAATATAAAAATTTTATATAAAAATCTAAGTAGGATTTGATTATAAATAATAGATAAAATTTTATATTTTAAGAAATTATTTTAATTTGTTTTACATATAAATTTTAGTAGGTAATTTTAATTATTTTAATAATTATTATTATGTAAAAATCGAGAAAACACTTTCATTTAAAAATTGAAATAAGACGTAACAAAGTAAAGGTACTGGAAAGTGTTCCTAGAATGAATAAATAAGTATTTCATTTACATTGAAAAAATATTAAAATATTAATTAATTTGAGGGTAAAAATAATAAATATGAAATAAAATAAAAAAAATTAAAAAGTGAATTAAATTTATTGTATCTTGTGTATCAGAGTTTATTAAAAAATATTTGAGAAATAATAAAATCTCTAATTTAAAAGAGTTAATTAATTAAAATAGTTAATGTAGAATAATTATTTTTAATAATTAATTAGAAATTAAATGTTAATCGTTTTTAAATATATCTACTTTTTTAGAAAAAAATGTAATTTATAATTTAAAGTATTTAATTATTAATTATATAAACTATTAAATTTTAAAATTAAATATATTAAGGGCTAAGCTTTACTTTAAAGATATAGAATACATAAAAATATTTTTATTTTTTTTAAATTTATATTGTTTTAAAATGAAAATTTATGAAAAAATTAAATTAATATTTATTTTTTATAAAAAATTTTTAAACAAGTTTATTAAAATTATTCAAATAATTTCTCTTATTTTTTTCTCCTGTTATTAGATTTATATTATCATTATTTATTTGAATATTAATTCCTTATTTATTTAATATAGTTATACTTTATTTAGGATTATTATTTTTTTATGTTGTACTAGAATTGGTGTTTATACCGTATTAATGGCTGGTTGATCTTCTAATAGAAATTATTCGTTATTAGGGGGCTTACGAGCAGTGGCTCAAACAATTTCTTATGAAATTAGATTATCATATTATATTAATTTTAATATCTAGAATAATTATAGTGAAAGATTTTAATTTAGTAAAATAATATGTTTTATTTCTTCTATATTAGCTGAAACAACTCGAACTCCTGTTGATGTTGCTGTGGGGGGAAGAGAATTAGTTTCTGCTTTAATATTGAATATAGAAGTGGGGGATTTGCTTTAATTTTTTTAGCAGAATATTCTAGAATTTTATTTATAAGAATATTACTGTAATTATTTTTTTAGAGGGCTATAAATTAATTTATTTTTATTTAAAATTGGTATTTATATCTTTTTTTATTAGAGTTCGTGGAACTTTACCTCGCTATCGATATGACAAATTAATATATTTATGTGGAAAGAGATATTTACCAGTTTCTTTAAATTATTTATTATTTTTCTTAGGCTTAAAAATAAAATTTAATTAATAAAATAAATTTAGTATAAATTAATAGAATATTATTCTTCCTTAAGTTTTCAAAACAATTGCTTTTATAAGCTCATTAATTAAATGATAAAAAATAATTTATCTCAAAATTTATTTAAAATTGGATTAATAATAAAATCTTAATTATTATCTTAATTATTATTATCTTAATTATTATTATTATTTTCATTATTATTATTATTATTCTTATAATATTATAAATCTTAATTATTATCTTAATTATTATTATTATTTTACCTTAATATAGTCGCTTGTTTTTGTACTTCATTTATCTAAGCATTTGTTTGTTTTGTTTTTAATTGTTTAACAAATAGTAGAACTTTAACAAACAGTGTTAATGCATGACAGAAACAAAAAAGTATTTTTTATCGAAATGTGCGTGGAATGAGAACAAAAACTAATGACATTTACCTCTCTGTATTAAATTCGAACTATGACGTATTGATATTCACAGAAACATGGCTCAATTGTAACATAAATAGTAATGAATTCTTGGACGACAAGTATGTCGTTTTTCGCCGAGACCGCGAGACAAGTGTCTCTAATAAATTGGATGGTGGAGGTGTCTTAATCGCGGTTTCAAAAATATTAAATGCTACAGAGTTAACACGTGGGAGTCTGAAGTTGAGGATATCTGGGTTAATACCGTGTTTGGTACAACAAACTTATCTTTTTGTGCTGTTTATATTCCTTCTCCAATTAAAATTGAAATACTTAATACATTTACGCAAAATGTAGAAAAATTGCTACCAAAATTAAAAAATACGCTTATCATTGGAGATTTCAACTTGCCTGCAATCAAATGGATTCCACATAATGATCTTAAATATGTTATTTCTGTTCATTCAAATGTTCCCATATGCACGTACATTGATGATTTTATGTCCTTGACTGGTCTTTTTCAGTTTAATAATATAACTAATCCGTATGGACAGATTTTAGATTCTAGGTAATTCAATGAATATAACTGTTGAAAAAAGTGACATGATAGTTTGTTCAGAAGATAAGTATCATCCGTCGCTGAATATAAGTTACAATATTTCATCTTTCAATCCACCACTTTTTACACCTAAACCTTCAACTAAGTATTCTTACAGAAAGGCTGATTATATTTTAATAAATGAATGGTTATACGGTTTGAATTGGGAACAGATTTTTTGTGATTGTCAAAATGTTAATGATATGTTAAATATTTTCTATTATGAATTACGAAATAGTATAGAAGAATGTATTCCTAAAAGCACGGTTATTCATAATAAAAATTACCCTATTTGGTTTTTAAAAAATCTTAAGAAAAGATTAGCGGAAAAAAATAGATTTAGAATCCTTTATAAAAAGTACAAAAATCCATTAGATGAAATTTCATTTAAACTATTACGTGCAAGATGCCAGGATATAATTAACTCTGACTATACAACATATATTGATTACGTAGAACTTAATGTTAGAAATAACACAAAATTTTTCTTTTCCCTTTTAAAAAATCTTCGAGGTAATAAATGCGATTATCCAGCTGTGATGACGTATAAAGATGAGCAATTTTCTTTTGGCCAAGATATTTGCAACCAGTTTGCTAATTATTTTTCTAACACGTATATTAATTACGATAAAACAGACTTTGTTACTGTTCACAAAGCAAATGAGCAATTACCATACATAAATATTAGTTCTCATGAACTAAAAAGGCTGTTAAAGGGAATAGATGAAAATAAAGGAGCTGGACCCGACAACATCTCCCCTTATTTTGCTAAACAATGTGCAGATTCTTTAGTCTGGCCATTACAACTTACTTTTAATAAATCCCTTTGCGAAGGTATATTTCCGTGTGAATGGAAGAAAGCTAGGATAATCCCTATATTTAAAGGTGGTGACAAAAAAGATATTGCTCAATACAGACCTATTAGAATTTTGTCAGTATTCGCTAAAATATTTGAGTCCTTTGTTTCTGTATTTTTATCTTGGCATATAAAACCGATAATGTCTCAATGTCAACATGGCTTTTTAAAGAAAAAATCAACTGCTTCCAATTTAACTCTTTTTGTAGACGATCTTATACAATCCGTTGATAAAAATAATCAAGTAGACTGTATATATACAGATTTTTCAAAAGCCTTTGATGTTGTTAATCACTCCCTCCTCATAAAAAAGCTAATTAATTATAATGTTCATAATGGCCTTATACGATGGATTAGTTCCTTCTTAAAAAATAGATGTATGACAGTAGTGTTGGGCGGGTACCAATCTAAGAATTTTAAAGCTACGTCGGGTGTGCCCCAAGGTTCAATTCTTGGCCCTATACTATTTGGCATTTTTATTAATGATATTGCCACTTGTTTTCATCATAGTAGATTTCAGTTGTACGCCGATGATCTCAAATTTTATTCAGAAATTCATGGGCCAGATAACTCGATACAGTTACAGCAGGATCTAGATAGTTTAACAATATGGTGTAAACAAAATAATATAAAGTTTAATTGTAAAAAATGTAAAAGTATTACATTCAGTAAAAATACTTTTAACACACCATTTTGTTACAATATTGATGTCAATGTCCTTGAAAGTGTAACGCAGATTCGTGATCTCGGTATAATAATGGACTCCAAACTCAGTTTTATTCCGCATATTGACGACATTGTTAATAAGTCTTTCATAATTAGGAATACAAAAAATTTTAAGAATACGTACACACGGCAGTTGTTATTTGATTATTTA
The DNA here is from genome assembly GCA_032432895.1 of Dryadula phaetusa. Taxonomy (NCBI): domain Eukaryota; kingdom Metazoa; phylum Arthropoda; class Insecta; order Lepidoptera; family Nymphalidae; genus Dryadula; species Dryadula phaetusa. The sequence goes on along the minus strand of JAOYRS010000096.1, from coordinate 2,221,586 downwards.
GTTCGCAGTAAGTCAGAGTACTGTTCAACTACTTGGAATCCATATTATAATGTCCATAAAGACAGAATAGAAAGAATATTTGAGAAATTTTTACGATATTTATGCTTCAATGACAGAAATAATTTACAGAACGAAAATTACAAGATTATACTTGCTAACTGTAATGCACTTTCTTTAGTAGATCGCAGAGATATGCTGGACCTGTGTGTCTTTCATAGAACTATATCCAATGCTATCGACTGTGTCCTGATCTATTAAATAGAATTAATGTTGTAGTTCCGAGAAAAAATGCCAGACATACAACATACTAAACTTTTAAAAGTAGATTTTCTAGGACCAATTTAGGCCAAGCTGCGCAAAATAAGTAGAATGATTAAATGTTATAACGATATTGAGCGTAGAAATACAGAGTTACGTAACAATAAGTCTAATTTAGTTTTCAAAAAAAACAAGCTATTCTAATTACATAAACATTCTCTCAAACCGTGTTTACTCTGAGTTAATTATTAATTAATTATATTATTACTACCTAAAATAAATAAATATTATATAAAATAATATTTAACGTTATTAATAAATTATTTATACAAATTATATTACATATTTACATACATATTTATGTAAAGTATGTATCTTTACAGCAGACACTAAGAAACCCAGAGTAAACACGGTTTGATAGAATGTTTACGTAATTAGAATAGATTGTTTTTTTTTGTTATTAATCGTTGCGAAGAAGTCTGGAAAGTTTGAAGGAATACTTTGTGCATTTAAATGGATAATATTGAAAGTTTGCGACATATCGGAGAAGTTAGAATCTAGAGTTTCACTAAATGAAGGAGTACTAAGAAAACTATCATTACTGTTTAGTTTAGTTCTTTATATATGGCACTCCGAGCATGCCAGTAGAGCAGAAATCACTTCGCCAATATCACGTTGCACGGAAAACACACAAAGGAGATTTTCGTTTGTGTGTTTTCCATGCCGTGTGTTCAGTCGAAAAGACTAAGTTTACGCTTAGATAGATTATATTTTAAAAAGAGACCCAGAAATCGTTAGTGCTCAGACCAAGTCAGATGTATTGAGAAGATACACACACGGATTACGGAGGCTATGGAGAGTATTGGCGAAATACAGAATCAATTCGAATATTCAATATACGATTTCTATGTATTTCCGATACGAAATATTGTTATTACATTCACTTCCAACGTGTTTTATTTCTATTATTCCAAATTAAATACTAACAATCTTCTAAAACGTACTTTTCCGCTCATGACGCTGACGCCAATCCCCATTCTTTTTTTAAAAATCAATGGCATCATTCTCGACCGCCAGTAATTTATTCCACTAAAATTATATTTAATAAAAATAAAATTATTAATTGTGTTATTACTACCTAAAATATTATATGATAATAAATAACTAAACAATAGCAAAAAAAAATATTAAAACCAAATAAATAAATTGATTTAAATTAATTTCTGATTTTATATATCTCTTTCTTTAATAAATTACCTATGAAGAAATTAATGATACAAACATTATAAATTATAAAGATATTCAATCCAATAAAATAGACAAATTATTATAATTAAAGAAATAATCTCTCATCCCATAAAAAAAAACTATTCTTTTTATAATAAAATAAATTATCATAAAAAATTGACTAATATAAAAAAAATAATAAAATAACTAATATAACACAAAGAATATTTTTTAATGATTTAAAATGATTTACTCATATTTTTGACTCCACAAATCAATATTTTATTTAAATTATTCTATAATCAATTTTTAAAACTAAAATACAAAAAGGCAATCAATGTAATATTAATATATCAAATATTCTTTAAATTGCATAATTATATTTTCCATGCTGAGTATATAAATATAAATATAATCTATAACCATCTCTAAAAAAAGAAATTATTATTAATATAATTATTCTTAATCAAGATCATCTAACTAATCTATTAATTAAACTAATTTCTCCCATTGAATTTAATGAAGGCGGAGCTGCTATATTTGAAGATATTAATAAAAATCAACATAATCTTATTGAATTTATTATCCCCTTATTAATGAATAGTCTTCGACTATTTAATCGTTCATAATTAATATTTGATAAACACAATATCTCTGAAGAACATAATCCATGACAAATTATTAAAATATAAGAGCCATAATAACCTCAAAAATTTATAGTTATTAAGCCCCCAATTACCAATTTTGAGTAACTGAAAAATAGACAATTAAAGATTTTATATAAATTTGACAAAAACATTTTAAACTAATATAATTAAACCTCCCATTCAATCTTATAGTTACCCACATCTACCTATATTTATATTTATTTATTGTAAAATAATTATAATTCGCAATTTTAATATAATAGCAGCTAAAATTATAGAACCAAAAATAGAAGCGTCTACATGAGCTTTTGATAATCATAAATGAACAAAGTATATAGGTATTTTAACAAGCTTAACAACAACAACTTAAATATGATATAAATAAATTATAATCATAAAATTTTAATATATATATATATTAATTAAACTATTAATAATTATTATTCCTTTTACTCCTTTCCAAATTCCTCTATTAAACACTATTATTCTTATTACATCAGGTATTACAGTTACTTGAGCTCATTACGCTATAATAGAAAATAATTATACTCTAACTTCACAAAGATTATTTTTTACTATTTTTTTTCTATTCTTTAAGCATATGAATATCTAGAAGCACCTTTCTCTATCGCAGATAGAATTTATGGGTCTACAATTTTTATAGCAACAGGATTCCATGGATTATATGTAATTATTGGAAAAATTTTCCTTTTAACATGTCTTATTCGCCATATAAATCATCATTCTTCAAGATCTCATCATTTTGGATTTGAAGCTGCAACATGATATTGACATTTTGTTGATGTAGTTTGACTATTACTTTATATTTCAATTTATTGATGAGGAAATTAATTATTTATATAATATATTTAGTATATTTGACTTCCAATCAAAAAGCTTAATAATTTTAACATAAATATTTTTTTTTATATTTTTATCTTCTTTTTTAATATTATTAATTGCTAATATTTTATACTCATCTCAATGTTACTTTCAAATTTGAATGTGAATTTGACCCTAAATGTATATATATATATATATATATATATATATATATATATATATATATATATATATATATATATATATATATATATATAAAATTTTAAAAAGTCACCATAATATTTTCAATATTATGCTCTAATTAAGTTATTATTATTAAATTATTATTATTATAACTATTAATAATATTAATAAAATGAATCTAAATAAATACATTTTAAATTTATTTATTTCTTAAATATAATAAATTAAAGAATATTTTTTAATAATATCACATAAACCTTGACCTCTATAAATATCTCCTTAACCTATATCAATATTTTTATATAAATTTTGATCTAATTTTAAAAAATAATAATTTAACCTATATGTAAATACATCAATGTAAAAACTTGTTTAAAGAATAAATTTTTATATTACTAACTAAATATTCTATTAGTAATCCAAGTAATGTCACATAAATAACCATTATTTTTAAAGAAAAAGGTAAATAAATCATATAAGGATAACAAAAATTTACTCAACTTAAAAATTTCCCGGAAACTAAACTTATAAATAATAAAATTACTATTGTTTTTAATATCACATAATTTTCATCATATAAATTGCAAATTACTAATAAATTATATTCATTAATTATTAAATATATTAATAAAAGAATAGTATAAAATATAGTTAAACCAGTTGAAAAATAATATAAATAAAAAATCTATATATTTAAATTACTTATTCTTAGTATCTCTAAAATAATATCTTTTGAATAAAATCCAGCTAAAAAGGGAATTCCGCATAAAGCTAAATTAGAAATATTTATACGTAAGTTATAGTAATATAAATTGTAATACCCCCTATTATTCGAATATTCTGATTATCATTTATTATATGAATAATAACCCCTGCACATATAAATAATAAAGCTTTAAATATAGCATGAGTTAATAAATGATACAAAGCTAAATCTCTAAGTCCCATTCTTAAAATACTTATTATTAAACCTAATGGTCTTAAAGTAGATAAAGTAATATTGTTGTAAGTCAAACTCATAATGAGCACAAATCCCAGATATTATTATAGTTAATCTAGATATTAATAATAAAAATTTAAAAAAAAAATCAACTAATAAATAATTAAATCGAATTAATAAATATACCCCTGCTGTTACTAAAGTTGTACAATGAACTAAAGCTGACACTGGTAGGAGCTGCTATAGCAGCAGGCAATCAAGACCTAAAAGGAATTTGAGCTCTTTTAGTTATAGCTGCAATAATAATTAATATACTAATATTTTTTGAGAAATCATTATTTATAAAATTATTTCAAATAAAAAATATAATTTCATGTCCCATAATTTATTATTCAAGAAATTAATAATAACATCATGACATCCCCAATTCGATTAGATAATACTGTTAATATACCAGCATTATAAGACTTAATATTCTGATAATAAATAACTAAACAATATGGAACTAACCCAAATCCATCTCACCCTAATAAAATTTTAATTATATTTGGACTAATAATTAATAATATCATTGTAAAAACAAATATTAAAACCAAATAAATAAACGGATTTAAATTAATTTCTGATTTTATATATCTCTTTCTTTAACAAATTACCGATGAAGAAATTAATGATACAAACATTATAAATAATATAGATATTCAATCCAATAAAATAGACATAACAATTCTAATAGAATTTAATAAAATAATCTGTCATTCCATAATTTTTTTATACTAAAATAAATTTTCATAAAAAAATAATTAATATAAAAAAATAAAAAAAACTAATATAACACAAAGAATATTATTATGATGTTTTAAAATGATTTACTCATATTATTGACTCCACAAATCAATATATTATTTAAATTATTTAAATAAAATTAAATTATTCTATAATCAATTTTTAAAACTAAAATATTTAAAGGCAATCAATGTAACATTAATATCAAATATTCTCGTGAAGTTCCTCTATAAAATCTATACATTCCATTATTATACTTTCCATGCTGAGTATATGAATATAAATATAATCTATAACCAACTCTAAAAAAGAAATTATCTATACTCCTATACTAATATTATAAAGAGGTAAAGTTTGTGTGTTTGTAAATTGTAAGGAGTAATCTCGAGATCTACTGAACCGATTTTAAAAATTCTTTCACCAATTATTTCAATTTTCAATTATTAAATGAGGACCTTGCCGCTATAGAGTAATGGGCTAAATCTTTTGGCCTTCTTGTCAACCCTTAAAAATCTCAGGCTATAATTGTTGGCAGCAGCAGGCTAAGATGTAAACTAGACTGGAAGACAGTTCCAGAATTAAAATATGCTGGAATTCTTATCCCTTACAGCGACTCAGTGAGGAACTTGGGCCTTATTATTGATTGCAATATGTCCTGGGTAGCCCAAGTCAACGAGATTAGTAAACGCATGCACTATACCTATCACTCTCACAAACGTCTCCAATATTTTCTCTCTTTCAGTACAAAAATTATGCTAGCGCAATCTCTTCTTATACCTATCCTCGACTATGCTGATGTGTGTTATTTGGATGTGACTGAAGAGCTACACAATAAGCTGGAACGTGTCCAAAATCTGGCAATTCGTTTTATTTTCGGTTTACGTAAATTTGACCACGTATCAACATATCGCAATCAGCTTAAATGGCTCCCTATCCGCCTTCGCCGTGATATGCATATCCTTTCCGTCCTCTATAATATTCTTAAAGATCCTAATTCCCCCCATTACCTACGCTCCCGATTTAATCTTCTTCCTCTTCCAACTCGCTCTAGACGTTCCTGTATTACTTCAGAGCTGGAGGTACCTAGGAGTAATACAAAATTTGCTTGCAACTCTTTCTTTGTACGTGCAGCTAAACTCTGGAACGACCTTCCTAAATCCATCCAGAGGAGTCCTAGTATTTATTGCTTTAAAAAAAGGGTTAAAGAGCACTTTTTCAAACAACTTTCGTCTGACTAAGCAAATTTTCTATTTTCGATATATTAAGTGTATATGTGTAGATATGTATGTATATGTGTATATATATATATATATATATATATATATATATATATATATATATATATAAATATGTATGTATATAATTATATATGTATGTATGAATGTATAACATAAATGTAATTTATTTATTATTATATTTAATTGATATTATTCTTTTATTTGTCTTTTGCACTATATATATATATACTACTTGCTAATTTACACTATCTCTTTTAAATATGGGTTGGCTGGAAGAGATTTCTTATAGAAATAAGCCCGCTTTTGTAAACAAATTATATTATGTAAAATTACTCTAAAACTGTTAATATGCAATAAAGAATATATATATAAGATCCATTATGTGCAATATTTGATAATAGAGGGGATAAACAGTCCATTGTTCCTAATCCATTTTCTACAATTCTTTTGGAAATCAGTAAAATTGAAGAGGGTGAAGAAGTCAAAAACTTATATTATTTATTCGAGGGAAAACTATATCAGGCGCTCCAAGTTTTAAAGGTACTAAACAATTTCCAAATCCTCCAATTATATAATAGGTATAACTATAAAAAAATGTAATAAATGCATGAGCTGTGACAATAGTATTATAAATTTGATCATCTCCAATTAAAGATCCTAGATTACCCAATTCCATTCGAATTAAAATACTTAGAGATGTTCCTACTATTCCTGCTCAAACTCCAAAAAAAATATAAACTTCCAATATCTTTATGATTTGTAGTAAAAAGGCAATTTTGCAAATAAAATGGCTGAGGTTAAAAGAATTTTCTCTTTTATTAAGTTTTATATTGAAAAATGATTTAAAATTGCAAATTTTAAGGTATAATTGTAAAAATTATTAATTTTTGTAAAAATAAGGCTTAAAGAATTTCTTTATAAGTAATTTTGTAGATTATTACTTTATGTTAATTTAAAACCTTATTTATTAAGAAAAAATAAGGTTCTAATAATTATGCCTGTTAATAAAGTTATATTAAAAAAATAAAATACACAAAATAAATTATTTTTATTAAAAAACTATATCAGTTTAATTTAAAAGAAAAAATATAAATGATGAATAAATAATTCGGATACAAATAAATAATATAATTTAACTAGTCATGATAAAAAAATAACAATAAAAAAATATTGAAAATTAAATAGTTAATAATTAATCATTTAGGGAAACATCCTAAGAAGGGGGGAGATCTCCTAAAGATGAAAAATTAATTATAATTGGAAATATAATTTAAATATTGAAATTATAATTAAATAATTGAATAATAAAGAAAATATTAGTAATACAAAATAAAAAGACTTCTAATAAATAAGAATATTGAATAAAACAAAAAGTATAATATTCATAAATTTTCTCTAAATATAAAAGCTCAAATTAATCATCCGTTATTGTTAATAGAGATGAGAAAGCTATTGGTTTTCGTAAAGAAGTTTGATTAAATCTCCCAATAACTCCAATTATAACATTTAAAATTATAAAAAAAAATAAAAAAATTAAATTTATAATATAAGATAATAAAATTATAGGTGAAATTTTTCTCAAGTTATTAAAATAAATCTGTTATATCAATTTAGCCCTTCTATAATATTAGGGAATCAGAAATGAAAGGAGGCTGAACCTATCTTTATTAATATTGCTGAAATTATACTAATTGATAAAAAAATGTCAAATAAGAATATTTTTATTAAAAACAAAATTCTATAAAATAGAAAATAAAAAATTAATTGAACCAATAGATTGGGTGAGGAAATATTTTAATGAAGCTTCAAAATTAACATCTCTAATTATTTTATTTCGAATAGAACTAGGTAATTTAGAATCTTTAATTGGAGATGATCAAATTTATAATACTATATTCACGGCTCATGCATAATTACTAGCTATTGCTAACAATTCAGTCCATTTTGTTACAAGGTCTATGAACACTGCTGCCTGTGACTAAACTGTTGTCGACTAAACTATGTCATCGTGGACAAATAATTAAATGAATAACATTTAATTATCAACCCGTTCCGAGTATAAAGCATTTATGGAAATTTTATTTCTTAGGAATCTATACACGAGTTGAATTTTTCTATACAAGGCCATCTGACTAGTTACTCTGAATGCCTGACTGTGTGTGTGTGTGTCTAAATGTATTAATGCACCCCTAAGGAGGTGACAGAGAGATATAATATTTGTATGAAATACCTTTTTTTGATTAGGTTAGAATTTTTTAGGTTTCAATATAAATAATTAAGGTATTAGTACATTAAAAATGAGAATTACTTATTTTACGTGACGCCTACCTGTTTGGTAGCTGGAAAATACTATTTATGCAAACCACTTCACTTAAGTGAGACTCTACTGTGGACAGCCCGCCTATTGCGGGCCACCGTTGCCTTCAGGGTGTTCCAGGGTTCCTACCAGGGAAGGGATTAGAGAAGCCGTGACGTCCACTTACCGCGAGGTAGATAAATGACTTACATGGTGTAATGGTACAGTGGAGCTTACCGATAAGTGAAACCGTTACTACCTAATAAAATTCACTCCACACCATGAGAAGTCGCAGGATTACTCGGCCAGGTAATTTTGACTTTGTGCACCGATGAAGCTTCTGCCAGAGCATGGACAACCTTGATGACTTACAGGACAATCCCCCTCCTGTAGTAGCTCCTTCAGGGTAGAAGTTGGAATTGTGCTCACTCCTAACTGCTGGCCTACAAACACGAAGTAGGTCAGTGCGCCCAGTTCACCTCATTCAGTACAACTGATATAAAGATTATCATCGGTCAGTTGATTTTGGAAGAACTGACGTCGGGAGTACCCAGCGCACTCCCGACTTGTTATCTAATGCAAGCGTAAAACATAGTCCACACTTGCAAAAGCTGGCTGAAACTTAAGGTTCAGGCAAGACCGAACAATCTCTACTGTCGAGGCCTAGTGCTCTTTTAATTCTATTGTACGGGAATATCATCTGTGAAGATGGAGTAGGGGAATGTAGACTGTATTACATTGAGGGATGCCTGTCAAGAGGGTCACTGCCAGAATAGGTTCTCTCCACTATGCATACGTATTACATTTTCTTGTTAATGGTTAAGGCGAATGTGAAGTGGATTACACTCACTATCTATATGGTAGATATGAATATCTACACTATGTATATGTTGAAAACAAAAACGAAAATGTCTTAATTTCTTTCCAATGTCATTAATTAACTAGCGGCCCGCTCGTGGCTTCGCCCTTGTGAACTCACTATACTAGCTATTTCTATCTTTTACCTGAAGGCGTTCTTGCTTAAATCAAAGACTTCCTATATTTGTAATACTTCATATAAATAATATTTATAAGACTTCATATACACTTGCGAGGGTCTTTAAACCTTTATAATCTCACCCTGTCGTAAAAACCGTCGAACGTCCGCGAACATCTTCAACTCCAAATATCATCTTATCTTGGACAGGATGTGTGGTCAAGTGATTTAATATATCCACTTAGGACATCATGTCCATTCACATGTGATTTCACTCATCGACATATGACGCCTTGGTCCACATGTGATTTTTATCCTCTACATGTGACAACATGGTCCACATGTCATTTTACTCTTTCACATTTGACACCATGGTCCACATATGATTTCACCCATTCACATATGACACGATACATTATATTATAGCTACTTCTTTTTTGGTGATTTAGCTAAAATCACAAACATTTCTCATTTTTTATATCGAGTATAAATTCTTGCTAAATATTTAATGTACAGAATTTCATTTATAAATTTTAGTCATTTAAGATATATATTAGGAAATGATATAATTTCTTGTGGTCTAATTTTATTAAGAATTTGAGTTAAATTTTTAATAATTATAGCTAGTGAAAGATTAAATAAAAAAAATAAAAAACAAAAAATTAGTATATTATAATAAAATATTATAAATTAAAATAAAAATTAATTTAAAGGAATTCGGAAAAAAATTATATTCACTTGTTTATCAAAAACATGTCTTTTTGAAAATAATTAAAAATTAAGGGATTTTAAAATTAAAGGGCTTCAGTATATTGACTGTACAAAGGCAGCATAATCATTAGTCTTTTTGTTGAAGACATGTATGAAAGATTTGATGAAATAAATAACTGTCTCCTAATTAATAATATATTTTTTTAAATTAAAAAGTTACAATAAATTAAAAAGACAAGAAGACTCTATAGAGTTTTATAATAATAGATTTCTTTTGTTTATATATAGTACAAATAATAAAAAATATTTATTATAAATTAACTATAAATTTATCTATCACCTCAATAAAATAATAATTATTGAGGTGATAGAAAAATTTAATTAATTTTTTTAAAAATTAAACATAAATAAATGAAAATTTGATCCATTAGTAATGATTATAAGAAAAAATTGCCTTAGTTAGATAACAGCGTAATTTTTTTTAGTTCAAATAAAAAAAGGTTGCAACCTCGATATTGGATTAAGATAAAATTTAAATGCAAAAGTTTAACATTTTGATCTGTTCGATCATTACCATCTTACATGACCTGAGTTCAAACCGGTGTGAGCCAGGTTGGTTTCTATCTTTCATTAAATAAATATTTTAGTACGCAAGGATCAAATATTTTTAATAATTTAATAAATAAGAATATCATTAATATCAAAATATGCTAATTTGGTAGACAAGATGTAATGATTTTAGAAGTCATAAATATATAATTTTTTATATAAATAGTATGTATGTATTTATAATAATAGATATCAATAATGTAATGATTGGGATTTTAATTTTAAAATTTGGAGTTTTAATTGGAATTGCTTTTTTAACTTTATTAGAGCAAAAATTATTATGGTATATTCATATTCGAAAGAGGCTTAATAAATTGGGATTTATAGGAATTTTACAGCCTTTCTCTGTTGCTGTAAAATTATTTACTAAAGAACAAGTTTGTTTAAATTATTCAAATTATTTTTCTTATTTTGTTCTTCTATTATTAGATTTATATTATCATTATTTATTTGAATATTAATTCCTTATTTATTTAATATAGTTATACTTAATTTAGGATTATTATTTTTAATGTTGTATTAGAATTGGTGTTTATACCGTATTAATGGCTGGTTGATCTTCTAATAGAAATTATTCGTTATTAGGGGGCTTACGAGCAGTAGCTCAAACAATTTCTTATGAAATTAGATTATCATATTATATTAATTTTAATATCTAGAATAATTATAGTGAGAGATTTTAATTTAGTAAAATAAAATGTTTTATTTCTTCTATATTAGCTGAAACAACTCGAACTCCTGTTGATTTTGCTGAGGGGGGAAGAGAATTAGTTTCTGCTTTAATATTGAATATAGAAGTGGGGGATTTGCTTTAATTTTTTTAGCAGAATATTCTTGAATTTTATTGTACAAATTACCTTAATTATTTATATTGAAACCTAAAAAATTTTAACCTAAACAAATAAGGTATTTCATACAAATATTATATCTCTCTGTCACCTCCTTAGGGGTGAACTTGCATAAATACATTTAGACACACACACACAGTCAGACATTCAGAGTAACTAATCAGATGGCCTTGTATAGAAAAATTCAACTCGTGTATAGATTCCTAAGAAATAAAATTTCCATAAATGCTTTATACTCGGAACGGGTTAATAATTAAATGTTATTCATTTAATTATTTGTCCACGATGACATAGTTTAGTCGACAACAGTTTAGTCACAGGCAGCAGTGTTCATAGACCTTGTAACAAAATGGACTGAATTGTTAGCAAAAGCTAGTAATTATGCATGAGCCGTGAATATAGCATTATAAATTTGATCATCTCCAATTAAAGATTCTATATTACCTAATTCTATTCGAAATAAAATACTTAGAGATGTTAATTTTGAAGCTTCATTAAAATATTTCCTCACCCAATCTATTGGTTCAATTAATTTTTTATTTTCTATTTTATAGAATTTTGTTTTTAATAAAAATATTCTTATTTGACATTTTTTTATCAATTAGTATAATTTCAGCAATATTAATAAAGATAGGTTCAGCCTCCTTTCATTTCTGATTCCCTAATATTATAGAAGGACTAAATTGATATAACAGATTTATTTTAATAACTTGAGAAAAATTTCACCTATAATTTTATTATGTTATATTATAAATTTAAAATTTTTAATTTTTATTGTAATTTTAAATGTTATAATTGGAGTTATTGGGAGATTTAATCAAACTTCTATACGAAAACCAATAGCTTTCTCATCTCTATTAACAATAACGGATGATTAATTTGAGCTTTTATATTTAGAGAAAATTTATGAATATTATACTTTTTGTTTTATTCAATATTCTTATTTATTAGAAGTCTTTTTATTTTGTATTACTAATATTTTCTTTATTATTCAATTATTTAATTATAATTTCAATATTTAAATTATATTTCCAATTATAATTAATTTTTCATCTTTAGGAGATCTCCCCCCTTCTTAGGATGTTTCCCTAAATGATTAATTATTAACTATTTAATTTTCAATATTTTTTTATTGTTATTTTTTTATCATGACTAGTTAAATTATATTATTTATTTGTATCCGAATTATTTATTCATCATTTATATTTTTTCTTTTAAATTAAACTGATATAGTTTTTTAATAAAAATAATTTATTTTGTGTATTTTATTTTTTTAATATAACTTTATTAACAGGCATAATTATCAGAACCTTATTTTTTCTTAATAAATAAGGTTTTAAATTAACATAATGTAATAATCTACAAAATTCCTTATAAAGAAATTCTTTAAGCCTTATTTAAATAAAAAAATTAATAATTTTTACAATTATACCTTAAAATTTGCAATTTTAAATCATTTTTCAATATAAAATTTAATAAAAGAGAAAATTCTTTTAACCGCAGCCATTTTATTTGCAAAAATGCCTTTTTACTACAAATCATAAAGATATTGGAAGTTTATATTTTTTTTGGAGTTTGAGCAGGAATAGTAGGAACATCTCTAAGTATTTTAATTCGAATGGAATTGGGTAATCTAGGATCTTTAATTGGAGATGATCAAATTTATAATACTATTGTCACAGCTCATGCATTTATTACATTTTTTTATAGTTATACCTATTATATAATTGGAGGATTTGGAAATTGTTTAGTACCTTTAAAACTTGGAGCGCCTGATATAGTTTTCCCTCGAATAAATAATATAAGTTTTTGACTTCTTCACCCTCTTCAATTTTACTGATTTCCAAAAGAATTGTAGAAAATGGATTAGGAACAATGGACTGTTTATCCCCTCTATTATCAAATATTGCACATAATGGATCTTATATATATATTCTTTATTGCATATTAACAGTTTTAGAGTAATTTTACATAATATAATTTGTTTACAAAAGCGGGCTTATTTCTATAAGAAATCTCTTCCAGCCAACCCATATTTAAAAGAGATAGTGTAAATTAGCAAGTAGTATATATATATATATAGTGCAAAAGACAAATAAAAGAATAATATCAATTAAATATAATAATAAATAAATTACATTTATGTTATACATTCATACATACATATATAATTATATACATACATATTTATATATATATATATATATATATATATATATATATATACACATATACATACATATCTACACATATACACTTAATATATCGAAAATAGAAAATTTGCTTAGTCAGACGAAAGGTAAGTTAAAGAAAATTTTATAATTAATAACAATAATGAAATTGAAAGTATAATGTCCTCGGACAATACTACTGTGATGTTAATGTATGGAATTAAATGCCGTTTCCGCTCACTTGGGAAAGATAATTATTTAATTTTAGTTATGAAATTTTTATGATTAATATAAGTTAAAAACTCATTGTAAAATTGTGTTTTCCTCGGTTCTTTTCAAAGCGTAACTGACTTATGAGGAGGCTTATATTACTGACATTACCCTTCTGGCCACTGTATCTGTAGTTATATTTGTTAATGGAGACAAACAATAGCTATTATAAAATAATATATATGTACAATATTCATATTTTAATATATGTATATAAATTATTTTTATATTGTGTCACAAGAAAGGTGATTTTAATATCTATTCTAGATAGAGGCCGGTCGTGGCGCAGTGGGACAGCGTCTGACTGTAAACGAGATCGGTTGTGGGTTCGATTCTCACTCAAGGCATTGATTATAATTAAATAACTGTTCACTGTGTCGCTCTGGCAAGACATAGTGCGGTGTTGATTGCCACCTCTCAACATACAATGTCTCGAATTGCGTGGTAAGCCAAGTCCGGAGTGTCTTGACACTAGGGACTTTCTATCTATCCTACTATACGGTATGCGAGCGTGAAGCTAAAAAATGTATTGATCAATAAAAATAATTCATACTAACTTATCTATGTTTTGATAAAGTTATTTACGCGTTGCTAAGGTAACGCGTTGTTAACGCTCCATCGGGACGCATATATAAAAACGACGTAATTTAAACGTCAGATTGACGCATAGAAAGAGAGACTATATTTTTTTTATATAGTTTTATTTGTTTTTTTTTTCAGATTGATAAAAAATATCATTGCGCTGTGTGCAACATCATATTTGAAACTGACCACGACGCATCCCATTTCCATGGCGAGAACCATAAAAATAACATGCTTCAAGCGTTAAATCGCGCCCTGAGAATAAATACGGGTGAAAATCACGAAGATTTTGATGGAAATTTGACTAACGGGATTTATGAGAGTAACGGGATTTCTGAAAATAACGGGATCTATGAAAACAATGCAACAAGTGATTATGAAAATTCTGAGGGGTTTCACGATGACGATTGTGGTAGCGATGGTTTTAACGGAACTTAACATAAAAATTTTTCTTACGTCTCCACAACGACCGAACCGTATGTTGTACCTGAATTTATAAGTAAGTGTTTTTTTTATTATTAAAATTTTAACTTAACCACGAATCAAACCCACGTCTCGTGGAAACCAAATTGACCACTAAACTATATGCTGTTGAGCTACATCTAAATTCTTATACATAATAAAACTAGACAAATAGACAAGTTACTTAGCCGGTCGTGGCGCAGTGGGACAGCGTTTGACTGTAATTTCGATCGGTTATGGATTCGATCCCTATTCTGGGGATGATTATATTAAAAAAAAAATTGTTTCCTCGCTCTGGTAATCCAAAACTCGGCGTTGAGTTCCGTCTATGTCTACCCTGATATGCAAAGTGAAGCTAAAACATAATACTTGCTTTTATTATTAGTGGCTGAGTGGAAACTGCTTCCTAGAGACGCAGATTTGATTCCTACTATATATTTTTTTTATTACAACAGGCCAAGTTATCGGAGATAAAACGCTAAATGTTCCTTATAACTCTTGGCATATGATCATAACGCCGTGGAATGACAAATTCTATTGTATGACATGCAAAGTCAGTGATAATATTTCTAAAAAAACCGAGCACTGTATGAAAAATGAACATTTAGAGACGTTAAAGAAGTATCGTGTTGTTGAAAAATATGATTGTTTTTTAATGAGACAGGTAAAAAATGGAGATTTTTTTAATATTTTGAGGTCTGACAGTGTCTGACAGTAAACGCGATTGGTTATCGGTGCGATATACGCTCGGGGGAAATGTTTGTATTAAATAATTAATACAAACATTTCCCCTGAGTGTATCTACTCTATATTATATTTCTCAACTCTGGTAAGACAACGCGTGGGAGTGAAAAATTAAAAAAAAATGTTCCTTTGGATTAAGTTATTCTATGACTATCCTGCTTTTCGGGATAAAGCGTGAAGCTATGTCCAATTAAAAATAGTTTTAAATATAAAGAAAAAAATATTTCCCACTAAAATTATAAATTTGAAAGATTGTGGGTAGATGGATATTTGTTACACTTTCACACAAAAAAATACTGAGCGGTTTTAGATGAAATACTTATACATCAGAATAGAATATCATATAAGATGAAATTTTAAAAACTTTATCCCCCTTTTAGAGGTTTATCCCCCATAGCAGGGCAGTCAGAGACAACCCAGTGTCAAGACACTCCGTTGACTGCTTTTTGCCCAAAAACGAGATATTGCGTGTAGAATGATGAACTAAACGCCGCGCTTTGTCTTAGCAGAACAGAGGATTGCGAATCATTTGTAAATAAAATCATTTCTCTATACATCAAGTGAAATAGCGTTTGACTGTAAACGCGATTGGTTGATGGTTCCATTAACATTCAGGGGTAACGGTTATTTTTAAATTATTTTCACTTCCTCGCTCTGGTAAGAGAAAGAGAGAGGGCGCGGCGTTCAGTTCCGCCTCAACACGAAATGTCTCGAATTCAGCGGAGAGCAGAGTATGTGAGTGTCTTGACACTAGGTACTTCCTGTCTACCCTGCTATGCGGGATAACGTTTACGTTCTTTCAGATTGATTCCGTATACTACCACTGCGCTCAATGTAATGACTTAGTATTAATATCTAACGTCGACGTCCACATATTACGTGCTCATGAAAAGAAGTTACAAAACACAAGAGGCGTCATTTCGACGAAAACCGTTGTTCCGAATCAACCAAATATTGATTCAATCAACGGATTCAACATTGGATCTCATGAATCACCCAAAAATAAATCCATGAATCAGAGTAAAATGTTCAGAGAATTGCTCGAGATCAACAATGTATCGCCAGGAATTGAAAACGATATAATATTAGATGTTTTCAAATGGAAATTTAGAATTTCTTTTATGTCTTACAATACTATTATTAAAGAGGCTAACGGCAAAAGACGTTTGTGTGCGTTGTGCGACTTGAGTTTTCATAAAAACGACATTGTGGGTCACATCAGCAATCATCTCAGGGATTTGAAAACTATACCGTATGACGAGCGTTTCGGATACTTATTTTTGTGTGTGTGTGTGTTTTAATTTATGTTTCTTTATTGCATATATAAAGAAACTGAATTGCGAGACTGAAATCAAAATCCTATCATCCCTATTGGGAAACACGGTGTGTTCTATGATTTTAAAGAATAAATGATAAAAATACAACAAAAGTTACAAGAATGCTTTACTGAGTAACTCAGACTCAAAGTAGATTTTAAACTCGGGTTGGCATATTTAAAGTTGTACGGCCGGCCGCTGCGCTGTCAAATGTCGCTAGTGTATACTGAAAGTATGAAATCACTAAACATCGTAATAAGCTACTGGTTGGTCCTTACCTATATCGCCTTGGAATAATACGACAGATATCGCACAATCGGAAGCATCGCAAGTGAGGACAAAAGGTTTACTAAAATCGGGATAAATAAGTACAGTAGCTGATTATATTTATTTTTTAACTCTTTAAAACCCAGGTGTTGGTCATTGGTCCAAATTAAAGGAACGCTTTATTTAAAAGATTAGTTAATGGCTTTGCGTGTTTAGAGAATCCGATATAAATCTTCTACGATAAGAAGCAAGTCCCAAGAATGACTTTACTTCTTTAGGGCATTTAGGAATTGGAAATATTTGACAGCTTTTATTTTGTTAGGGTTAGGTTTAACGTCATCTTCTTCCATAACATGACCTTAATAAGTGATTTCTTTTCGCAAGAAAAGTTTGCTAAATACAGCTCGAAGATTGTCAATGTAAAAGATTGTCAATGTAGAAGATTTTAAATCATAGGAATAGGTGGCAATGTCAACAAGACATACAAAACACCGACTACCTTGGAGATCAGAAAGACAATTTTCAACATGTGTTTAGAAGGTAGGTGCGTTTTTTAATCCGAAAGGCATTCTTTTAAATTGGAAGTGCCCTTAAGGAACACCGTTTTTGGCGCATCGGCTGGAGATATGAGAAGTTGATGGAAACCAGAACATAGATCTAGCGTCTAGAAATATTTACTTTTCCCCAATTGGTCAAGTATCTCATTTATTTGAGGAATACGATAGAGTTCTCCAATTGTGATATTGTTTAGCTTGCGATAATCAATCACAATCCTCCATGAGTACCACCCATAATGGTGAACTCCAGGGAGAACGCGTAGGTTCAGTTATATTTTGGTCAAGCATTTTTTGTATTTGGTCTTGTTCTTCTTTCTTATGACATTCTGGGAAACGGTAAGATTTAGAGTGAACTGGTATATGGTTGGAGGGTATATGGATGGTTTGGATTCTGTGATCTAGAGCTGTCTTGTTAATAAGTTTATCATCAGGTATTTGAAAAATATTTGCATATTGAGATCAGAGTTCTACTACACTTTTATAATTAGTATCTATTTGGAATGCAGCAAAGGCATTATATCAAGATTAAAATTAGAGTCAAATCTAATTTTAATCTTGATATAATGCCTGATGGATGGATTGTTTATTTAGACAAATAGCGGAACCTGAGTCTACTAATAAGGACAATGGGATATCAAAAACTTGAGATTCCAACAGGACATGAGGGAGTAACCTTTTAGAGGTATCTAAATTTATTTAAAACGCCTCGCTGTTAGAACTCTTGGATAAATAAAAACAAGCTAGAAAGCTAGTCTTCCTTTGATGGACGTCAGTTTTGGACTGGTTACCCTGTACCTGGTTAGCCTTAGAAATAAAAAGTGAGGCTGTCAAGCCAGTTTTGTTGCTATGGCTGTTAGTTTGGGGCTGGTTGGAACCGACAGGGTCGGTTAGCCTTGGAAATGAGAGAAACATTAATTGGAATTGCAGATTTAGAAAGCCTGTCGGTTATGAATCATTGTGTCGTGCGACACTGGGGCGAGACCTTTATTCGTTAAAAGGATCTGGTGATTAATCAACAAATTCATCTGAAATGCTCCTTTCATGAGGTGAAGAATCGGGTTGTTGAACATAAGTTACTCTGGATGGAAGATGATGCTGTAGTCTGAACCGATTATTATTATATTCTCGTTTTTTATACTGTAAAATGTCGTGACCAGGTCTCTGAGATGAACTAGCAGCTCCTGGATCCCGAAATAGATTGGGGGAAGTATTAGCATGAGATTTGAGAGTACTGAATTCACTGGCATTATTTGTTTTCTGTTCATCCTGAGGATTTTTATATAACGTCTGCTGTATACGCTCTTCTGAGATAGCGAGGTTCAATGCTTCATTGACGTTTCTGGAAGAAGAAAAAGCAAGTTCTGTAGCTTTAGTAGTGGACAAGGATACCTATGTTAAGAGTTGAGAAAAGTTGGTCTCAACCCGCAATGCATATTGGCTAACAGTTTCCTATCGACTTCCATGAAGTTCTTTTAATTGATTCCAAGTCCCGAATTTTTTTATAGAACAGGCTACTTCGGTCTTAACACTCAACTGACTAAGAATATATTTAAATAGAATTGGCCTTTGTTTTTCGGATGCATACTCATAAGCATTATTACACCTATCCTAAACTGCTTTTGTGATTCCCCTCTACTGCATCAGCACATCTTTCCTCTCCCAATAGTTTGTCATTCCCATCTCAGTCAGTCTACTCCCTTCATCCAATCTGAGCGGTTGACTTTAAATAATACTACGTTAGTGAAGTGTATTTTTCTTATATTAATCAAATAAAGTTTTTAAAACTCATTCACCGTTTTCGATATAACTATTTGGTGGCAGCGGTGGGATTTGGATATTTGCAGTGCCTGACAACTGCTTAGTAGACTCGTTCCGGATCTCACAAAATTCTTATTTATAAAAAAAAATTGCCAAGAAGTCAAAAGCTGCGTATAAAATGTTGTTCTCTGAGTTAAAAAAATATGTGCCTTGTGATTTGTAGCATTTACCTGAAGAAATGAAAATATACTCACCATATAGTCATCGAATCTTGAAAAACGAGTCACTGAAGTAAATTTATTATAAACAAAATAAGGAATAAATTAAAACATCGGAATGGAAACCCGTGCCTGTTTATCACCGTCGCCTACGCATTAACATACCCCTGCCGTTACTAAAGTTGAAGAATGAACTAAAGCTGAAACTGGAGTAGGAGCTGCTATACCAGTAGGCAATCAAGATCTAAAAGGAATTTGAGCTCTTTTAGTTATAGCTGCAATAATAATTAGTACACCAACAATTTTTATTGAAAAATCGTTATTTGTAAAATTTAAATGAAAAATATAATTTCATCTCCCATAATTTATTATTCAAGAAATTAATAATAAAAATATAATATGTAATAAATTATGGCCCACCTCCGCACCTGTACAAGCCTCATCTAAACAATAGACCATGGATACGCAGCGGTCGCCACAGAGTACAAAAAAGGTAAATCGACCAGTAGGTCAAAAATTATGCTCACAATCGCAACCGGATTTATCTCGGGATAGTGACGATGATTCAGGAAGTCAAATTACTTATCGTAAAAGAAATCAAAAAGAATGTTGTGACATCGTAACCGAAATCAACAACTTCCGTAGGGAATTAATCTCAATACTCGAGAGCAATTTGTCAATGATGCGCGATGACATATTCGCAATGAAGTATCAAATTAATGAAATCAAAACATCAACTAGTAAAATGCTAGCAGAACAAAAAAGTGTAAAATCTGAAATCATAGAACTGAAGAAGAATAACTCCATTACAGAATCCAAAATATCAGAGCTTGAGGCAAAATTAAGCAAGCTTGAGTGTATTTCGACCAAACCTTGTACCCCAGATGTCCTTGATGATGAGAAAATCATCAATGTACTGCAGGAAAGGGCCAACAGAAGTAGGAATATTATAGTCTTTGGTATAACTGAACAAACTAATGCTGATAGTTCTGCACGCCAAGCCATGGATCTGCTTAAAACACTTTTCAGAATGTGACAGCTGAAAATCCTAAGATACATAAAACTATGCGACTGGACAAATACTCTAAAGGAAAAAATCGACCGCTTAAGGTATGTTTTGAAAATCAACATGAAGTTAAATATATATTAAGAAACATGAATAAATTACCTGATAACGTAAAAATATACTCAGATCAGACTCCTACTCAAAGGACTATAACCAAGGAACTTAGTGAAGAACTCAATCGCCGCAAAGCAAACGGAGAAGAGAACTTTACTATAAAATACATCAAAGGGACACCAAGAATTATACAAAATTTAACAAAACACTCGAAACATTAAGTTTACGGGACAAAGAAACTATTACACACGAAAATATCACATACCAGTATTGCCACACATATCAGGATCTTATTGTATCGCAGTCTCAACTAAATTTCTTCTATGCTAATGTACGAAGTATCCGTAAAGATGGTAACTTTGATGAAATAAAATGTATAATTCAATCGATTCAATGTCAAATTCACATAATTCTCTTGACCGACACATGGTTAAGATCCATAGATGACGTTAAATTATACCAACTACCGAATTAGACTCATTATTACAACCTCAGTACAGATTCAAGAGGTGGCAGCGTATCTATATTTGTACACGATGATCTAACACACAGTTTATTTGAAGAAGTATACGCTGGAGGGGTTAATTACCTCTGGATATATCTTGAGAAATACGCACTGAACATAAGACTTGTTTACAATCCCGGAACAACAAATATATCTGACTTTTTTGAGCTTTACTCGACACAATTGGTTCAAAAGAAACGAACACTTGTATTCGGTGACTTTAATATAGACTTATTATCACAAAATCGTAATATCAAACGCTATAAAAGTATTATAAAAGAATCTGGATATATTTTCATCAACAACATTCATCAAGATTATTGCACACGGGCAAACGACACTGTCTAAGACTATTCTTGACCATATATGCTCAAATCTAAAAATAAACGTTTTAATATGGCCATTATTGAAAGTCCCATATCCGACCACAAGCAAATTTACTTATCTATAAAAAAATATAAACCACCAGCAAAAAAGCGAATAAATTACGAAGCAATTAATTATGAAACACTTAAAAGCTATGTTAATGCAAATTTTTGTTCTACAAATTATAGCTATGAAAATTTAGAAAAAACTAAAAGTTGGAATTAAAAAGTAAGCGCAAAGTAACGAAGACAAAAATTATAAATCCTCCTCGACAAGACTGGATATGCAAAGATATTATATCTAGTATTCAAGAAAGAAATGTATTTTGGTTTAAATTAAAACAAGATCCTAAAAATGAAGAAATTGACAAGCAGTTCAGAATTGAAAGATCGAAACCAGCAGAAAAAATCAGAAGTGCTAAAGAGAAATACTGTAAGAAGAATACACCTCGCTGTTAGAACTCTTGGATAAAGAAGAACAAGCTAGTTTTCCTTTGATGGCCGTCAGTTTGGGGCTGGTCACCCTGTCGGTTCGCCCTGGAAATAGTAGGACAGGCTGTCAAGGCAGTTCTTATTCCGATGTTTTAATTTATTCCTTATCTTGTTTACAATATACTACAGCGACTCGTGCGAGACTCGATGACTGTACGGTGAGTATGTTTTCAAATCTTTAGGTAAATGCAACAAATCACAAGGCATATACCGATGAGATGTAAGAGGACAAACAGGATCCCACGATACACTTTACAGCATGAACACAGATTCACTGAGAATTTGTCATATTTTATAACTTAAAGAGCAATATTTTATAAGCAGCACTTCACCTCTTGGCAGTTTTTTTTATAAATATGAATTACGCGATATCAGGAACGAGTTTATTAAGCGGTTGTCAGGCACTGCGAATATCCGAATCCCACCGCTGCCACCAAATTGTTATATTGAAAACGGTGATTGAGTTTTAAAAAAACTTTATTTGATTAATACAAGAAAAATACACTTCACGAACTATTTCAAACTGACGGCCATAAAAACAAAACTGGCTTGACAGCCTGTCCTACTATTTCCAAGGCGAACCGACAGGGTAACCAGCCCCAAACTGACGGCCATCAAAGGAAAACTAGCTTTACAGCTTGTTCTTCTTTATCCAAGATTTCTAACAGCGAGGTTTATTAGATAAATTTAAATAACTCTAAAAGGGTAACCTTTTAGAGGTATCGAAATTTATCTAATACACCTCCCTCACGTCCTGTTGGAATCTCAAGTTTTTGATACCCCATTGTCCTTATTAGTTGACTCAAGTTCAGCTATTTGCCTAATTAAACAATCCAGTATCGGATAACCTTGTAAGTTAAATAATGACCCGATTAAACTCAAGGGAATCGACCCTGATGACGAACCGACATTAACAGAAAGTCACTTCTTATTCAATCTTAAAGTAAGTAGTAATAAATTTGCTATATTTTAGTTCCATATTATTAAACAAATAAATCTGCAGTATGATGGCATTATCGGCTCGGATTTTCTAACAGTTTAAGACTTTAAGAATAGGTGATCTCGATATTAGGCTACAGTTCATTGATCCCTTCTCCACTATATACAAACAAAACTTTCCGCCTTTACCTTTTGGTCGTAAATGTAAGATCGTCACTGATCACAAGACATGGTTGTTTAATTGTAAAGACTCAGGAACTCGTTTAGTTCGCTGGCGGCTGAAGTTAGAGGAATTTGAGTATGATATATAATATAAAAAGATAAAGTTCGTAAATACCCTATAAAACCAGGAAATTCATTGGATATTCGCCGTAACACTCATTCAGAGTCAACACAGGCATTAGGCCCCTCCTTTAATCCCGATTAGGTCAATCTACCTTTATCTCCTTCTTATGGTGGTGACATTATCTCTCCTCTGCCAACCACTAGCACATGTCGAAACTTACCATCATACAAGCCCGATGTGTTGAAAGAAGCATAAATAACAAACCCGAAGTGTTAGATATTTCTCATTTACCATCTGACAAATGCGTTGTTGAAGATATTATCCCATTTACTCCTTCCGAATTAAATTTACCTGACGATGATTATTCTACTTTTAAAAAAGTAATGTCTAAAAGTGGGAAAGTTTTTAATACAAAAGTTAGAATATAATGAAGATATACTAATATCAAATTGTAAAGTTATTATATTATCAACTTCTATCGATCTCGACGAGTCCAATCCATTTGTCCAAAATATCCTTAATAGTTTACTTGATAATTCGGGAATCCTTCATAAAGAAAGATCTCTAAATTCATTTGTATCATTTAACCATAATAATATAATTTATAATTTGCTATTCTTCAAGATTCACCATTTTGATAAATCCACTTACATACAAATATCTTAGAAATTAATTAGTTGTTAATTTTGACAATAATATTGTTGAAAATATAGCTATTACAGAATTTAGAAATCCATTTGACAATCACCAATTCATTAAAATATATAACATGCTACTTTTCCTTTTTCATAATTCATGAATTACTTCTTATCTTTATAAGGATAAAATTATATGTCCATTTTT
This sequence comes from Dryadula phaetusa, assembly GCA_032432895.1. NCBI lineage: Eukaryota > Metazoa > Arthropoda > Insecta > Lepidoptera > Nymphalidae > Dryadula > Dryadula phaetusa. Next base: position 2,197,129 of record JAOYRS010000096.1, on the reverse strand, counting down.
TTCTGAAATTTCAAAAATCATGACATCACAATTGCGGGACATTTCGGTATTAACCGAATGTTAAAATGCATGCACGAAATGTTTTACTGGAAAAATATGCGTAGCGATATTGAACATTTCGTAAACAAAAGTCCACAATGCCAAATGAATAAAGCATTTAATATATGCAAATAAATAGTGCTCCTTTGCAAATCACCAGTACCTCTACTCAGCCTTGCCAAAGAATATCATTAGATATTGTTGGACCATTACCCGAGTCAGGACTAGCAAATCTTAAATATACATTACCCATACGAGACAACCTTACTAAGTTTTCGATCCGATACGTAGTACGACTGCTGTATGAGGATTGAAGAGTGAAGACACGCCCCTATAGCACTTGCCCCACTTTCAGATGGAATCGGTAAGTACCTCTGTAACAAAATAAACAAAACACGCAACATGTACTCTCTTCCCAAACATGTATGCACGGCAAAAGTGCGGAGAAACGGAGAGCCTTCTTAGAAATAGTTCACTGTGGAACTGTTGAAATTGACTAAAGTTAGTAACGAGTTGATAGTAGATAGTAGGTAAGAGATGTCAGAAGACAAGAGAAGAGGAGAGAAGATGAGAGGAGAGTAGAGGATGGAAGATGAGAGAAGAGAAGAGAAGAAGAGAGAATAGGGGAGAAGAGGAGAGAAAAGGAGGGAAGAGGATAGAAGACTCGTTGTGGAGGTGCCTGTAAAAGGCAATTGTGAGAACGTAGTGGCGTCTACGAGTTGGAGGGATCCGATGTTACGGAAAGCGCACGTTGTGTTGGAAAGACTCGATATTTCAGAATACACAAGTGAAAGATCGTGATCTGTGTCGCTGTCGTCGTCGTCACGAGGACGTTATGCTAGGTTTTGGCATAGTAGTAGTAGTAATTGTTAATAAACACTAATGACTAATAAAATAATGACTAATGGATCAAATATTCATTTATTTACGATTAATTTTTAAAAAAGCATATTAAATTTTTCTATCACCTCAATAATATTTATTTTTTTGAGGTGATAGATAAATTTATAGATAATTTATAATAAATATTTTTTATTATTTGTACTATATATGAATAATAAAAAATATATTGTTATAAAACTCTATAGGGTCTTCTCGTCTTTTTAATTTATTTTAACTTTTTAATTAAAAAAATAATTTTTATTAATAATTTAGAGACAGTTTATCAAATCTTACATGTCTTCAATTAAAAGACTAATGATTGCGCTGCCTTTGTACAGTCAATATACTGCAGCCCTTTAATTTTAAAATCTAAAATATATTTTTAAATTTTATCAAAAAGACATGTTTTTGAAAAACAAGGGAATATAAAATTTTTCTGGCTTCCTTTAAACTAATTTTTATTTTAATTTAAAAAAATTATTAAAATATACTAATTTTATCTAATAAAAAGATTTTTTTAAATATATTTTTATTTAATCTTTCACCAGCTATAATTATTAAAAATGTAACTCAAATTCTTAATTAAATTAGACCATAAACAATTATATCACTTCCTAATATATATCTTAAATTACTAAAATTTATAATTAAAAGTTTATATATATATATATATATATATATATATATATATATATATATATATATATATATATATATATATAAATATTATAAATATAAAAATAAATTGAACCATATTTTATCATTAAATTAAATTACATTGTGCTGTTATTTTTATTTCATTCGGAAATAGTGTGATCCCCGGCCCGATTTCTACATTTCACGAATTCAAAATGCATATTATGTTTCTAGCAAGTAATGGAATGGTATTGAGATGAGATTAAAAGGAGTCCGTTCAAAAGATTCTTTTTATCTTATATGATCTGCAGGTATTAAAACTTTAGAACAATATTTGTAAATATTTGTAAATCTTCATATCAATAATATTTATAAGACTACATACACACTTGCGAGTATTTAAATCTTTATAATCTCACGCTGTCATACAAGCCGTCGAACGTCGAACCATGGACCATACAAGTTGTATAGTCAAGTGATTTCATACGTCAGCTAATAAGCTATTACATTGCCAAGAAGCGTGAAGCTAAAAAAAATATACCATTGCATCGATTGAAACTAATAAAATTGGACTTGCTTTTTGATCCTTAATCAGACACTAATATGAGATTACGAAATAGTTGCAAAGTTTCCATAATGTGCACGGAATAGATTACCTTAACTGAAGCTTGGTCGTACATCGAGACAATTGATTTTGATAAATATATTATACTTTTTAAATAAAACTATTTTAAACGGAATAATCGCGTACATTTTGGTATTCGAAAATACGTCTTTGGAAACCTGACGTTTCGAACACTTTACAGTAGTCCATGGTAACAGGTAGACTCAACTCAACGGCTACCAAAATAAGCAATTTATCCGTAAAAAATAGTTTCATTTAAAATGTGTAAGAATCGCGAAAATCAAAGATCTTATTAAAACAAGGTTCATAGCAATGTAAGAAATATTATAAATTTTTTCTGTTACGCGCCATCTTTGTTTTGCTTAAACTTTATCTAATTTAGCTTTATTTAACCAATTCCTTTAAAGTTTTAAATAGTGCATCGCTTTTCTACAAATGACATCATTAATGAATTTCCCTTCTTACATGTGTACACCAATACACACACATACACGCAAATGCGAACACGCGCTCACACATTTTTTTATTACTATCTTGGTTTTAAAATCTTAGCAAAGCCATGGTCATAAATATCCATAAATTATAAGAAATTTGTGTTTTTATGTTAATCTAAATTTCTAAGGAAATTTATTTAAAGAATGTCCATTGACAGTACATTTAGAGTCGCTTAAGGTAAATTTATTAAGCAAAATAAAATATGACTTTAATATTTAGTCACTTTTTTTCTGTTGCCGAGAGTGAGATGGAGAGAGATTAAAAGTAAAGGTATATGTGCAAGAAGTGGACTTCTTGCATATTAACGGCTAATAACCTGCATAGCGAGATAGTTAGAGAGAACCTAGTGTCAATAGGGTAGCAGGCCATCCACGTGTCCACATTCATATGTGAAATTATTTTAAAGCGTTCGCGTATGATTTCAATCGCCCACACATGATTTCACCCGCCCACATGTTATTTCACCCGTCCACATGTCATTTCACCCGTCCACATATGAATCCACTAGTCCACACCTATTTCACTTGTCATCATATGATTTAACTCATCCATCTTATGATTTCACCCGTCCACACATGTTTCACCAGTCCACATATGATTTCACACGTCCACACATGTTTCACCCATCCTCATATGATTCCACTCGTCCATATATGATTTCACCCGTCCATATATGATTTCACCTGTCCAAATATGATTCCACCCATGCATACATGTTTCACCTGTCCAAATATGATTCCACCCACCCGTCCACATATGAATCCACTAGTCCACACCTATTTCACTTGTCCTCATATGATTTAACTCGTCCATCTTATGATTTCACCCGTCCACACATGTTTCACCTGTCCACTTATGATTTCCCCCGTCCACATATAATTTTACCCGTCCACACATGTTTCACCCGTCCACAAATGAGACACACGAATAAGACGTATATAGTTTGGACGAGATTCGAACTCGCGTCTTTTGTAATCGGACTGCTAAGCCAAGAACAAGACGGGGAACAAGAGTCGCGGGTTCGAATCCCGTTGTTCAAATTTTTACACGCTCCTTCAAAATATTAATAGAATATTTTTTACTAAGCTATTGTTTATTTTAAGGAGAATATGTTTATAAAATAATAACTTAAAGTTTATGCAGTGTAACCCCTGTATAACGACCCTCGATTTAACGCATGTTTCGAAACCTATAATATACAATTTCGATGTAAAGGTTGGACAAACATACTTGATTATTTAACACGTTAAAACGCCAAGAAGAAATTGCATATTTTCTCTCTCCCCGTCAGTCAGTGATCGTCGACTATTGATCTCTCTGTTCGAGCCATGTGAGTCAGTCAGTGCTGACCCACGTTTAATATGTTGATAATTAATTAGTGACAAAATTTACTTTTGTCAATTGAAAAGTACATTTTGATATTAAATATTAAAATTTTTATTAAAACCAATTGTTTCCAATTTGCATGGAACTGCTTGTCTTTTTGCTTGTGTATTTTTCTCGCATGATGCTATAGTACAGTCTAGTGACCTCGTTCTAGGAAAGGACTCTGTCAATAATAAAAAATGTATAATTTTTTTATATTTACATTTTTTTTATTCCGAACTGACGTGATATGTAAAAGTTTGTTGTATGTGTGTATTGAGGTACAAAAGTGATCAGCCAAATTTAGTTTCTTCAATCTGTGTTTCCAACTAAATATCAGCCTTGTAAGAGAAATATAATACTATCGTGGCAAAAAAATTGTAAATGTGATATGTTATAATTTGAAACGGGATATGGGACATGGGATATATATAAATTATAAATGGGATATTGACATATAGGATGGGACAATATAAATGTGAAAGTAAGTATATTTATCTCTGAATGATATTATCAAGACCGTTGCACCGGCTGTGGTCAATAGTGTCTTAAGGACTCATAGATTGAACATGTCACGTTTCGTAATATTAATGTTTCTCGGAATTTCATTGATTTAGAAGAAGGTTGCTGAAGAAAATGAGCAAACCAAAGTAATCGGGTTTAACTTCAGCGCTCGCTCAATCTTCCGAAATACAATACAAAAATGGTCTGTAAAAACACTGAATTTTAAAAAGTCGATTAAAAGTTTACGATAAAACGAAATAACTGCAGTAAATAATAAATGGAATGCCCCCTTTGTATTATTTAGCTTTACGCTTTTATCCCGCATAGCAGGGTAGACAGAAATTACCTAGTGTCGAGACACTTCATATTTCACTTTCTACGGAATTAGAGACATTGCGTGTAGAGAGGTGGAACTCGATGCCGCACTTTGTCCATACCAGAGCGAGGAAGGTAAAAAAAATTAATATAATCACTCCCACGGAGGGGATAGAACTCAGAACCAGTCGCGTTTACAGTCAGACTCTATTACACTGCGCCACGACCGGCCTCCGTCCTTTGTATTTTGCAGATTCGATATTGATGTCACAATACAGTAGACGTAACTATAATAAATAAAGAAGTACCTTCATTAGATTATAGTTAGTAGTATTAGTCCATATATGATTTCACCTGTCCAAATATGATTCCACCCATGCATACATGTTTCACCTGTCCACATATGATTTCCCCCGTTCACATATACTTTCACTCGTCCACATATGATTTCACCCGTCCATATATGATTTTACCCGTTCACACATGTTTCACCCGTCCACATATGATTTCACCCGTCCACACATGTTTCAGCCGTCCACATATGATTTCACCCGTCCACATATGTTTCACCCGTCCACATATGGTTTTACCTGTCCACATATGATTTCACTCGTCTACATATGATTTCACCCATCCACATATGATTTCACCTGTCCACATATGATTTCACCTGTCCATATATAATTTCACCTGTCCAAACATGTTTCACCCGTCTACATATGATTTCATTCCTCCACACATGATGTAACACGTCCACATATGACGGAAAAATCATGTGGACGAATGAATCATGAATACATATGATGTCTTCACTCATCTATATTTGACGTCACGCACATATCTACATGTGATTTCCAAAATTAATCATAAATAAATAAATGGACGGGTGAAACATGTATGGACGAGTGGAATCATATGTGGACAGATGAAACATGTGTGGACGGGTAAAATCATATGAGGACGTGTGAAACATGTGTGGATGGGTAAAATCATAAATTAGTAATTTATAAAAAAAACCTATAAAAATTTGAATGCAGCGGGATTCAAATCCGCATGTCTTATTCCCCATCTGAGCGCTCTAATCACTAAACCATAAGTGCTATGCTTTTGTTACAAAGTTATTTATGTTGTTAGTATCTATATAAAGATTTATACAATTATCTAAAAAACACGTAAAAAGCTTCAACTGTTAGCAAGCGTTCAGCATTACCGTCCAGGACAATCTGAAACATGGCCGGTTTCTTTTTTGGAGGCATAGGTTCGAATCCTGCTGCGTTTAAATTTTCACATACATTTTTGCTACACAAAGATTATTTCCAAGAAATAATAAATAAATAAATAAAAAATAATCTTTTAACAAGAGAGATTGTTATTTTATTCTAATATTAAGTTTTTTAAAGTGTTGTTAGTTTAATTTTTGAAAAAAACGTGTAAATAAAACGTATAAAAATGTAACAAAGTAGTTTAGAAAATAACTTTGTAAATGGAACAGATCACGTGCTGTGAAATGTAAAAAAATCTAAACAACCAATATAAGTTGCATGCACTGCGTAGGGACCTGATTCACAGATATAAATGTCCCTTCTCCCCGCACCTCATTATTTTTTTAGACATTGACATTTTTAAATTCGCCATATCTTTTAAATGGGATTTAAATAGTAATAGGTAAATAATATTTTAATAATTAATACAGAGGTATGAATGGTATCGTTTGAGAACTGACTGTAGATGAGACTTTTATTTAATTTACAGAAAATAATAAGTAACGGCATAAGTTAGGAAAGATAGTTCTAAAAATAATTTTTGATAGATAACTGCTAAAAATACAAATAGTGATGAATAATAAATGTCAATAGAATAATAAAATATATAAGAAAATATAAATAGAATATATAATATATTTAGTTTCGTAAACTCGAAGCTCAAAACTTGCAATTCGTAAGGAGCCCCTTCCCCCGCACCCCACTGTCGCCCCTACGCTGCCCGAGACCACATGCGCCGCGTTATCTTACTATTACATTTATTTTCGTTATATCTTTTGAATGGATTGTCCGATTTTAATAATTTAACAAACCGATTTCAAAAATCTTTCACCATTAGAAAGCTCAATCTACACTGAGTAATATAGGCTATATTGTTTTTTTTTTCAAATAAATAGGTATTCCGAAAAAAATGCAATAATGTAAACCGAGGTGTGAAAAAAGCAGCTAAAAAAAATCAGTCATCGCGTGCGCTGCGAAAACTATTGGTGATAGAATAAAAAAATATTTTACAAAAGAGTCCGCGATACCATATGTCCAACTCAGTAGTTTACTATTGTAGTAATGCCGAAAAGAAAGGCAACAAGAATCAAATCACATTATTCCTATCTCTGTATTAATCCATACCCCATTAAACAAAATTTAATTAAAGATTATTCCAATACTTGTTAAAGATATAACGAAAATAAATAAAAAATGTTGAGGAAAAAATGTTAAATTAACACCAATAAATATTGAAATAAATTAAATTTTTAGTAACTTAGGATTTAAAATTAGTCGAGTAAATAATGGGTATCAATGAACAAATCCACCTAAAATAGCAAATACAGCTCCTATTGATAGGATAAAGTAAAAATGAGCAACAACATAATAAGATGAAAAGTAATATCAATATAAGAATTACCTAATACTACCTAGTTCATCCTCCTACTGTAAATAAGAAAATAAATCCTAAACTTCATAATATAGAAGGTCTATAATTGATTTGAGTTCCATGCAATGTTGCTGATCAACTAAAAATTTTAATACCTGTAGGAACAGCAATAATTATAGTTGCTGATGTAAAGTAAGCTCGAGTATCAATATCTATTCCTACTGTAAATATATGATGAGCTCGAACAATAAATACTGGTAATCCAATAGCTATTATATCATAAATTATTCCCAAACATCCAAAATTTTCCTTTTTACCACTTTCTTGGGAAATAATGTGAGAAATTATTTCAAGTCCAGGAAGAATTAAAATATAAAGTACAGGATGTCCAAAAAATCAAAATAAATGTTGATACAAAATTGTATCTCCTCCTCCTGCTGGGTCTAAAAAAGAAGTATTTAAATTACGATCAATTAAAAATATAGTAATAGCTCCAGCTAAAACTGGTAATGAAAGTAATAAAAGAAGAACTGTTATACCTACAGCTCATACGAATAAAGGTAATTGATCGAAAGATATATTATTAATTTAATATACATTAATAATAGTGGTAATAAAATTAATTACCCCTAAAATAGAAGAAATTCCAGCTAAATGTAAAGAAAAAATTGCTAAATCTACTGAAGATCCACCATGTGCAATATTTGATGATAGAGGGGGATAAACAGTTCATCTTGTTCCTGCTCCATTTTCTACAATTCTTCTAGAAATCAGTAAAATTAAAGAGGGGGGAAAAAGTCAAAAACTTATATTATTTATTCGAGGGAAAGCTATATCAAGAGCTCCAAGTGTTAAAGGTACTAATCAATTTCGAAATCCTCCAATTAAAATAGGTATATTTATAAATATATAATAAATGCATGAGCTGTGACAATAGTATTATAAATTTGATCATCTCCAATTAAAGATCCTGGATTACCAAACTCTATTCGAATTAAAATACTTAGAGATGTTCCTTCTATTCCTGCTCAAAGTATAAAAATAAAATATAAAGTTCCAATATCTTTATGATTTGTAGAAAAAGTCAGAATTTTCTCTTTTGTTAACTTTTATTTTGAAAAATGATTTAAAATTGCAAATTTTAAGGTATAATTGTAAAAATTATTAAAACTTAAAAGACTTAAAGAATTTCGTTATAAGTAATTTTGTAGTTTATTAGTTTATATTAACTTAATACCTTATTTTTTTAAAAAATAGGGTTCTAATAATTATGCCTGTTAATGAAATTCTATAAAAAATATTAGTAATAGAGGAGAAAGCTATTAATTTTCCTAAAGAAGTTTGATTTAATCTCCCAATAACTCCAATTTCACCTATACATAATTTTATTATTTTACAATATATAAATTTTTAATTTTTAATTTACAAATAAATAAAGTAACGGAAGAGAAGGTAATGCAATAAAAATTAAAGTAATACCTGGGAGAATAGTTCAAATTAATCCAATTATTTGACATTCTATTAAAAATCGATTACTATATTTATTAAAAAATAAATTTAATATTAAATATGCTACTAAAATTGTAATTATAATTAAAATAATTAATGAATGATCATGGAAAAAAACAATTTGTTCTATTAAAGAAGAAGATCTATTTTGATAGTCAATATAATCCTTTTATAAATGAGATTTAAATATTTCTTGTTCATAATTTTATTTATTAATAATTCTAATAAAATATTATCTTTTTTATTTTAATTTTTAGAACTATAATTTCTATTTCTTCTAATTCCTGATTAGGATGTTGAATTGGATTAGAAATTAATTTATTAAGATTTATTCCCCTTATTTCATCCCCGAATAATCTTCTTAATTCTGAAGCGTCATTAAAATATTTCCTCACCCAATCTATTGCTTCAATTAATTTTTTAATTTCTATTTTATTGAATTTATTTTAATAAAAATATTCTTATTTGATTATTTTTTATCTATTATTATAAATTCAGCAATATTAATAAAAATGGGTTCAGCCCCCTTTCATTTCTGATTCCCTAATATTATAGAAGGACTAAATTGATTTAATAGATTTATTTTAATAACATGACAAAAATTTCACCTATAATTTTATTATCTTACAATATATACTTTATTTTTTTAAATTTTTATTATAATTTTAAATATTATAATTGGAGTTATTGGGAAATTTAATCAAACCTCCATATGTTAAAATTTGCAATATTAAATCACTTTTCATTATAAAATTTAATAAAAGAGAAAATTCTTTTAACCTCAGCCATTTTATTTGCAAAAATGACTTTTCTCTACAAATCATAAAGATATTGGAACTTTATATTTTATTTTTATACTTTGAGCAGGAATAGAAGGAACATCTCTAAGTATTTTAATTCGAATAGAGTTGGGTAATCCAGGATCTTTAATTGGAGATGATAAAATTTATAATACTATTGTCACAGCTCATGCATTTATTATATATTTATAAATATACCTATTTTAATTGGAGGATTTCGAAATTGATTAGTACCTTTAACACTTGGAGCCCCTGATATAGCTTTCCCTTGAATAAATAATATAAGTTTTTGACTTCTTACCCCCTCTTAAATTTTACTGATTTCTAGAAGAATTGTAGAAAATGGAGCAGGAACAGAATAAACTGCTTATTCCCCTCTATCATCAAATATTGCATATGGTGGATCTTCAGTAGATTTAGCAATATTTTCTTTACATTTAGCTAGAATTTATTCTATTTTAGGGGCAATTAATTTCATTATCACTATTATTAATATACGAATTAATAATATAGGGTTTTCCAATAAGAAAGATATGTTTCAAAATTAAAATAAAACATGTAATATATGTTTGAATTTCGTGCTCAATGGCTTTATTTGATAGAAAATTTTATGCTATTTATGATTTGAACAAAATATCGTACAAATGACCGCCACGACTTTTTTTGCACTGGTGAATACGTTCGGTCCAATTTTCGATGACTGGTATGGCCGCTATAGTCGCTCGAATGTTGCGTTCAAGGTCTTGAATCGTAGCTGGTTTATTGGCATACACTTGATATTTAACATACCCACACAAAAAACAGTCCAAGGGTGATAAATCGCATGATCTTGGTGGCCAATTGTGAGGACCGTTGCGAGAAATAACCGACTCACCTAACTTATCACGCAATAAATCCATTGTGACGGTCGCAGTGTGGCATGTTGCACCATCTTGTTGAAAATAAGTGTAGTCCGCATCGATTTCATACACTTCAGGAAAAAAAATCGTTCAACATGTCACGACAACGGTCGCCATTGACAGTAACAGTACGGCCTTCGTCGTTTTTGAAAAAGTACGGGCCTATGATTCCACCGTGCCATAATCCGCACCAAACAGTCAATTTTTCAGGATGTAATGGTGTTTCATGAACCACTCTTGGATTTGACTCACTCCAGTTACGACAATTCTGTTTGTTCAGATCAACATTGAACCAAAAGTGAGCCTCATCTGAAAAGATGATTTTCCTATGAAATTCGGTGTCCGTTTCCATAATTTCAAGCGCCCAATCAGCAAATTCACGACGTAATCGATGGTCTGCTGGCTTGAGTTCTTGTGCCAACACAATCTTGTATGGATGTAGGCCAAGATCCATACGTAAAATTCGCCAGGTTGTCATTCTGGATAAGCCCAATTCTTGTGCACGTCGTGGAACGGAAACATTTTGATTTTTTTCGACACTGGCTGATACGGCGGCAATATTTTCTTCACTACGGCCTGTCCGTTGTCGTGTTGGTGGTCTACTATCGAGCAAAGAATATTCACTTTCCAGTTTTTGGATTATGCGACGTATAGCGAGCTCAGACGGTGCACCATGACAACCATATTTAGCAAGAAATTCTCTTTGAGTATAGACAATACTTCTCAAATTTTTATAGAAAATTTGGAAAATTTCCAAACATTGAGGTAACGTGAACTTGTTCATAATTATATGGCAAACATTACTGAACATAAAATAACAAAAATGTCAAAGGTTGAACAACCAAGACGGCGGCTGTGTACTAACAAAATCCTATCATCCCTATTGGGAAACACATTATATCTTTCGATCAATTACCTTTATTCGTATGAGCTGTAAGTATTACAGCTATTTTTTTATTACTTTCATTACCAGTTTTAGCTGGAGCTATTACTATATTATTAATTGATCGTAATTTAAATACTTCTTTTTTTGACCCAGCAGGAGGAGGAGATCGAATTTTATATCAACATTTATTTTGATTTTTTCGACATCCTGAAGTTTAAACGACTTTAAACGGTCCCTTGTATTTAGGATCTAACTTAGTGTGCTTTAGTAATATCTATTCTAATTTTAATTATTTTACCATTTACTTTTAATAATAAATACGAGGTATTCAATTTTACCTTTTAAATCAAATTTTATTCTGAATTATAGTTATAACTGTTATCTTACTAACCTGAATTGGAGCACGACCTGTACAAATACCTTATATTACTGGTCAAATTCTAACTTTAATTTATTTGTCTTATTTTATTATTAATCCAATTTTAAATAAATTTTGAGATAAATTATTTTTTATCCTTTAATTAATGAGCTTATAAAAGCAATTGTTTTGAAAACTTAAGGAAGAATAATATTCTATTAATTTATACTAAATTTATTTTATTAATTAAAAATTATTTTTAAGCCTAAAAAAAATAATAAATAATTTAAAGAAACTGGTAAATATCTCTTTCCACATAAATATATTAATTTATCATATCGATATCGAGGTAAAGTTCCACGAACTCAAATAAAAAAAGATATAAATACCAATTTTAAATAAAAATAAATTAATTCATAGCCCCCTAAAAAATAATTACAAATAATATTCTTATAAATAAAATTCTAGAATATTCTGCTAAAAAAAATAAAGCAAATCCCCCACTTCTATATTCAATATTAAAGCAGCAACTAATTCTCTTCCCCACTCAGCAAAATCAACAGGAGTTCGAGTTGTTTCAGCTAATATAGAAGAAAAAAAACATATTATTTTACTAAATTAAAATCTCTCACTATAATTATTCTAGATATTAAAATTAATATAATATGATAATCTAATTTAATAAGAAATTGTTTGAGCCACTGCTCGTAAACCCCTTAATAACGAATAATTTCTATTAGAAGGTCAATCAGCAATTAATAAGGTATACACACCAATTCTAGTACAACATAAAAAAATAATCCTTAATTAAGTATAACAATATTAAATAAATAAGGAATTAATATTCAAATAAATAATGGCAATATAAATCTAATAACAGGAGAAAAAAATAAGAGAAATAATTTGATAAATTTTAATAAACCTTTTTTATAAAAAATAAATATTAATTTAAGTTTTTCATAATAAATTTTCATTTTAAAACAATATAAATTTAAAAAAAATAAAAATATTTTTATGTATTTTATATCTTTAAAGTAAAGCTTAGCCCTTAATATATTTAATTTTAAAATTTAATAGTTTATATAATTAATAATTAAATACTTTAAATTATAAATTACATTTTTTTCTAAAAACGTAGATATATTTAAAAACGATTAACATTTCATTTCTAATTAATTATTAAAAATAATTATTCTACATTAACTATTTTAATTAATTAACTCTTTTAAATTAGAGATTTTATTATTTCTCAAATATTTTTTAATAAACTCTGATACACAAGATACAATAAATTTAATTCACTTTTTAATTTTTTTTTTATTTTACTTCATATTTATTATTTTTACCCTCAAATTAATTAATATTTTAATATTTTTTCAATGTAAATGAAATACTTATTTATTCATTCTAGGAACACTTTCCAGTACATTTACTTTGTTACGTCTTATTTCAATTTTTAAATGAAAGTGTTTTCTCAATTTTTAAATAATAATAATTATTAAAATAATTTAAATTACCTACTAAAATTTATATGTAAAACAAATTAAAATAATTTCTTAAAATATAAAATTTTATCTATTATTTATAATCAAATCCTACTTAGATTTTTATATAAAATTTTTAATATTCATTTAATTACTCTAAATTAATTATTTAATATAAATTAATAAATTTTTAATATTTTTCTCTATTATTTTTCATAATATTTATATTAAAAATTTATATCAATATAATCCTATAATAATCAATTAAATAAAAAAATATTAATTAAATAATGTTAATGAAATAAAAATGATTTCATTAATATATTTAAAATTTAATAAATTAATATAAATTTTTAATAAACCATTCTTATTGTATTTAATATAAAAAAATATTTTTAAAAATAAGCTAAAATAAGCTTTTGGGTTCATACCCCAAATATAAAGGAATTTCTTTTTTCTTCAAAATAAAGTGTCTGATAAAAGGCTTATTCTGATAGGATAAATAATGTAATTATTTACCTTTATTATATTTTATAGAATTAAACTGTGTCTAATAATTTCAAAAATTATTGTGCATCTTACACTAAAGTATAATTTGTAATAATGAATTTAAATTCCATTCTTAGATTTTTCTTATTTTTAATTTTATTTATTAATAATTCTAATATAATATTTTTTTATTTATTATATTTTTTAGAACTATAATTTCTATTTGTTCTAATTCTTGACTAGAATTGAATTCAATTGAATTGAATTAGAAATCAATTTTTTAAGATTTATTCCCCTTATTTCACCCCCAGTAATCTCCTTAATACTGAAGCCTTATTAAAATATTTCCTCACCTAATCTATTGCTTCAATTATTTTTTGTCTATTATTATAAATTCTTCAATATTAATAAAAATGGGTTCAGCCCCCTTTTATTCCCTAATATTATAGAAAGGCTGAATTCATTTAATAGATTTATTTTAATAAAATTACATAAAATTTCACCTGTAGTTTTATTATCTTACAATATAAATTTAAAATTTTCAATTTTAATTATTATTTTAAATGTTGTAATTGGGGTTATTGGAAGATTTATTCAAACCTCTTGACGAAAACTAATAGCTTTTTCTTCTATTAATAATATTGGCTGATTAATTTTAGCTTTAATAATTGGAGAAAATTTATGAAGACTATATTTTTTATTTTATTCAATATTCTTATTTATTAGATGGTTTTTTTTATTTTGTATTACTAATATTTTTTTAAATAATTATTTAATTATAATTTTAATTTTTTAATTAAATTTTCAACTATAATTAACTTTTTATCTTTAGGAGGTCTCCCCCCGTCTTAGGAAGTTTCCCTAAATGATTAATTATTAATTATTTAATTTTCTATATTTTTTTTATTGTTAATTTTTTTATCTTGACTAGTTTAAGTTTATTATATATATATTTGCAAAAATGACTTTTTTCTACAAATCATAAAGATATTGGAACTCTATACTTTATTTTTGGAGTTTGAGCAGGAATATGAGGAACATCTCAAAGTATCTCAATTCGAATAGAATTGGGTAATCTAGAATTAAAGATCCTAGATTATACACAGCTCATGCATGACTACTAGCTTTTGCTCACAATTCAGTCCATTTTGTTACAAGGTTTATGAACACTGCTGCCTGTGACTAAACTGTTGTCGACTAAACTATGTCATCGTTAAATTCGTGGACAAATAATTAAATGAAAAACATTTAATTCTCAACCCGTTCCGAGTTTAGAGCATTTATGGTAGTTTATTTCATAGGAAGCTTGAACATGAGTTGAATTTTTCTTTAGAAGGCTATCTAACTTGTTACTCTGAATGTCTGACTGTGGTGTGTGAGTGTGTGTGTCTGAATGTGTTTATGCAAGTTCACCCATAAGGAGGTGACAGAGTGATATAATATTTGTATGAAATACCGTATTTGTACATTAAAAATGAGAATTACATATTTTATGTGACACCTACATGTTTTGTAGCTTTAAAATACTATTTTGGTAGACCACTTTCTATAATATTAGGGAATCAGGAATAAAAGGGGGCTGAACCCATTTTTATTAATATTGAAGAATTTATAATAATAGACAAAAAATAATTGAAGCAATAGATTAGGTGAGGAAATATTTTAATAAGGCTTCAGAATTAAGGAGATTACTGGGGGTGAAATAAGGGGAATAAATCTTAAAAAATTGATTTCTAATTCAATTCAATTCAATTCAATCCTAGTCAAGAATTAGAACAAATAGAAATTATAGTTCTAAAAAATACAATAAATAAAAAAATATTATATTAGAATTATTAATAAATAAAATTAAAAATAAGAAAAATCTAAGAATGGAATTTAAATTCATTATTACAAATTATACTTTAGTGTAAGATGCACAATAATTTTTGAAATTATTAGACACAGTTTAATTCTATAAAATATAATAAAGGTAAATAATTACATTATTTATCCTATCAGAATAAGCCTTTTATCAGACACTTTATTTTGAAGAAAAAAGTATTTCCTTTATATTTGGGGTATGAACCCAAAAGCTTATTTTAGCTTATTTTTAAAAAATATTTTTTTTATATTAAATACAATAAGAATGGTTTATTAAAAATTTATATTAATTTATTAAATTTTAAATATATTATTGAAATCATTTTTATTTCATTAACATTATTTAATTAATATTTTTTTATTTAATTGATTATTATAGGATTATATTGATATTCCTCCACACATGATGTTACGCGTCCACATATGACGGGTGAAATTATGTGGACGAATAAATCGTGAACACATCATATTATGATGTCTTCACGCGTCTATGGGGTTTTAGCAATAAGAACGATATGTTTGGAAATTGTAATAAAATAAGTAATATATGTTCGTGCTTAATGTGGTGCTCAAAGTGTTTATTTGATAGGAAATTTTATGCTATTTATGATTTAAACAAAATATCGTTCAAATGACCGCCACGACTTTTTTTTGCACTGGTGAATACGATCGGTCCAATTTTTGATGACTCGGTGCAACATTCGGCTGGTATGGCCGCTATAGTCGCTCGAATGTTGCGTTCAAGGTCTTGAATCGTAGCTGGTTTATTGGCATACACTTAAGATTTTACATACCCTCACAAATAATAGTCCAAGGGTGTTAAATCGCATGATCTTGGTGGCCAATTGTGACCACCTTGCGAGAAATAACCGACTCACTAAACTTATTACGCAACAAATCCATTGTGACGGTCGCAGTGTGGCATATTGCACCATCTTGTTGAAAATAAATGTCGTCCGCATCGATTTCATACACTTCAGGAAAAAAAAATCGTTCAACATGTCACAATAACGGTCGCCATTGACAGTAACAGTACAGCCTTCGTCGTTTTTGAAAAAGTACGGGCCAATGATTCCACCGTACCATAATTCGCACCAAACAGTCAATTTTTCAGGATGTAATGGTGTTTCATGAACCACTCTTAGATTTGACTCACTCCAGTAACGACAATTCTGTTTGTTCACATAACCATTGAGCCAAAAGCGAGCCTCATATGAAAAGATGATTTTCCTATGAAATTCGGTGTCCGTTTCCATCATTTCAAGTGCCCAATCAGCAAATTCATGAAGTAATCGATGGTCTGCTGGCTTGAGTTCTTGTGCCAACACAATCTTGTATGGATGTAGGCCAAGATCCATACGTAAAATTCGCCAGGTCGTCATTCTGGATAAGCCCAATTCTTGTGCACGTCGTGGAACGGAAACATTTTGATTTTCTTCGACACTGGCTGATACAGCGGCAATATTTTCTTCACTACGGCATGTCCGTTGTCGTGTTGGTGGTCTACTATCGTGCAAAGAATATTCACTTTCCAGTTTTTGGATTATACGACGTATAGCGAGCTCAGACGGTAAGACCATGACAACCATATTTAGCACGGAATGGTCTTTGAGTAGAGACAATACTTCTCGAATTTTGATAGAAAATTTGGACAATTTCCAAACGTGGAGATAACGTGAACTTGTTTTTGTGCGTCCCCCGGTTAGCGGATAGGGGATAACCACTCGCACATACGGGCGAGTGGCCCGGGAAGTCAAACTCCCAGCGCGGACCAAAACAGTAGGTGTGGGCGCACCTTTAGTGGTTCGTTAACCACACGGCCTAGGGGAGCACACCCCAACAGAAAAGCAAACCAAAAAACCATCATGTCAGTACATAATAAAAAACGACTACCCCAGGAGGGTACCGGCCTCATCGAGGTCGGAGAATCTCTCCGTGCTACGGCACGTTGCCCCGTCGATTCTGGGGGGGGGCAAAAAGTACTGCTGTGATGACAACGAGGGGCCCGAGAAGGGCGGAGTCGTGGAGGGGCCTGTGACAGGCGGAGATAAAGTTGTTGGGCCCGAGATGGGTGGTATTGTGGTGCTGGCAAAGGGCGCTAGAGGAGAGGCTTCTGTACCAAAAAAGAAAGATAAGACGAGGTTGAAAGCTCAGGTCATTTTGGAGCGCCTCGACCTAGCGAAGTTTGCGTCGATAATCAGCGGACGATCTAGGTCCGCATCGACTTCGTCACGGGACCGTTTCTGGGCGGCCTCGGAATCAGAGACTGAGAGCTGCGTCTCCATGGACATACAGTCTCCAACCACGAAATTGACAAACCGTGCATACCGGAAGCGACCAAGGAGTGAAAGGAGCACTTCCGGTATGTCCGACAATGAGGAGGAAAAGGAGAAGCCGAAGATAAAAATTACCTCGGCTAGGCGTGAGGAGCTCCGGCTTCAAGCGGAGAAAGACGTTACAAAGATGTCACGAACGGTAAAGTCTAAGCTCTCGGAAGTGTGCCCTGACGTAACTACACCAAAAGTGAATGGCCCCTTGGTGCACGACCTCCAGCACTAGGTCTCGGACAGCCTGGCCATAATGAATAAAGTGGCCAGTAAGTCCGGAAACCTCAAGGGGACTTTCACAAAGGCATTTAAAGAGGCTGCCAGCGCTATTAACGCGGCTGTTGACGTCTTGGCGAGTAGGACGGCGAGTGAGGAGGTCACTCACTTACGAGCAGCCAACTTCCGTTTAAATATGGAATTAACGGAGTTGCGAAAAGAGATGGCACTCCTAAGGACTGACCAGGAGCGTTCGCGGGCTAGCCAATTGCAAACTCCGGTGCAGACGGAGGGCAAAGAAGAGGAGATAGCGCGTTCAATAATGAAGCAGGTGGGCATCATGCTGAATGCGAGATTGGCATCGGTGGAAGACAGGTTGCTACCACCGAAACCGATGCGTCCTCCACTGGCAGCGGATAGACGTCGGGAAGCTGCGCGTAATGAAGTGGAAGTGGTGTCCACCGTATCTACATTGGTGGCACCTGCTAACCCGACGTCCAAACCTCAAAAGCCCCAGAAGGGAAAAAAGGGCAAGGTTAAAAGTGCACCTAAGCCGGACACACCCGCGCAGCCACGCCCCCTTCCACCGGCGCCAAACGACATGACCGAGGGGTGGAATGTCGTTGCGCGTAAGGGGGCGAAGAAGAAGAAAGTGGCTCCGAAGGCGCAGCCTGCGAAGCCCGCCAGAAAGGCAAAGGAGCCAAAGCTGCGTCCGCCGAGGTCGGCGGTGGTCACGCTAAAAAGGTGACCTACAGCGACGTCCTGACCCGGGTCAAAGAGAACATCAAGCTCGAAGACCTGGGTATCAGTGACGTGCGCTTTAGAGTCGCCAAAACAGGTGCCAGGATGCTTGAGCTGCCTGGCGTCAATAATGGTGTCAAGGCGGACGCGCTTGCCCAACGGTTGCGCGGGGTCCTTAGCCCGGAGGAGGTGCAGGTATCGAGGCCAGTGTGGAGATGAGGGTGTCTGGCCTCGACGACTCCGCGACCCCGGAGGATGTCGCGATTGCAGTTGGCCGAGTTGGCGGCTGTGCAGTCACGGACATCAAGGTTGGAGAGGTCCGTCGGGACCGGGCTGGTCTCGGTGCGGCGTGGGTTCGCTGCCCCATCGCGGCGGCCAAGAAAGTGAGCGGGGCGAGACTATTAGTGGGTTTCGTCTCGGCTCAAGTCCGGCTGCTGCAGCCGAGATTGCAAAGGTGCTTTCGCTGCCATGAGGTTGGCCACATGGCAGCGATGTGCAGCAGCACAGTAGACCGGAGCAACCAGTGCTTCCGGTGTGGTCAGCCCGGGCACAAGCAACAAGAGTGCTCGGGTGAACCACATTGCTCGGTCTGCCAGGCAGCACAAAAGCCTGCCAATCACAAGGCGGGCAGTGCCGCCTGTGCGAAAAGCATGGCAACCAAGAAGGGTGGGAGGAGAAAGGGAGCGAGGCTAATGGCATCGGCTAGCTCCGGAGCCCCAGCCAGGCAAGAGGAGGAGCAACACATGGACACGACCAAGTAATGGCCATCCATGTGTTGCAAGGGAATTTAAACCACTGCGCTAGGGCCCAGGACTTATTGGTCCAAACCCTGGTGCAGTGGTCGATTCAAGTGGCGATTGTTGCGGAGCCCTACTACGTCCCTGCGAGAGATAACTGGGTCGCAGACAACACCGGGGTGGTGGCTATTACCACCCAGGTAGCAGCGGGTTCCCCGGCCTTCTCAAAAGTCGAGAAGGGTGCGGGATGCGTCGCGGCACTTGTCGGCGACTTAGTTGTCATAGGTGTCTACTTTTCCCCCAACAGGACTCTTGCGGAGTTTAAAGAGTTCCTAATCCGCTTGGGGGAAATGGTGGACCGGCACCGACCGGCGGAGGTGCTGATTGCGGGGGACCTCAACGCGAAATCGAGCGTGTGGGGCTCCGCAAAGACGAATGCGCGTGGTACGACGCTCTCGGAGTGGGTAGTTGCTTCCGGCTTGTCTGTCCTAAATCAAGGGACGACAAACACGTGCGTACGAAGGTTGGGTGGGACCGTTGTGGACATAACGTTCGCGAGCCAAGCCATAGCGCGCCGTGTTCAAGGCTGGCGAGTGCGGGATGACGTGGAGACTCTCTCGGGCCACCTTTACATCCAATACGAGATCTCCACTCATCCTGCGGTGCCGTCAGCCCCAGGTCCAACCTCGCGAGAGGCCGGACCCCGGTGGCAACTACGCAATCTCGACGTAGAACCGCTGAAGGAGGCTGCGATAGTACAGGCCTGGCTGCCCCAGGGCTCGGCATCCGTGGAAGACGCCGCAGCCTGGGCGCACAGGGCAATGACGCGTATCTGCGACGCGTCAATGCCCCGCTCCGGGCCTCGCCCTCCGCGGCAAGAAGTGTACTGGTGGTCGGGCGAGATCGCTCAATTGCGCAACAACTGCATGGAGGCGAGACGCCGGTATACACACTATCGCAGGCGCATGGTACACCGGCACGAGGAGGAGGAGGACCGGCTGTACCGAGTCTACGTCGAGACGAAGACAGCGCTGCAGAGGGGATCGGTCGTGCGATAGGGAGATCGTACGACCAGTCCATCGCGGAAATAGACGCAGATCCGTGGGGGAGGCGGTACCGCGGGGTGCGCGGCAAGCTCCGTCCTTGGGCTCCCCCACTGACGCAGACACTCCAACCGGATATTCCCCGAGGAGTGCTGACGTCGCTATTTCCACAGCGGGCCAACTTCACTCCACCTAGTATGGTCAGCCCTGCAGCGCCAGGAGAAGAGGAGGAAGACAGCGTCGTACCAGAGGTGCTGGATGAAGAGCTCGAAGAGGCGATGAAGCGATCCAGGGGCAAAAACACCGCCCCTGGGCTCGACGGCATACCCGGGCGCGTAATCACTCTGGCCCATTCCATCTTGGGGCCGAGAGTGCGAGGGCTATTTACTGCCTGTCTGGCTCAGTCCATAATTCCACAGTCGTGGAAGACAGGCAGACTAGTCCTCATCAAGAAGGAGGGACGCCCGGCAGATTCGGCTTCGGCGTATCGGCCGATCGTGCCGTTGAGCGAGATCGCCAAGCTCTTCGGGCGTGTGGTGGCGGGGAGGCTTATCCAGCACCTCGCGCGGACAGGTCCGGACCTCTCGGACTGTCAGTTTGGCTTCCGCAGTGGGCGCTCCACTGTGGATGCCATCCTAAAGGTAAAGTCCCTTGCGCAGAAAGCGGTGGCCCGCGGTAACGGAGTGTTGGCGGTGTCTTTAGACATAGCCAACGCGTTTAACTCCATACCCTGGCCCTGCATTAAGGAGGCACTGTTTTACCATCGAGTGCCTCCATACCTGCGTCGCGTCATTGGGGCTTACCTCTCCGGGAGGTCTGTGACATTTCCAAGGAGTGCCGGCTGGGGCTCTTGGGAGGTGTCGTGCGGTGTTCCACAGGGATCGGTTTTGGGTCCGCTCCTGTGGAACATCGGCTACGACTGGGTGCTGCGAGGCAGCACCCTACAAGGGGTGGGAGTCCTCTGCTACGCCGACGATACGTTGGTCTTAGCGCAGCAGAGGACCTATCGCGAGGCCGCAGTGCTCGCAACGGCGGGGGTGGCCCAGGTCGTCGGGCGGATTCGGCGTCTGGGTCTCGAGGTCGCCCTCGACAAGTCCGAGACAGTCTACTTCCACGGTCCACGGAAAGGCCCTCCTTCCGACGGCGCCCACATCGACGTCGCCCGGACCATGAAGTACCTCGGACTCGTCTTGGACTTGAGGTGGAGTTTTCGGGGCCACTTTGCCACCTTGGCCCCGAAGCTGTTCAAGACGGCGTCGGCCTTGGTGCGGCTCTTGCCCAACGTGAATGGGCCGAGCGCCTCAAGCCGACGACTGTACACCGGAGTGGTCAAGTCGATGGCACTCTACGGTGCCCCCGTATGGGCGGACGCCTTGAAGCGGCACAACGTCATTCTGCTGCGACGGGCGCAGAGGGTGATGGCCATTCGGGCGATACGCGGGTACCGAACCATCTCCGGTGAGGTGGCGTGCGTGCTGGCTGGAGTCCTGCCTTGGGATCTGGACGCGCAAGTCCTGGCGTCGGTCTATTGCCGGCGTCGCGGCACAACGTCCAGGGAACAGGGATGGATATGGGATGGATCCCATATCCAGGGATGGATATGGGACGATATTGGGATAGGGAGGTTGAGTTATTGTTTTTGGGAAGAGGTATAATGATAGCCTTCTTCCACAGTGTCGGGAAGACATTGCATGACAGAGAAAAGTTAACAATGTGAGTGATCACTGGAGCAATGTCATCTAACACTGGAAGAACCATATCAAGGCTGAGACTATCACTGCCGATGGCTTTGGTGGAAATGGAATGGACACACTTCTTAATAACGTCTTCGGAGACTGGCTGAAAAAAGAAGGATGAACTGTCTGGCGGGGGAAGAGATGATAAGTGGGAAAGAGTAGTCAGTTTAGTATTAGAATCTAGAGCTATGGGAGGGGCGGTGAAATGACTATTTAGCGAATTAAGGTCCACTGAACTATGACAATGTTCTGAGGTATTGCCCACGCCCAATGACCATAAGAATTTCTAAACTTGAGCTTGGGACAGATCTTTAATTGTGGAGTGAATGTAGTGACGTTTAGCATCCCTACACATTCTGTTGCAGATGTCACGTAATTTTTTATAGGATTCGAGGTTTTCATGCGAGGGATACTTTTTATACCGATTTTTGGCCTTATCACGTTTTGCCATGGTCCTTCTGATCACTGGTGTTAACGAGGGAGCAGGCGCATGTTTCATCCGAACTGGTCTTGCTGGAGCATGGATATCATAAATTCGAATTAGTTCAGAAGTTAGATCGTTGACCATGGCATCAATATTATTAGAAGATAGTAATAATGACCAGTCGATATTTCTGACATCCTCTCTCAAATGTTCAATGTTGATATGCATAAAATTGCGCTGAAGAAAAACTTTGCCTCTAACTTTGGGAGAGCGCACTTTGTAAGTGAGAAATATTAAGTCATGATATGAAAAAGGAGTCATTTGACCGTGCGATATAGCAAAATTAGGGTTAGAGACAAATATTAGATCTATAAGGGAAGGCACACAATTAGGGAAGTGATGAGTGGGGGAAGACATGGGGAGTACATGTAAATTAAATGAAGAGAGCAACGTGCTCAACCACAGAAGTTGTCCGAGTACCATCTTTCAGTAGGCACGTATTTAGATCACCCATACAGATGACGTGGTCGTAATTCGGTAAAAGGTTACTAAAAATATCTTCAAGTTCATTAAAATAATTAATTGTGTCATTAGCACTGTATAGGACACCGAGAAGATTTTTTTTATTGTGTACCTCAATATTTAGAAAGAGGTACTCCAGAGAATCCAAGGTATGTGGTGGGGAGCACAAGACTGTGTTGGCTGGAATATTTCCTCGGAGATAGATACCCACGCCACCACCACCGCGCCCAATACGGTCCTGGCGGAATAATTGGTAACCGGGCAGAGAGCAACAAGTAGATGGGAGTGAGGATTTCAACCAGGTTTCGGAAACCAGTATACAGTCGACTACGCCTGTATTAAAGGATGTGAGAAGATCAGAATGGTGAGCCGGAAGACTCTGCGCGTTGATATGCACAAGGGAAAGGAGTTTATTATCCGGGAGAAAAACTTTTTGAAGCTTTTCTTCCAATCATTCTGTATCTGATGATGAGCTATTATTACTGCTTAAAGCACTATCATAATTATCGGATGAACAAGACAAAAAAATCATCTTCTATATACATTATTACAATATATCACAAAAATTCTATAATAATTTAAATATATGTGTAAAAAATAAATAGATAAATAAACAAAATAATATAATAGGTTAAAAAAATCAATATATGAATAATAATAAAAAAAAATTATAATAATAATTTTTGCCAAATCCACAATATTCTCATGCGTAAGCTGGCCGTAAGAAGAAACAAAAACAAAAAAATATATCAACAGTAAACAGTAAAGTGAAAAAAAGCAAAATATTTAAAGTAAATTCGTTATGAATAACAAAAATCATTAATATATATATATCTTAGAAAATGAGAAAGAAGATCAAACTATGTAAGGCAAAAGTTACATCGAAAAAACATATCTATCTGATAATAATAAATCGTAACTAAATGAAGTAACAACTAAACGCAAAGCATATAGATAACAGATGTCGTGAAATTGACATGTGACAGCTGACAGCTAATACCGACAGTAAACTGTGTCAAAAGTCATAACAACATAGGTGGACAGACTCGCTTGACGTTTGTATTCGTTGACACACGTATTAGTGAGGTTTCATATTTTAATTAATAATCTCTGAAGTTTAAGTTCTTTGAATTGATCTCTTTTAACCCGGTGTTGGGTTTTTAGTTAATGTTAGTTTTATATCGTCATATTAGGTAAGTTAGTTAGTGATTTAAGGTTATATAAATGGATAACGATCGCCCGCCGGATCCTCCGGATCCCGGTGATGATATCTCCCTAAATCAAATTTCCAGAAAACGCCAAGGGGATGATTCATCCTCTTTTAATATTGTCCCTGCTAATAAAAAAACTATTGTGAATCCTTCCTCTGCTACTCCGTCTATCCAAAATGTGTATGTTCATATTTACTATTTTTAAAGTGTTATTCCACACTAAGGATTAGAAAACATTTTTGAAAACCAGCTGCGTCGAAATTCTTATACGTTTTGTTACAAGTTATTTATGTTGTTAGCAACTCTGTAGAGACTAATTTCGACGCAGCTGGTAGTAGAACGCATGGCTTAGCGGTCAGAGCGCTTGGACGGTATCCAAGGGGCGCGGGTTCAAATCCCGCTGCGTTCAAATTTTTATACGTTTTTTCAAAAATGTTTTCTAATCCTTAGTGTGGAATAACACTTTAAAAATAGTAAATATTAAAATAAAATAGCAATCTCTCTTGTTAAACGATTATTTCTTAATAATCTTTAAGTAGTAGAAATTTGTAAAAATCTCTCTACAGAGTTGCTAACAACATAAATAAGTTGTAACAAAACCTATAAGAATTTCGACGCAGCTGGTAGTAGAACGCATGGCTTAGCGGTCTGAGTGCTTGGACGGTATCCAAGAGGCACGGGTTCGAATCCCGCTGCGTTCAAATTTTTATACGTTTTTTCAAAAATGTTTTCTAATGTGTATGTTCATCCTTCCTTGTCTGATGGTGCAAAATCTTATATTAATTCCGACAAAGGCCCTTTTATAGTAAATGTGTCAAGAGATACTCCTGATCCTGCCTCAGGGACCTCTATGAAAGCTATTAAATTTGGTCAGTTCCTCCATACAAATAAAATTACGGACATAGTTAATGATGGTGTAAAAAATGTTGGCCGCAATAAAATTAGCGTCCAATTTGCGTCTGCTGAAGCTGCAAATAATTTTTTGATTAATCCAGTTCTAAGTCTATGTAAGTATGTTTGTATTATACCAACTTTTAATATAACAAGAATGGGTATTGTAAGAGGAGTTCCTGTTGATTGGGAAATGGAAGAATTTGTTCAATCATTAAAATACCCATCTGGATGTGGTGAAGTAGTGAAAGCGCGAAGATTAAACAGAAAAAATGTGAGTGAGGGTGTTACTACATGGATCCCGACTCAGTCAGTTGTAGTAACATTCCGAGGACAACTGTTGCCTGAGAGAGTCTTTTCTTATTGCTCCTCCCTTCGTGTAGAACCATACTACTTTTCAACCATCCAATGCCTAAATTGTTGTCGATTTGGTCATGTCAAAGCACAGTGTCGGTCTAGTTCCAGATGTTACAAATGCTCGCAATCCCACATTGGTGACCCATGTAAGATAATTGAAGAGTTTTCTACTTGCCTCTATTGTACTTCTAAACACTTTGCCACAGACAAGGGCTGTCCTGAGTTTGCAAGACAACAGGCTATTAAAATTTTAATGACTCAAGAGAATATCTCTTACATTGAAGCATCCTCCCGACTACCGCTTGCTCAGCGTTCTTATGCTGATGTAACTAAGGAAATGTTTTCCACTCCAATTCCCTCCTGGGGAAAGCTCTTTCTTCTCCCACAATATCCTATCGCAAAACTGTTATCCGCTCTCCCCGTCCCCAAGCTCCTCTTGAAAAGGGATATGATAGCCTCACTCATGAAGCAATTGTTGGGGACTGTCCTTCTTCCCTTCCTAATGGCTGTGCTTTACCTGATAGACCATCAGAATCCAGAAAAGATCTGCTAGTTGCTTTGACTGAAACCCTTATAAGTATTTTAACCCCATTAGATGATGTCCCTTTACCGTCCAACGTTGCCCAAAATCTTGCAAAAATCTTTAATATTCTTAAATATGGCCCCTCTGTCCATCCTCCAGTGGAATAGTAAGAGTGTTCGTGTTAAAAAACATGAATTGCTTTCTATTATTTCACTATATAAACCTGTCATTGTTGCCCTCTCGGAGACATGGTTAATGCCGGAATCCCGTTTTAGGGTCCCGGGTTTCTCATGTTTGAGGGAGGACAGGAGTGACGGGTATGGAGGTAGTGCTATCCTCATTCAGCACTCCACTCCATATTCCTTGATTTCTCTTTCTAATCACAGTCCTCATTTTAATGCTGTTGCTGTGAGAGTCCTTAATATTTCTTGTCCTTTACATCCCCCGTCTATCTTCTTCCATCTTTCTTGAGTTAAATTCTATTATTTCTTCTCTCCCTAGTCCTGTGCTGGTCTTGGGAGATTTTAACACTCATCACACGATGTGGGGGTGTTATTACTGTGATGGATTCTCTCCTTCGTTGGTGGAAATGATTGATGATGCTGGTCTTTGCGTCCTCAATGATGGCTCACCGACTCGTAGGGTTCCTAATCAGAATCCTAAGACTGCTATAGACCTTTCCCTTTCTTCTCCTTCCCTTGCCTCTCAACTATCATGGTCTGTACTTTCCTCCTCCTATGGTAGTGATCACTTTCCCATTCTTCTGTCCTTAGCTAATCGTCAGGCACCTATTCCCTCCCCTTATCCTTTTCCTAAATACAATCTTAAAAATGCAAATTGGTTAGAATATGCATCCTCTGTTGATGACATGTTGGGTTCTCATCTTGAGTCTATTGATAATGAGAATATAACTGTCTGCTATGGTAGGTTTGTTGATGCTATCTTATTATCTGCTAGTCATAATATCCCCAAAAAACACTTCACTCAGTATCAGATGCCTTTCAATCCATGGTGGGATCAGGAATGCTCTGATTCAGTCAAACGGCGTACATTTGCTGAGTCGTCATATGCAGCATGTATGACGGTGGAGAACTTTATTGAGTATCAGCGCAGTGACGCGTTGTTTAGAAAATTGATTTGGAAGAAGAAAAGACTTGGATGGATCAATTTCTGTGAATCCCTCTCTCCCCGCTCTTCCCCGTCTATTGTCTGGAATAATGTTAAGAGATTTCGCCGATCTCTTAATATTAATTTCAGCCCTAGCTCTAATAACCCCGCTTTTTGGCTTGACGATTTTACTGACAAATTGGCGCCTCCATTTGTTCCTTGCCATGATTCGTTTTATAATTTCTCCCCAATTATATCCTTAGTGGAAATGGATACATCTTTCTCTTACAATGAGCTTGAGAGTGTTCTTATAGGCTTAAAAAACACTAAACCAGGTGAAGATGGTATTCCATATTCTTTTTTAAGTAAATTAAATAAAATATCCAAAGAGTATTTTCTAAAATTAATAAATCGTATTTTTCATTCAGGCAATATTCCCGAATCCAGGAAATCTCAAGTTATCATCCCCATAGACCCATTGCATTATCGTCTACTATCAAAAATTGCTGAACGGCTTTTAAAAAATCGATTGGAATGGATAGTGGAAAGCAAAAATATATTAGCTCCCTCTCAGTTTGGATTCAGAAGGATGAGTACCATTGACAGTCTCAGCATCTTCACTACGGACATTCGAGTAGCCTTTGCCAAGGAAGAGTACTTAGTTGGTTTTTTTCTAGATATAGCCTCCGCATATGATAATGTGCTTCTTCCGTTACTCAGGCAGAAAATCCAATATCTGAATATTCCCGCGAGGTTGACTCATTTCATATGCAGTCTGTTTACCGGCAGGACTATTTCTGTAAAACATCCTCTCCTTACTATACCTCCCAGACGTGTCTGGAAGGCTATTCCTCAGGGTTCGGTTCTTAGTCCTCTGCTATATAATATTTATACGCATGACCTTGAATTGTCTGTTAACAATTTTTGCAACATTCTCCAGTATGCTGATGACATTGTTCTCTATTATAGTTCAAATTCAGTAGAGGACATCAATTTTCGTTTAAACACTGCTTTGCATTATCTAAACCAATGGCTCTCTGAACATGGTCTTTCATTGTCGGTACCGAAATGTAAGGCTGTTTTATTCACAAAAAAAAGAGTTATTCCAAATTTTCGAATCTACTTTGGCGATGAAATTATTATTTTTTCTGATAATGTTAAATTCCTAGGCATGGTTCTTGACAAACGACTGAACGGAATGGCACATTCTGAATATCTTAGCAAAAAATGTGAAAAAGCTATTAATACTCTACGTGCAGTATCTGGTGTATGGTGGGGTGCACATCCCTATACTCAAAAGCTATTATACAATTCTTTAGTCCGTAGTCACATTGACTACAGCTTATTTGTTTTAGACCCCTTTAATAAGGTTGCTAATGATAAATTAAATCGAATACAATACAAATGCCTTAGAATGGTTTTAGGTGCAATGAAGTCTACTCCTACGAATGCACTTCAAGTGGAGTGTGTTGATCCTCCTCTTCCTCTCCGACGTCAATTCCTGTCAGATCGATTTATAGTTAAATTGTTACAGCTCTCCTCCCATCCCCTATTGTCTAAACTATCCACTTTATCCAACATTTGTAATCGTGATAAATCGGTATCATATTTACTCAACAGCTTCCTTAGATTTACCAATCTCCCTCATCCCTTGAAAAGATTTCCATGTAATCCACTTTATTGTACTCCTTATCATGCCCTATTTTATTCCCCAATCATTATCACGGATACTGGCTTGTCCAAAGATGATCCGGGTGCCAACACAAATTTTAATTCGTTAATTCAGCGAGATTGGTTTAACCATCTTCTCATCTTTACTGATACTTCCAAGCTTTCAATAGAAGGCTGTGTTGGCGCGGCTTGCTGGATCCCAAAATTCAAAATTATCTTACAATTTAAATGCCCCCCCGAATCATCAGTGTTTACAGGTGAGGCTGTTGCTCTATTGGAAGCAATCCTTTTTATGCTTTCACATGACTTCCCACGGACTGCTATCTTTACAGACTCTCTAAGTTGCTTATTGGCCATCAAACAAAAACCTTTTCATGGTAAGCTAGGATCTTTTATTATTTTAAGGATTCGTGAAGCTTTGTTCGCATGTCATCGTAAGGGTTTGGATATCTCATTGATTTGGATCCCGGGTCATTCTGGGATTGGAGGTAATGTTACAGCAGATAACTGTGCTAAGTCAGCTGTTCAGTGCGGAACACTCGAACATTTCTCTATTTTGGGCCAGGATCTGTTGTCTCTTGCAAAAACTCATCTGGATAGTTCTTGGAATCGTTATTGGGAGTCGTCCAATCGACTAAAAGGTAAAACGCAAATGGGGCATCTTTTTTTTGGGACATCGGTTTTATAGATTAAAACATGCAGATCGTTGGGTTATCTCAACTGTCTGTCGTTTGCGCTTTGGACACTGATGCACACCTGTACATCAGGCTAAGATCAAGGTCAGGGACCATTCTCTGTGTGAGTGTGGCCTCGATGAAGGCACCCCCTCCTATATCCTTTTTAGCTGTCCTAATCTTCTTTATCTTTACCTCTATGAAATCCTCCCACTTAAAGTTCCTCGTCCTATAAATGTAAATTCTTTATTAATGTTTGTGTTTAGTCCTCTGTGTAAATTATTTTTAATATACTTAATATTAAAAAAAAACATGATTAAATTGTAGATGTACTTAATGTGTTATATATTGTTTCTTTACTAACCAGTTTTTGTGTAGATTATGTAAGTATGTATTTTGTGTTGTGTTGTTGTAGATGCAGACTTTTTACGGGATCACTTCTTTATGAATAAAATATTTAGGAGTGTTTCAATTCACGTTCTTACCGTACAACCTCCTTCGTGTGTTCTTCTATCAACGTGACATTGGCGAAGTGATTTGTGTTCTACTGGCATGCTCGAAACGCCATAAGCTAAGAACCAACCAACCAACCAGACACATGCATTTAATTAAAATACCTTATAATATCAAGAAAAAAAATAACAAAGTGACAAGTAAAAATACGACGTATAAAATTACTGAAGCCGCTGAGATTTAATGAAGAATAAAGGAAGCTAAATTTACCATACATTACGTTGTATGAATATCATTGAGATAAAAGATATTTCCTTTTTTAAACACAGTTTAACTATGGAATGAATGTTTAGAAATCACTATTGTGTTGTTATACTTTTTCGATGCTTAGCTATTAACTGTTTTAAGTCACCTTGCGTTACAACATTTACCCGGGACTTGTCTGGCAGAACAATAACTATAACACCATCAGCAGACCAACACCTTCGTATTCCGAAATGATTACGGGCTGCAGCGAAGACTTCTTGACGCGATTTTGTTAGAAATTCGGTCACTTTAACAGTCAAACCTTTTAAAGATGTTTTGGCTCGCCAGACACTGGAGCGGAGCTGCACGGTTACGAAGCGAACTAGAATAGGCCGATATGAGTCTTTTTTCACTCCTAATCTATGACAGGCTTCAAGTTGCTCCGGCTTCACCTCCATTAACCGCATACGGTCTTTTAACACAGCCATAGTCTTCTTCACAACATCCTCATCTACGCTCTCCGCGATGCCATGAAAAAGTAGCACCTTTCTACGAGACTGTGTCTCTAATCGATCGAGGCCTTTGACAAGAAGCTCAATCTGGGATTTTAGGATGCATAGAGATTTCCAGACAAATATTTTAAAAGCTTGGAACTCGCCGGACAATGCTCAGCTGTGGTATCCATTATGTGAAGTGTTAGTATTAAGATTTTGTGAGAAACTTTAGTGACCGCCAACTTATACACAGGTACACTTAATTTATAACATATGTAATTATAATAATTTTAAATATTTAAAAATATAGAGCACTTAAATTTACGTAGTTATACTTTTGTATCTACCCGCCGCAAAAAAACAAAATTTTTATTATTTCCATCTCGTCAGTAGCAAAAGTCAGTAGTAAAAAAATAAATTTAACCAAGTTAATTTGACCAAGTGCGACTGTGAGTGGCAAGAGTGTGTCCTGGTAATACTCCTTGTCCTGCTAACATATCCAGATAATTAATGCTTCTCTTATCAGCCGTACCTTCCGCAATATCCAAAAACCACGTGACGTATCATGAGCCAAGGCGTGATTTCATAATTATAGTATTCATATGTACTATATGGTGGAGGGGGAGATAAATGTTATATCAAAAGTGCAATTAGCAGGAATAAAATTATCAGGATCTCCTAAAACGTAAGGATTAATAAATTCGATTAAGTCCTTAAAAGTAAAAAATGGGTGAAAAGGGATTTTATCTATATTACTATTAATTCCTAAAGGATTATTACATCCTGTTTGATGAAGAAATAATAAATGAATTATTGTTATTATAAAAATAATTAATGGAAATAACAAATGAAATGTATAAAATCAGGTTGAGAAAAAATGAAATGTAAAATATATAGCAAATCCACCTTAAATTCAATTAACTAATATATTTCCTAACTAAAGAATAGCAGATAAAAGATTTGTAATACCAGTAGCTCCTCAAAATGATATTTAAAAGGTAAAACATATCCTATAACAGCTGTAGCTATTAATAAAAATAAAATAATTACACCCACTATTCAAGCTATTTTTAAATTAAATGATTCGTAATAAATTCCTCGCCCAATGTGAAGATAAAACAAATGAAAAGAAGATGCCCCATTTACGTGTAATGTTCGAGTCAATCAGTCATAGTTTACATTTCGGCAAATATAATTTACTCTAAGAAGAGCAAGTTCAATATTTGCTGAATAATATATAGTTAAAATAATCCAGTAATAATTTGAATTATTAAACATAAAGTTAATAAAGATCCAAAATTTCATCAAGTAAATATTGGAAGGGGAAGGTAAATTAATAAGATAATTATTGATAATTTTAATAATAGGGTGAGTTTTTGGAATAGGTTTAAACAAATTTGTCATTAGTAAATTATTTATTAGTTAATTATAAAATAGATCGTAGAGGCTCAAAAAAATATTTGTGATTTTAACTACTGCAATAAAAGTAATAAATAAATAAATAATATTAATATTAATAATAAAAAAGTTTGCTTATTGTATAATTTTAATTTATATTAGTGGAAAATAAATTGAAAAAGTTTAGTATTTCTTCATTAAAATATAAATTTATTCAATTTAAATTATTTTTAAAATAAAATAAAAATATAAAAAGAAATATTAAACTAATTATTATAATTGTTGTATTTAAAATTGAAATCTTTAATAATTCGTTCGAGGCAATTCTTGATACATAAATATACTAATAATCCTCCTAAAAAATAAAAATAATATATAAGAGAATCAGTAGGTATTAATTAATATTCCGGATAAGATTTATGTAAAAAGATTTTGGATTAAAATAAATAAAGTGGTTAAAATACAAAAAAGGTATCAAATGAAATTAAAATTGATATAAAAGAATTATAATGTCAAAGAATAGTTTAAATAAAATAATAATTTCGGAGATTATTGATTATAATATTTATATATATAAATATAAAAATTTCAATTATAAATTTTAGTCATTTAAGATATATATTAGGAAGTGATAAAATTTCTTATGGTCTAATTTAATTAAGAATTTGAGTTACATTTTTAATAATTATAGCTAGTGAAAGATTAAATAAAATATTAAAAAAAATCATTTTATTTCATAAAATTAATATATTTTAATATTTTTTTTAAAATTCAAATAAAAATTAATTTAAAGGAAGTCAAAAAAATTTTATATTCCCTTGTTTATCAATAACATGTCTTTTTGAAAATAATTTAAAGTTAAGGGATTTTAAATTTAAAGGGCTGCAGTATATTGACTGTACAAAGGCAGTATAATTGAAGACATGTATGAAAGATTTGATGAAATATAAACTGTTTCTAAATTATTAATAAAAAATATTTTATAATTAAAAAGTTAAAATAAATTAAGAAGACTCTATAGAGTTTTATAATAATATATTTTTTATTATTTATATATAGTACAAATAATAAAAATATTTATTATAAATTAACTATAAATATATCTATCACCTCAATAAAATAAATATTGAAGTGATAGAAAAATTTAATAAACTTTTTTTAAAATTAAACTTAAATAAATGAATATTTGATCCATTAGTAATGATTATAAGAAAAAAATAAATAAGATTATTATTAATATTAAAATGTACTATTTGTGTTAATTTCTTGTCTAGAATTAAGAGTCCCTCGGTTACCACCATACGTCTTAACAAATTTAAAACGGATGTTTATGTCAAATTCGGCCATAGCAATAGCACAGAACCGGACATGAACATCGGATCGAGGTGACCCCTGACAAGGGGTCGGCTGGGAAGCCGCAATGAAGCGTGTAGAGGTGGTTTCCACCAGGTCCGCCTTGGTGTCACCCGCTAACCTGGCGCCGAAGCAAGCAAAAGTGCACCTAAAACGGACACACCTGCGCAGCCTCATCCCCTTCCACCGGCGCCACACGACATGTCGTTGCGTGCAAGGGGGCGAAAAAGAAAAAAGTGGCTCCGAAGGCGCAGCCTGCTCAGCTTGCGAAGAGGATGCAAAAGGCGAAGGAGCCAAAGTTGCGTCCGCGTCGGTCATCGGTAGTCACGCTGAAACTACGGCCAGCTGCCGCCGATAAAGTCACCTACAACGACGTCCTGACCCCGGTCAAAGAGAACATTAAACTCAAAGACCTGGATATCAGTGACGTGCGCTTTAGAGTAGCCCAAAAAAGGGCGCCAGGATTGCTGGAGCTGCCTGGCGCCAATAATGGTGACAAAGACGCGCTGCAAGGGATGCTAATGGTTCTTAGCCTCCCTCGGGCTAAAGAACCCGGGTCAGGTTTAAGAAGGTGCAGGACGTCGAGGCAGTGAAGTGGGCAAAAAGAAATTCATAAATGTTATCTAAATTATTTCATAGAATAGAAAGTACCTCAATTCAAGTACAATCATAAAATCAAATCGTTCAATGATTATACTATATAGCATATACTCGCCTCCTCTTTTCTCGGTATCCTCTCTCTTCTCTCGTACCTCCCCCCCCCCTGCCCTAAATAATATATAAAAATCTGCTTCTCTCTTATGATTCCGCTCCTCGTCTCTACTCTCTGCCTATCATATTTTCTCCTATTCTCTCATATCTATTCGCTCCCCTTGTCAACTATTTCATCGCATCTATCCTTCATCTCACGCTTCCATCAGACTCTATTCTCTCTAATCTTATCTCCTTTTTCTTACACTTCTTCATCGTCTTCTAAGATCTCACTTCTCTACTATTTTCTGTTTCTCCTCTCTCCTTTTCTCTGTCTTCTTCTTCTTCTTCTTTCAAGAGCGGGTATGTTAATATTCGCTACACTATTGCTGGTCTATTCTCGCTCCTCTTCTATCTCTTACTCTCATACTCTCTCAATGTTATCTGTTTCTTTAGTCTCTTCCTTATCTCATATTCCTTCCTCTTCTCTACTCTATCTCCCTATCTCTCTTCTCTCGCCTGCGTACATCCCTCTCTCCTTTTCGCTCTCTTCTCTCCACTCTCTCCACGTCTATCTGTCTCTGACCTCGTCTAACTTTCTATACCTCGTTCTCTCCTCTTCCCCTCTTCTATCCTCTTCCTCCTAGTTCACTCACCTTCTATACCTTCTTCACCTTTCTCTCAACTTCTCTCACTTCTCTCACCTTCTATAACCTTTCCACCTTCTCTCACCTTTTCCCCTTCTCTCACCTTCTCTCACCTCTCTCACCTTCTTCACTTCTCTCACCTTCTCTCCTTCTCTCACCTTCTCTCCTTCTCTCCCTTCTCTCACTGCTCGCATCCCTCTCCTCTCTCTCCTCGCTCTCCTTCTCTATCTCTCTCTCTTCTCTTCTATTCTGGGCTTACCAAATGAAAATGGTCCGTTAATATTACATAATTTCATGAAAACAAATGTCATTATAAATAGTTGGTGTTTATTGTATTTTAAGCGGAAAATTTTCTTAAAAAGGTTCACATGATGATACAAAACTGGCGATCCAAATATATTATAATAAACAAAAAACACATGATAATCTAGCAAATCAAGATTTGAGCTCCTTGCGGTGACCGACTCCCCCAAGCAACCCCCTCAGTGCTTGCTATTTTTCGCGAGGATCCTCTTCCCTCACCTTTCCAGTGTCGCTGTAAAGGCCAACAGTGTCAACAGCATGTACTCAATGAAAGAGAAAATTAGCCATTTTCCGGAAATCACTGTAATGGTGCATCCACATCAGAGGTGTCAACTAAACACTTGTATTACTACAAATACACTCAAAGTCCTCAGAGGCATTGTACTAATATCTAGTACGGGAATGAGTCATACATATTTATCTATCCTAAAGTCTATATACTTATATCTATCTTATCTTATCTTAAGTGTGGAATTCTTGATTTTTTGATCATGGAATCCGAATTAATATAATAATTATAATATTCTTTAATGTACACCCACGAAAGATACAGTACAAAAAAATAATAAGTAGCGGGAAAATATACAAGAGGCGAAATTACCGCTAAAACAACGATCTGTTCCTGGCAACATTAAAGCTGAGGATATAAAAAGATGAAAATCGGTTGGGGTGATTATAAATAATAATATAAATGCGTATGGCAAACTTGCCTTACGGACGGATGGTCTATGTAAAAAGCATTTCCCAGCGACAAAAAAAATGGGTTACTAAAATAGGGTTACTAAAGGTATGTACTTTTGTACATATTGAAATATAAATATGTTTCAATATTTAAATCAAATATGTCTATTAAAAGTACACATAACAATATATATAATAATAAACTATACTGTGGGACTCATCAGATCTACTTGATACTGTCCACTAAAACCCAGCGGAAACCATCTACACCTAAATAAGGCGCCGCAGGATCGCTTGCACACACAACTACAACCTCCGTGTTCGGCCCTCTTGTTGTGGGCCACCTTCGCCTTCAAAGTGCTCCAGGGTTTCTTCTACAGCACCCGCAGCCTCATGACCCATGATGAGCATCATGATCCTCCCGTAGTAGTTCCTCTGGGTAGGGGAAGTTGAAAATGCGTATACTGTCTTCTTCAAGCTCCTTGCCTGCGGCTTCGGAGCGGATTCGGAGCAAGGCATGGCGTTGCGGGGTTTATGTGGGGCATTCGGCCAGAATGTAATGCGCCGAATCGACAGGCGCATTACACTCGTGGCTCACCGACGACACCGTCTGACGTGCAATTTAGTGCAAGTATTTGCCGAAGCAACCGTGTCCCGTCAGTACCTGCACCAACCAGGACCCCAAAACTTCTATTGACAAAATGATCTAGGTGGGGCCTCACCGTCTTCACCGTTGCTAAGCCTGCCGCCGAAGACCTCAGGTCCTCGTTCTATCGTCAGATCAGGGCTTCATCCGCTCTTCTCCTGATCCGCACGATACTCTCCTCCGATGGCCGTTCACTTTGCGACCGTTCACTTGCATGGAATACATGAACTCTGGCGAACCCTTCGTCTGCAATTCCCAAGGCGGATCGCCCGCCAAGACAGTAGCTGCGGTCCAAGACACAGTACGGTATCCCTGTATTGCCTTCACCGCTATGACCCTCTGCGTTTTTGCAATTGGGCCCTGTTACAAGCGGTGAGAGCATCCGCCCATACGGGTGCACCGTATAGCGCCATGCATCTCAACACACTGACATAAAGCCGTCGGCATGGAGAATCCGGCCCACCGACATTCGGCAGTAACCTGCCAAGGGCCTCGGCGGAGCTCATAAGCCTTGGCGGAAGCTGAACGAAGTGCGACGTAAACGACCATCGGCCATCAAGAATAACATCCAGATATTTCATCTGAGCCTGTACCTCCACCTTCTGACCCTGGATGTACAGAGTAGCTCCTCGTGGGGGACCCTTGCGTGGGCCATGGAAAAGGAGGGCCTCAGTCTTGGGCATGGAGACCCTCAGACCCAGCGCTTTAATGCGGTCAACGACAAGTTGGATGCCGGCCACGGCCACGCGTGCCACCTCCTGATAAGTCAATCCTCGGGCTGTGACAAGAGTATCATCCGCATAGCAAATGAAAATCATCCCGGGGAGTAGACGGCCACGCAGGAGTCAATCGTATCCAATATTCTACAGTATCGGCCCCAATACCGACCCCTGTGGAACACCACAACTGACTCTTCGTCGTCCGTTCCGACCATCCCCCCCAATCCACAGGACTACTCCTTCCAAATTGTTTTACATTTTTCTTTTATAAAATAAATACAATCCGAATAAACAAGTAACACTTCGATCACGTAACTCATTGCCGCTGATTCCCACATGAGAGGGAATCCATTGTATTAAAACATATTTATTCAAAGATCTCAATTTTAAAATTAAGTCAATGATAGTATTGGCTATCGGTGTTCCTCGAAAACTCGAGGTACAACGAGCCAAACGAACGAATCAGTAAGTATCATAAATTTATCGAAGTTTATTGTCTCGGTGTAGGATAACGCTTCAGCCAAGGCAATCAGTTTCGCGTACATAGTGGAAACTTTATAACTATTTCTTCATCTCATATTAGTGTCTGATTGAATTCCAATTTCATTATTTTCAATTAATGCATCGGTATATAATTTATAATAATTTGAAAATTCTAAATTTAAATAAGTTATACATTTCATACGAATATCAAGTACACTATAAAATCATTTAGGTTTATAAGGAATTTCTAGCTCAATATGTTGGTCTAAATCAATTTTTGAAATCCACACACTTAACTTAAACATTTCCAGTAGTTTGCTTCTATGAATGCATTAAATAATGTAATAATGAATTCCATTAAATAATGTAACTAATAATGGTTTCTTCTTTCTGACCCAGTATGAATTTTGATTAAAAATTCTTCCGATATGATTGGTACAGTGGAGCTTACCGATTTATTCTCATCTATATTTATATTAAAAATGTATATCAATATAATCCTATAATAATGAATTAAATAGAAACATATTAATAAAATAATGTTAATGAAATGAAATGATTTCAATAATATATTTAAAATTTAATAAATTAATATAAGTTTTTAATAAACCATTCTTAATATATTTAATATTATTTTTTTTTAAAAAATAAGCTAAAATAAGCTTTTGGGTTCATACCCCAAATCTAAAGGAAATTCTTTTTTCTTCAAAGTAAAGTGCCTGCTAAAAGGATTATTCTGATAGGATAAATAATGTAATTATATACCTTTTTTATATTTTATAGAATTAAACTGTGTCTAATAATTTCAAAAAATATTGTGCATCTTACACAAAAATATAATTTGTAAAAATTAATTTAAATTCCATTCTTAGATTTTTCTTATTTTTAATTTTATTTATTAATAATTCTAATATAATATTTTTTTTATTTATTGTATTCTTTAGAACTATAATTTCTATTTCTTCCAATTCTTGACTAGGATGTTGAATTTAAATAGAAATTAATTTTCTAAGATTTATTTCCCCCAATAATGTTCTTATTTCTGAAGCCTCATTAAAATATTTCCTCACCTAATCTATTGCTTCAATTATTTTTTTATTTTCTATTTTATTAAATTTATTTTAATAAAAATATTCTTATCTGATTATTTTTCATCAATTATTATAAATTCAGCAATATTAATAAAAATGGGTTCAGCCTCCTTTCATTTCTGATTCCCTAATATTATAGAAGGGCTGAATTTATTTAATAGGTTTATTTTAATAAAATTACATAATTTCACCTATAGTTTTATTAACTCACAATATAAATTTAATTTTTTTAATTTTTATTACTGTCTGAAATGTTGTAATTGGGGTTATTGGAAGATTTAATCAAACCTCTTGACAAAAACTAATAGCTTTTTCTTCTATTAACAATATTGGCTGATTAATTTCAGCCTTAATAATTAGAGGAAATTTATGAAGACTATATTTTTCATTTTATTCAATATTCTTATTTATTACATGTTTTTGTTTTTATTTTGTATTACTAATTTTTTTTTATTAATTAATTATTTAATTATTATTTCAATTTTTTAATTAAATTTTCAATTATAATTATTTTTTTATCTCTAGGAGGTCTCCCCCCTTCTTAGGATGTTTCCCTAAATGATTAATTACTAATTATTTAATTTTCAATTATTATTTTATTTTTTAAATAAAACTATTTTAACCGGATTAATAGCGTATATTTTTGTGTATTTTGGCGGACTACTGTAAAGTGTTCGAAACGTCAGGTGTCCAAAATGTATATTCCAATACCAAAATATATTCGATTAATCCGGTTAAAATACTTTTATTTTAATTTTTTATCGTTAATTTTTTTATCACTAAACTAGTCAGTTTAAGTATATTATCTATTTTTA
Organism: Dryadula phaetusa; assembly: GCA_032432895.1. Taxonomy (NCBI): domain Eukaryota; kingdom Metazoa; phylum Arthropoda; class Insecta; order Lepidoptera; family Nymphalidae; genus Dryadula; species Dryadula phaetusa. The sequence continues at coordinate 2,157,147 of JAOYRS010000096.1, read as the reverse complement.
TCCGAATTATTTAGTCATCATTTATATTTTTTTTCTTTTAAATTAAAATGATATAAAATTTTTATTAAAATAATTTATTTTGTGTAATTTATTTTTTTAATATTATTTCATTAACAGGCATAATTATTATAACCTTATTTTTTTTGCAAATAAGGTTTTAAATTAACATAAACTAATAATCTTCAAAATTACTTATAAAGAAATTCTTTAAGCCTTATTTTTAAAAGTTTTAACATTTTTTACAATTATACCTTAAAATCTGCTTTTTAAATCATTTTTCAATGTAAAACTTAATAAAAGAGAAAATTCTTTTAACCTCAGCCATTTTATTTGCAAAAATGACTTTTTCTACAAATCATAAAGATATTGGTACTTTATACTTTATTTTTGGAGTTTGAGTAGGAATAATAGGAACATTTATAAGTATTTTAATTCGTATGGAATTGGGTAATCCAGGATGATATAACCGACCAACATCTCCGTAGCAGCTAAGCTAATTATATCAGCCTCAGTGACGCCCAACAATATTGCTGCCTCTCTATATATGCCACGCAACAGTTCTGACATTCAGGACGGAGTAACCTGAAATCTCTTTAAACATTAAGTCAAAATCTTTATGAAAGACGATTCGGCTCTACGACGCACGACATCGCCGACGTCGACGAGCTCGGCCGCCCTATTACATGCACAACTGCAACTTCTTTTATTACACGAACGCAATCTGTTCATTACATACTATATTAAATATTCTATAAAAATCTTATATATATATATATATATATATATATATATATATATATATATATATATATATATATATATATTGTTATGTGTACTTTTAATAGACATATTTGATATAAATATTGAAACATATTTATATTTCAATATGCACATAAGTACATAACGTTACACACTTTCCACCGAGACAATGACAATGGGTGCACTTTGTCATATCAGAGCGAGGAAGTGAAATTAATTTTAAATATAACTCCTCCGAGTGGGGATCGAACCCATGACCGATTGCGTTCACAGTCAGGCGTTGTCCCACTGCGCCACGAGCTAGCTCCTATTAGATTTTTAATGTAATTTAGTTTTTGATTTCCAGAGCTACCAAGGTTGATACTTTCCTACATCAAGTATGTGACGTTGCTCGGCGTTACTTGTGAGTTGGACGTGTTCTTAGATCTGGCCGCGCTTTGTTCTGTATTCGTCAGTGCCAGATCCAGAGGGCAGATGCTGGAGGAGAAACTGGAGGAGCGCTCTGAGATGGTGAGTTTTATAGTGAGGTTTATAGTGTAATATGTTGGAATAATAACGCCAGGATTAGCAAAATAGGTGGCTCCAAACGCAACCTGCCATTCGAAAGTCAACGTGCCCTGTGTTTTTATTGACGACTTGTATAGAAGTCGGACTAAGAAAGAGAAGTCCTAGCTTGGAGTTGATATGTCATTGACATGAAAAAGATTGGCTTTTAAAGTTAATTAACTTACTTCTTAGTCATGGAATAGTACCAAAACAATGGAGATCGCCTCGTTCTACGTCTTCTCTTCGACACCTATTCCATATGTCGTGTTACACACACGACATAAGGAATATGTGTGTCACAAGTTTTCCATTCCACTCTAAACAACAGACTTGAATGGTATTTTAAAAGATCCAATACCTTTTCGGCATCCATGTCTTGATAACCTAAGTAGGTTACCTTTTTTAGTCAATCAGGATTTGGTCAAAGGAGTTCTTCGCCTTGCTATTTCATTGACATAAATGGAGTGTAAAATAATATACATATACTTCTAGATACGTTAAAGGAAGCCGGGTGTTGCAGTCAGGGTTTAGGTCAGGGAGGTCTAATCGATCTAAGTAAAAGTATTGATCTCATGTAGTATATACGAGAAAAACTGTCCAAATTAAACTACTAGATATGTTTAAGTTCTAGTATAGTTTAGTGGAAATTTCTTTAAACCTAAACGATTTTATAGTGCACTTGATATTTGTATGAGATGTGTAACTTATTTAAATTTACAATTTTCAAACTATTATTAATTATATACCGAGTTCCACCTGCGTGTTGAGTACAAGCAATATGTCTGATCAGTGGAAGCAGAGTACGAAGTGTCTTGACACTACGTACTTTCTGTATACTCTGCTATGCGGGATAGAAGCGTGAAGCTAAAAAAAATATACCGATGCATCGATTGAAAATAATGAAATTGGATTTGCTTTTTGTGATCCTCAATCAGACACTGATATGAGATTACGAAATAGTTGCAAAGTTTCCATAATGAGCGCGGAACTGATTGCCTTAAGTGAAGCTTGGTCGTACATCGAGACAATTGATTTTGATAAATATATCATACTTTTTAAATAAAATTATTTTAAACGGAATAATCGCGTATATTTTGGTATTCGAAAATAAGTCTTTGGAAACCTGACGTTTCAAACACTTTACAGTAGTCCATGGTAAGAGGTAGACTCAACTCAACGGCTACCAAAATAAGCGATTTATCCGTTAAAAATAGTTTCATTTAAAATGTGTAAGAATCGCGAAACTCAAAGATCTTATTAAAACAAGGTTCATAGCAATGTAAGAAATATTATATTTTTTTCTGTTACGTGCCATCTTTGTTTTGCTTAAACTTTATCTAATTTAGCTTTATTTAACCAATTCCTTTAAAGTTTTAAATAGTGCATCGCTTTTCTACAAATGACATCATTATTGAATTTCCCTTCTTACATGTGTACACTAATACACACACATACACGCACATGCGAACACGCGCTCACACATTTTTTTATTACTATCTTGGTTTTAAAATCTTAGCAAAACCATGGTCATAAATATCCATAAATTATAAGAAATTTGTGTTTTTATGTTAATCTAAATTTCTAAGGAAATTTATTTAAAGAATGTCCATTGACAGTACATTTAGAGTTGCTTAAGGTAAATTTATTAAGCAAAGTAAAATATGACTTTAATATTTAGTCACTTTTTTTCTGTTGCCGAGAGTGAGATGGAGAGAGATTAAAAGTAAAGATATATGTGCAAGAAGTGGACTTCTTGCATATTAACGGCTAATAACCTGCATAGCGAGATAGTTAGAGAGAACCTAGTGTCAATAGGGTAGCAGGCCATCCACGTGTCCACATTCATATGTGAAATTATTTTAAAGCGTTCGCGTATGATTTCAATCGTCCACACATGATTTCACCCGTCCACATGTCATTTCACCCACCCACATGTCATTTCACCCGCCCACATGTCATTTCACCCGCCCACATGTCATTTCACCCGTCCACATATGAATCCACTAGTCCACACCTATTTCACTTGTCCTCATATGATTTAACTCGTCCACATATAATTTTACCCGTCCACACATGTTTCACCCATCCACAAATGATTTCACCCGTCCACACATGTTTCACCCGTCCTCATATGATTTCACTCGTCCATATATGATTTTACACGTCCATATATGATTTCACCTGTCCAAATATGATTCCACCCATGCATACATGTTTCACCTGTCCACATATGATTTCACTCGTTCACATATGATTTCGCTCGTCCACATATGATTTCACCCGTCCACATGTGATTTCACCCGCCCACACATGTTTCACCCGTCCTCATATGATTTCACTCGTCCATATATGATTTTACACGTCCATATATGATTTCACCTGTCCAAATATGATTCCACCCTTTTTTTTTTTTTTTTTTTTTTTACGTGAGGAAATCGCGTTACGGATACCTTCCCGATCGGGGACTCGGGACAGGTTATGTGGGACTCCGGATTGGCAGATGTAGGCCGCCCCGTTTACCCACTAAAACCTCACGGTGCTCCTCCTCGACCGCCACTTGCCGGGACCTCGGGCACACCCCGATCCTTCCGTAAGTCCCGGCGGCGGGAGCCGGCTAGGCACGTCGCGGAGTCAAGGGCGGTGGGCCACCCTCGACGGCCTGCTCAGAGTAGCGCGCGGGAGCGACCGCGCGCGTCTACTCGGGCCAGGTGAGTAGGCGATCAGCTTCCCCAAGCTGACCGCCCTCTGGCCGATTAGGGCGGAAGGCGGCGGTCGTGTGCCGCCCTCCGGTGACCCGGTCGTTTGCGGCGGATGGAGAGTTCGGATGAGGCCTCCCTCTCCCGTTCCGCCGCCTCCTTCGCGAGCACCACTGCCTCGCAGAAGGCTCCGACCGCGTCCCACGACCTCTCGCAAGCCACCATGGCCTTCACCACGGCTGGCAGGGAGAGATCGTCCCCTATGACGCCGCGCAGAGCGCGGCGTTGAGACGCCCAGGCTGCACACTCCTCCAACGTGTGCTGGGCCGTCTCCTCGAGGCAGTCGCCGCAGTGGTGGCAGCGAGCATCGGGCTCCCTCCCCGCCACACGACACAGGTACCTCCCGAAGCAACCGTGCCCCGTGAGGACCTGCGTCATGCGGTAGGTCAGGACGCCGTGACGTCTCGCCAACCACTGGCGGAACACCGGACGAACTGCCTCGATAGTCCTCAGGCCGGCGGATGGTGTTGCCAGCCGGGACTCCCACTCTTGTACTGCGGCTTCCCGCACCTCCTCCTGTGGCGCTGGCTCTACCAGTTCCCCAGACGTTGTGCCAAGACGCCGGCAATAGACCGACGCCAGGGCTTGCGCGTCCAGGTCCCATGGCAGGACTCCAGCCAGCGCGCACGCCACCTCACCGGAGATGGTCCGGTACCCCCGTATCGCCCGGATGGCCATCACCCTCTGCGCGCGCCGCAGCAGGGCGATGTTTTGCCGATTCAGGGCGTCCGCCCACACGGGGGCACCGTAGAGGGCCATCGACCTGACCACTCCGGTGAACAGCCGACGGCTCGAGGCGTTTGGCCCGTTGGTGTTGGGCAAAAGGCGCGCCAAGGCCGCCGCTGTCTTCAACAACTTCGGGGCCAAGATGGTGAAGTGGCCCCTGAAGTTCCATCGGCCGTCTAGAACAAGTCCGAGGTATTTCATACTCCGCTTGACGTCGATTTTGACGCCACCGACGATTATGTGGGCATCGGATGGTGGGCCCTTTCGCGGAGCATGAAAATATAACGCCTCGGACTTGTTCAGGGCAACCTCCAGCCCCAATCTTCTGATCCGGCCGACTACGTCGGCCACTCCGGCCGTTGCGAGGACTGCCGCCTCCCGAAAGGTCTTCTGCTGTGCCAATACGAGGGTGTCATCGGCGTAGCAGAAGACCCTGACTCCTCGTAGGGTGCTGCCACGCAGCACCCAGTCGTAGCCGATGTTCCACAGGATCGGACCCAGAACCGATCCCTGAGGAACACCGCACGATACCTCCCACTCCACCCAGCCACCCGGAGCCGGAAAGGTCACGCACCTCCCGGACAGGTAAGCCCCGATGACGCGGCGCAGGTATGGAGGCACACGGTGATAGACAAGTGCCTCCTTGATGCAGGGCCAGGGCAAGGAGTTGAACGCGTTAGCGATGTCAATAGACACCGCCAACACTCCGTCGCCGCGGGCCACCGCTTCCTGCGCATGGGACTTCACCTTGAGTATGGCATCCACCGTGGAACGGCCACGGCGAAAACCATACTGGAGGTCCGAGAGATCCGGACCTGTCTCCTCCAGGTGCTTTTGTAGCCTCCTCGCTACGACTCGCTCGAAGAGCTTGGCGATCTCGCTCAGGAGCACGATAGGCCTATAGGCGGAGGCAGAATCCGCCGGACGTCCCTCCTTACGGATGAGGACCAACCTGCCTGTCTTCCACCGCTGTGGAATTATGGCTTGAGCCAGACAGGCAGTGAAGAGTCCTCTCACTCTGGGCCCCAAGATGGTAAGGGCCAGAGTTAGCGCCCGGCCAGGAACGCCGTCCAGGCCCGGGGCGGTGCTCTTGCCGCGAGATCGGCAGATCGCCTCTTCGAGCTCCTCCTCCTCCACCGGTGGTGCGACACTATCGTCTTCCTCCTCTTCCCTCGGCGCTGCAGGGCGGGCCATTGATGGAGGTGTAAAGTTGGCCCGCTGCGGAAATAGTGACGTCAGCACTCCTAGGAGAACGTCCGGTTGGAGCGTCTGCGTCACGGGGGGAGCCCACGACCGGAGTTTACCCCGCACCATACGGTAAGGAGTACCGTACGGGTCCCGGTCGATTTCCGCAAGCATTCGGTCGTATGATTCGCCTTTCATACGACCGATCTTCTCCCGCAGCGCTTCCTTCGCCTCGACGTAGGCGCGGCACAACCGGTCCACTTCCTCCTGCGACCGGTGTGCCCTGCGCCTGCGATAGTGCGTGTACTGGCGTCTCGCCACAACGCAGATGTCACGCAGTTGTGCGATCTCCGCCGACCACCAGTACACTTGTCGCCGTTGTGGACGACCTCTGGAACGGGGCATTGACGCGTCGCAGATATGCGTCATTGCCCCCTGCGCCCAGGCGGCGGCGTCCTCCACTGACGCCCAGCCCTGGGGCAGCCAGGATTGCACTATCGCGGCCTCCTCCAACAATTGCCTGTCGAGGCGCCATAGTTGCCACCGCGGTCCGCCCTCTCGCGAGGTTGGACCCGGAACTGACGGCACCGCCGGATGTGTAGAGACCTCGTATCTGATGTAGAGGTGGTCCGAGAGTGTCTCTACATCATCCAGCACTCGCCAGTTCCGCACGCTAGGGCCGGCGTCGCGAACGTCACGTCCACGATGGACCCGCCCAGCCTTCGCACACACGTGTTCGTCGTCCCCCGATTCAGGACGGACAAACCGGAGGCAACTATCCACTCCGAGAGTGTCGCACCACGCGCACTCGTCGTTGCGGAGCCCCACATGTCCGACTTCGCGTTCAGGTCTCCTGCGACCAACACCTCCGCCGGACGATAGCGATCTACCATTTCCCCCAGGCGGATCAGGAACTCTTTGAACTCCGCCAGAGTTCGGTTGGGGGAAAAGTAGACGCCCACCACAACTAAGTCGCCGACAAGTGCCGCGACACATCCCTCACCCCTCTCTACACGTGAGAAGGGCGGGGAGCCCGCTGCTACCTGGGTGATAATAGTCACCACCCCGGTGTTGTCTGCGACCCAGTTGTCCCTCGATGGTGTACTGTAGGGCTCCGAAACAACCGCCACCTGTATCGACCACTGCGCCAAGCTCTGGACCAATAAGTCTTGAGCTCTGGCGCAGTGGTTGAGGTTCGCCTGTAAAATCTGGAGGGCCATTATTGGTCCTCCATCGGCTGAACCCCCGCTCCCTGACTCTGGGATTTAGGAGCGGCTCGCCCAATAAGACTTGCCGCTCCTCTACCGCTTCGCCTCTTCTTCGACTGGGCACTGACTTTGGCGCATGCTGCGCTTCCAGCCAAGTGCCCAGCCGGCCTGTTTGCCGCCTCGCACGCGGGGCAATGAGGAGGATCCGAGCACACAGATTGTCTGTGCCCGGGACGACCACACCGGAAACAGTGATCGCTCCGATCCACCCCACTGCAGAACGCCGCCACGTGACCCACCTCGTGACAGCGGAAACAACGCAGGACACGCGGCTGCAGAAGCGTTACCCGCGCCGACACAAAACCGACTAATAGTCGGCCCGCGCTGACCTTTTTGGCAGCGTCCACCGGGCAACGAACCCAGGCCGTGCCGAGGCCAGCTCTGTCGCGTCTGACCTCCCCGACTTTTATACTGCCAACCGCACATCCACCGACTTTACAAACGGCTGCAGCTACCTCCTCAGATGTCACCGAATCATCAAGCCCAGTCACACGTAATTCCGCAGACTTGGTGGGCCTCGTGACTCGGACTTGACTCGGGTCCAGAACGTCCCGCAGCCTCTGCGCAAGTTCCTCGGCCTTCTCTCCCGTGTTGGTTCCCGGAAGCTCCAACAATCTTGCACCCGTTGTTGCGACCCTAAATCTCATGTCCGTTATACCCAGGTCACCCAAGTTTATCTTTTCCTTGACCTGAGTGAGGACTTGACTGTAGGTGACGCTGCTTTCCACTGCATTTGGTTGTAATTTAAGCGCCACCACAGCCGATCGCGGCTTCCGGAGCTTAGGCTGCTTCAATCCACCCTTCTTTCTTTGGGATTGTTGCTGAGGGGCAACTTTCCTTTTAGCTCCTCTCTTGGCGACCACATTCCAACCTTCTGTCATGTCGTTCGGGGCAGGTGGTAAAGGGCGCGGTGGCGGCGTTTCATCTGCCGCAGTTACTGCACTCCTCTTTTCCTTGCCTTTTCTCTTGCCCTTGCCCTTGTTATTCTGGCTTTTGGCAGGGTTAGCAGGTGCCATGAGCGAACTTGTGGTCGCTTCAACTCCCGCCGATGTTGTTGCGGCTTCCTTTCTTGCGTCCGATGCCAGTGGGGGACGTAACTTCTGCGCCGGAAGAAGTCTGCCCTCCAGACCTTCTATGCGGGCACTCACCATTGTTCCGACTTCCATCATTATCGAGCGTTTCAGCTCGTCGGAACAAGGTGGTTGGGATTTACCCCTTGGAGCCTCTTGATTTCTCTGCTGCTGGAGGTCAGCCCGTAAAAGACTGACCTCTTTCCTTACGTCAGCCAAGTCGTTACGAAGCTTGGTGTTGTGCGCCCGTAATTGTGCGACCTCCTCTGTTGCGGTGCGCTCCGCCAGCACATCTACTGCTATTGCGATAGCCTTTGCCGCCTCTTTGAGGGCCTTAGTAAAGGTGCCCTTCAGGTTGCCGGATCTGCTGGCAACCTTTTTTATTATCTCCAGACTATCTGTGACCTGGCACTTTAGATCACACGCAAGCTTCGTCTCGTCCAAGGTATTATCGGACTGCACTGACATGTCCGACAGCCGTGAGTCCGCCCTGCTGCGCACCGCTAAGGCACCCTCTGCTACCTCAGCCTCGGCTTTTAGTCGCCTTTCTCCTCTTTTTGCCTCATTTTGGCCTTTTTTGGCACCCAACAAATCGATATTTGCCCCCGTTGTTATGGGTCGTCCTCTTCCTTTAGCGGCCACCACTTTGGGCGCTGGTCTATCCGACTCTCCATCTCCCGACGAGACAGAATCGTCGTTTCGATTTCGAGGTCGCTTCCTCCGCTCTTTTAGGTAAAGAGCCCTTGTCTTCGGCCGTTGTGACCCAACCGAAACAAAGCTCTCCGTGTCCGACTCCCTTGATTCGGAGCCACCCCACAATCGGCCATAGGATGACACCGACTCCCTTCTACTTCCGATGGTTGACACGCCGTCCCCTATCTCCAAACGCCTTAGAACCACTTGCGGTTCTCTCATCACAGCAACGAGCTTTCTCGAAGCATCACTCGACGCCGATAGCATAGGATGATCCGCTGCCATACCTCCAATACCAACTCCCTTATCGGGCTCTACCAACTCCAGGCCTCTCCTAGGCCTCTCCACAACACCGCCCTTCTCGGGCCCCTCTCCCGCAACACAACAGCGATTGTTGCCCCCCCCAGAATCGGTGGGCTTGCGTGCCGAAGCACGGAGGGATTCTCCGACCTCGATGAGGCCGGTACCCTCCTGGGGTAATATTATTTTATTCGTCGCTGCCATGTTGTTTTTGTTTTGCTTTTCTGTCGGGGTGTGCTCCCCTAGGCCGCGTGGTTAACCAACCACTAAAGGTGCGCCCACACCTACTGTTTTGGTCCGCGCCGGGCATTTGACTGCCCGGTCCACTCGCCCGCATGTGCGAGTGGTTATCCCCTATCCGCCAACCGGGGGACGCGCCCAGTAGGAGACCAGCCACTCCCCTGGGAAATATGATTCCACCCGTCCACACATGTTTCACCTGTCCACATATGATTTCACCCGTTCTCATATGATTTCGTTCGTCCACAAATGATTTCACCCGTCCACATATGATTTCACCCGTCCACACATGTTTCACCCGTCCACATATGATTTCACCCGTCCACACATGTTTCAGCCGTCCACATATGATTTCACCCGTCCACATATGTTTCACCCGTCCACATATGATTTTACCTGTCCACATATGATTTCACTCGTCCACATATGATTTCACCCATCCACATATGATTTCACCTGTCCACATATGATTTGATATGGACGAGCGAAATCACATGTGAACGGGTGAAATCATATGTGGACGGGTGAAACATGTATGGGCGGGTGGAATCATATTTGGACAGGTGAAATCATATGTGGACGGGTGAAATCATATATGGACGAGTGAAATCACATGAGGACGGGTGAAACATGTGTGGACGGATGAAATCACATGTGGACGGGTGAAACATGTGAGGACGGGTAAAATCATATGTGGACGGGTGAAATCATATGTGGACGGGTGAAATCATAAGTGGACTGGTGAAACATGTGTGGACGGGTAAAATCATATGTGAACGGGTGAAATCATATGTGGAAGGGTGAAATCATATGTGGACGAGCGAAATCATATGTGAACGGGTGAAATCATATGTGGACGGGTGAAACATGTATGGGCGGGTGGAATCATATTTGGACATGTGAAATCATATGTGGACGGGTGAAATCATATATGGACGAGTGGATTCATATGTGGACGGGTGAGTTGACATGTGGACGGGTGAAATGACATGTGGACGGGTGAAATAACATGTGTACGGGTGAAATCATGTGTGGACGATTGAAATCATACGCGAACGCTTTAAAATAATTTCACATATGAATGTGGACACGTGGTTGGCCTGCTACCCTATTGACACTAGGTTCTCTCTAACTATCTCGCTATGCAGGTTATTAGCCGTTAATATGCAAGAAGTCCACTTCTTGCACATATATCTTTACTTTTAATCTCTCTCCATCTCACTCTCGGCAACAGAAAAAAAGTGACTAAATATTAAAGTCATATTTTACTTTGCTTAATAAATTTACCTTAAGCGACTCTAAATGTACTGTCAATGGACATTCTTAAAATAAATTTCCTTAGAAATTTAGATTAACATAAAAACACAAATTTCTTATAATTTATGGATATTTATGACCATGGCTTTGCTAAGATTTTAAAACCAAGATAGTAATAAAAAAATGTGTGAGCGCGTGTTCGCATGTGCGTGTATGTGTGTGTATTAGTGTACACATGTAAGAAGGGAAATTCATTAATGATGTCATTTGTAGAAAAGCGATGCACTATTTAAAACTTTAAAGGAATTGGTTAAATAAAGCTAAATTAGATAAAGTTTAAGCAAAACAAAGATGGCACGTAACAGAAAAAAATATAATATTTCTTACATTGCTATGAACCTTGTTTTAATAAGATCTTTGATTTTCGCGATTCTTACACATTTTAAATGAAACTATTTTTAACGGATAAATCGCTTATTTTGGTAGCCGTTGAGTTGAGTCTACCTGTTACCATGGACTACTGTAAAGTGTTTGAAACGTCAGGTTTCCAAAGACTTATATTCGAATACCAAAATATACGCGATTATTCCGTTTAAAATAGTTTTATTTAAAAAGTATGATATATTTATCAAAATCAATTGTCACGATGTACGACCAAGCTTCACTTAAGGCAATCAGTTCCGCGCTCATTATGGAAGCTTTGCAACTATTTCGTAATCTCATTTTAGTGTCTGATTAAGGATCACAAAAAGCAAATCCATTTTCATAAGTTTTAATCGATGCATCGGTATATTTTTTTTAGCTTCACCCTTCTATCCCGCATAGCAGAGTATACAGAAAGTACGTAGTGTCAAGACACTCCGTACTCCGCCTGCTTCCACCGAATATCAAGTGCACTGTAAAATCAAGTGCACTATAAAATCAAGTGCACTATAAAATCGTTTTGGTTTAATAATACAAGAAATTTCCACTAAACTATGCTAGAACTTAAACATATCTAGTAGTTTAATTTAGACAATTTTTCTTGCATATACTATATGAGATCAATACCTTTACTTAGATCGATTAGACCTACCTGAGCTAAACAATGGCTGCAACACCCGGCTTTCTTTAACGTATCTACAATTACATATATATTATTATATACTCCATTTATGTCAATAAAAAATAAAAAATGCTGACCCGTGCCCACTTCGTTGGGCATAATGTTAATAATCCTTTTTAGTACAGAGTGTTTTAATTTCTAACTGCCAAAAGGTGAGTTATACGTAGGTATAGTTTTTATTTGCATGCTAATACAAAATTCGAAAGTAACTCGGTCTCAAAAAAAACACCTTTTCTGCGGGACTTGCTATAAACGAATTCCATGAGTATCAAGTCACGGGAAAAATTAGTCTGGTTATGGTAATTTTAATTGTTCAAAACTTCTCTGTAAACTATATTGGATGTAATGTTACCATTTGGTAGTCAAATATATTGTCTATCAGGAGGTCCAACCCGAGATAAGCCAACATATAACTGTCCATGGGAAAAAACACGACTTTCTCAGGTCAATGCCCATCAGAGAGAATGTTTGACCTTGGGACTTGTTAATAGTGAGGGTAAAACAGATCTTCACTGGAAACTGTAGCCTTTTAAACGGTATGGGTAAATCAGTGGGAATCTTGGATATCCGCGGAATATAAGCCAGTTATCCCACGGCTGGCCCTGTGAGAATCATCGCCACGATTATATTGTCCCGTAACTTTTTTGTAAGCAGCCTTGTCCCACACATGTTGGGGGGGTTCAGGTTAATAGCATGACAGGAATGCCAACTTTTAACACAAGGTCGTGGGGAGGTAAGCCAGAAGGGTTTAAAGAATTCAAAAATTCTTGGGGATAGTGCACTGTATCCTCAATGTTACACACCGTATCAATAGACTCATATTGTTTAACCTGACCGGGAATTTTCTCTAATATGAGTTTATTTATTTCATTCACAGTATCGTTTCTGGGTGACACTATTGTCCTAGAACAAAGCCAATGATAATCTCTCTCCAATAAATTGTCAAGACCGGAAGATGTTCCAACCTGTGCAATATGTGTCCTAATGTCTCGTCAAGCTTAATGTCATTGCTGTTGGTGTTTGGAGAGACAATTTTTCCTTCGCCAAGATTGAGTAGTTGACGCGGAAAGTTGTCATCGTCATTATCGCTCAAAAGGGCTCTCCATATTGGTTCGTAAATTGAGAGTTGCAACCGAACTCCATAAGTGAGATGATTTTAAGCATGCTCTGATGATATCGGCGCGTGTTCCGTTGGTTACTACAGGTAGTGTTTGCCGAAAATCACTTGCAAAAACAAAAGTAACGCCACCCATTATAACATCAGAGTTTCTGAGGTCTTTGAGCGTTCGGTTTACTGCTTCAACATGAGCTCTATGACTCATGGTACATTCGTCCCATATAATTAAAGATGTTTCTTGTAAAAGTTTCCCGAGTGGCCCATTTTTACGTATGGAACAAACTGACCGTTGCTCTAGTGGGACTATCAGAGGTAGCTTAAAGGTGGAGTGTGCTGTTTTCCCATCATTGAACAGGGTAGCAGCAATCCCCGAAGAAGCAACGGCTAGTCCACTTCTCCCGGATTGTCTTATTTTTGCCAATACCAAACTTGCAAGAAACGTTTTGCCAGTGCCTCGCGGGGCGTCAAGAAAGAAAATTAAACATCTGTTATTTAGCACACTGTCAATTATTGCATCAAAAGCTTGTCCCTGGTCTCTGACTAATTTTCGTATATTTTCATTAATAAAAACTGACAACTCATTGGGATCGTACGAACGTATCAGTATTATGTCCGATGCATTGTTATGTGGCCGAATTGGAGAAGGTAAACCAAAATCATTTAAAGTTTTCTCATTTATTTTTAAAAGTCTATTTTCTATTTGTAATAGACTTTCATTGTACCTGTCATCATTATAGGGTAAAGTGAAATTCTGATTCTGCTGTCGTATTCTACGTTTTATGTCGTCACATAAACCGTCTTTGAAGTTTTCCCACAAACTGAGTGGTTCAGATGGGTAACAAAATAACAATATCACCACAAACAACTCCCTCAACTTCAAGGGACATTGAGAAATTGAGGCTTCTCGTAGAGTATTTTCCCACTGTTTATCGTCTTCTAACAAACGCCTCTCATGGCAAGCAGCTTGGTATGTTTCTTTGACAACTCCGTTCACGCTTCTTAAGTCCTGAAATGAGGTGGGGCCACGTACCTGAACGTGAACGGGTGAAATCATATGTGGAAGGGTGAAATCATATGTGGACGAGCGAAATCATATGTGAACGGGTGAAATCATATGTGGACGGGTGAAACATGTATGGGCGGGTGGAATCATATTTGGACATGTGAAATCATATGTGGACGGGTGAAATCATATATGGACGAGTGGATTCATATGTGGACGGGTGAGTTGACATGTGGACGGGTGAAATGACATGTGGACGGGTGAAATAACATGTGTACGGGTGAAATCATGTGTGGACGATTGAAATCATACGCGAACGCTTTAAAATAATTTCACATATGAATGTGGACACGTGGTTGGCCTGCTACCCTATTGACACTAGGTTCTCTCTAACTATCTCGCTATGCAGGTTATTAGCCGTTAATATGCAAGAAGTCCACTTCTTGCACATATATCTTTACTTTTAATCTCTCTCCATCTCACTCTCGGCAACAGAAAAAAAGTGACTAAATATTAAAGTCATATTTTACTTTGCTTAATAAATTTACCTTAAGCGACTCTAAATGTACTGTCAATGGACATTCTTAAAATAAATTTCCTTAGAAATTTAGATTAACATAAAAACACAAATTTCTTATAATTTATGGATATTTATGACCATGGCTTTGCTAAGATTTTAAAACCAAGATAGTAATAAAAAAATGTGTGAGCGCGTGTTCGCATGTGCGTGTATGTGTGTGTATTAGTGTACACATGTAAGAAGGGAAATTCATTAATGATGTCATTTGTAGAAAAGCGATGCACTATTTAAAACTTTAAAGGAATTGGTTAAATAAAGCTAAATTAGATAAAGTTTAAGCAAAACAAAGATGGCACGTAACAGAAAAAAATATAATATTTCTTACATTGCTATGAACCTTGTTTTAATAAGATCTTTGATTTTCGCGATTCTTACACATTTTAAATGAAACTATTTTTAACGGATAAATCGCTTATTTTGGTAGCCGTTGAGTTGAGTCTACCTGTTACCATGGACTACTGTAAAGTGTTTGAAACGTCAGGTTTCCAAAGACTTATTTTCGAATACCAAAATATACGCGATTATTCCGTTTAAAATAGTTTTATTTAAAAAGTATGATATATTTATCAAAATCAATTGTCACGATGTACGACCAAGCTTCACTTAAGGCAATCAGTTCCGCGCTCATTATGGAAGCTTTGCAACTATTTCGTAATCTCATTTTAGTGTCTGATTAAGGATCACAAAAAGCAAATCCATTTTCATAAGTTTTAATCGATGCATCGGTATATTTTTTTTAGCTTCACCCTTCTATCCCGCATAGCAGAGTATACAGAAAGTACGTAGTGTCAAGACACTCCGTACTCCGCCTGCTTCCACCGAATATCAAGTGCACTGTAAAATCAAGTGCACTATAAAATCAAGTGCACTATAAAATCGTTTTGGTTTAATAATACAAGAAATTTCCACTAAACTATGCTAGAACTTAAACATATCTAGTAGTTTAATTTAGACAATTTTTCTTGCATATACTATATGAGATCAATACCTTTACTTAGATCGATTAGACCTACCTGAGCTAAACAATGGCTGCAACACCCGGCTTTCTTTAACGTATCTACAATTACATATATATTATTATATACTCCATTTATGTCAATAAAAAATAAAAAATGCTGACCCGTGCCCACTTCGTTGGGCATAATGTTAATAATCCTTTTTAGTACAGAGTGTTTTAATTTCTAACTGCCAAAAGGTGAGTTATACGTAGGTATAGTTTTTATTTGCATGCTAATACAAAATTCGAAAGTAACTCGGTCTCAAAAAAAACACCTTTTCTGCGGGACTTGCTATAAACGAATTCCATGAGTATCAAGTCACGGGAAAAATTAGTCTGGTTATGGTAATTTTAATTGTTCAAAACTTCTCTGTAAACTATATTGGATGTAATGTTACCATTTGGTAGTCAAATATATTGTCTATCAGGAGGTCCAACCCGAGATAAGCCAACATATAACTGTCCATGGGAAAAAACACGACTTTCTCAGGTCAATGCCCATCAGAGAGAATGTTTGACCTTGGGACTTGTTAATAGTGAGGGTAAAACAGATCTTCACTGGAAACTGTAGCCTTTTAAACGGTATGGGTAAATCAGTGGGAATCTTGGATATCCGCGGAATATAAGCCAGTTATCCCACGGCTGGCCCTGTGAGAATCATCGCCACGATTATATTGTCCCGTAACTTTTTTGTAAGCAGCCTTGTCCCACACATGTTGGGGGGGTTCAGGTTAATAGCATGACAGGAATGCCAACTTTTAACACAAGGTCGTGGGGAGGTAAGCCAGAAGGGTTTAAAGAATTCAAAAATTCTTGGGGATAGTGCACTGTATCCTCAATGTTACACACCGTATCAATAGACTCATATTGTTTAACCTGACCGGGAATTTTCTCTAATATGAGTTTATTTATTTCATTCACAGTATCGTTTCTGGGTGACACTATTGTCCTAGAACAAAGCCAATGATAATCTCTCTCCAATAAATTGTCAAGACCGGAAGATGTTCCAACCTGTGCAATATGTGTCCTAATGTCTCGTCAAGCTTAATGTCATTGCTGTTGGTGTTTGGAGAGACAATTTTTCCTTCGCCAAGATTGAGTAGTTGACGCGGAAAGTTGTCATCGTCATTATCGCTCAAAAGGGCTCTCCATATTGGTTCGTAAATTGAGAGTTGCAACCGAACTCCATAAGTGAGATGATTTTAAGCATGCTCTGATGATATCGGCGCGTGTTCCGTTGGTTACTACAGGTAGTGTTTGCCGAAAATCACTTGCAAAAACAAAAGTAACGCCACCCATTATAACATCAGAGTTTCTGAGGTCTTTGAGCGTTCGGTTTACTGCTTCAACATGAGCTCTATGACTCATGGTACATTCGTCCCATATAATTAAAGATGTTTCTTGTAAAAGTTTCCCGAGTGGCCCATTTTTACGTATGGAACAAACTGACCGTTGCTCTAGTGGGACTATCAGAGGTAGCTTAAAGGTGGAGTGTGCTGTTTTCCCATCATTGAACAGGGTAGCAGCAATCCCCGAAGAAGCAACGGCTAGTCCACTTCTCCCGGATTGTCTTATTTTTGCCAATACCAAACTTGCAAGAAACGTTTTGCCAGTGCCTCGCGGGGCGTCAAGAAAGAAAATTAAACATCTGTTATTTAGCACACTGTCAATTATTGCATCAAAAGCTTGTCCCTGGTCTCTGACTAATTTTCGTATATTTTCATTAATAAAAACTGACAACTCATTGGGATCGTACGAACGTATCAGTATTATGTCCGATGCATTGTTATGTGGCCGAATTGGAGAAGGTAAACCAAAATCATTTAAAGTTTTCTCATTTATTTTTAAAAGTCTATTTTCTATTTGTAATAGACTTTCATTGTACCTGTCATCATTATAGGGTAAAGTGAAATTCTGATTCTGCTGTCGTATTCTACGTTTTATGTCGTCACATAAACCGTCTTTGAAGTTTTCCCACAAACTGAGTGGTTCAGATGGGTAACAAAATAACAATATCACCACAAACAACTCCCTCAACTTCAAGGGACATTGAGAAATTGAGGCTTCTCGTAGAGTATTTTCCCACTGTTTATCGTCTTCTAACAAACGCCTCTCATGGCAAGCAGCTTGGTATGTTTCTTTGACAACTCCGTTCACGCTTCTTAAGTCCTGAAATGAGGTGGGGCCACGTACCTGGTGAAGCAAGACTCGAAGAAAAAACACTCTGATTGAGAAGGGTGCACACTATATAGTCTTCCCAAAGCAGGATCTTTTTTAATCCAGGATGACCAGCGACATCTTTTCCACGTTTTCTTCGAGAAAATTTGTTATTAGCCCAGGTATAAGAGTGAGGAACTACATGGTAAAGTAATGTTTTTGCAAAGTTGTCGGAATTGCACAATTTAAAGAAAGCGGTCAGAGTTGTTGTTGGTGGATTTTCAACAATGCTTTGCACATTAGCTGGGGAAAAGTATACTCTTTGGCCGTTTTCTAAATGTACGGCCAACTGCGTTTACATAATTCTGTTGTCTGATCAGACCCTTTCTTTACATACTTGCAAATATACTTAATAGCCTGAACGGAAAACAATACTCCACGTTTACGTGGGCATTAAAAGTCCGACAGAGAATTGGAGAGTACAGGACGACCCATGTGTTGTCTATGTTAATAGTCCTTCCACGAATAGTCAAAGTGGCCACCTGACCGCCGTGATCGACGTTTCGGCGTCGATAAACAGGGTATCCATCTTCTCCGGTTTGGGTATCAGTGATAAAACGGCGTAAGTATTTTTTTGAGCAAATACCATTTTTCATACACGGCAATGTTGGATTTTGTTCTCCACACGGTCCATGTACCATGTTCTTTGTCACAATATCAAACAACGCCGGATCATTATCTTTATTGGGTAGCTCTGCAACTATGATCTTGTCAATTTCGTCAAGTTGTATTTTATTTTCTAGCCAAATCAACATGTGACAATGTGGTAAACCTCGTTTCTGCCACTCGACACTGACCATGTGACATTTGACTTTTCCGAAAATTTCTTCTTTTGTGAATAGTTTAATAAGTTTTTTTCTTTTTAGATGAAAGACCCTTGCTATTATGTCGTGTCGGTCGAAAGATCGCTGTCCAGAAAAAAGTTCATGCTTTATTTCTTCCCACTCGGGATTGCAAGTGAAGGTAACAAATGAGTCAGGCCTACCGTAATTTCGCACGTATGTCATAGCGTCTTGGGTTTTTTCGTACATATAGCGCGGCGAGCCAGTGAAAGATGAGGGCAAAATAACGTGGTGACCAATATTTGCAGCATTTACATTAGCGTCTCTATTTAAAGCATCTCTTAAATGTATATAATCGTCAGCTCTTAACTTCTGTTGGTTACGGGATATAAAATTCAATCTCTCCGATATCATTTTAGCCATCATGTCAACACAGTATTGACTGAACAAATCTCGGTAATAATGTAAAGTATTGAAAGGATTCTCTATGATCATAAGTCTGTGTGCATAGAACTGCATACAGGAAACTGTTTTGTTTCGTGCGGAACCTTGTTGCTGTATAGTCACATAATAGCCATCAATAGCCAAGTATGAGACACTACAGTAAATGCCAAGATTCCTTTCAGAAACACTAATGGATATTGCAGGGGATCGTAAGCGCGGTGCAATTCGGACACTCTTATAAGCTGGCCATCTTTAGAATGTAGTACTATATCACGGGGTCCTTTGTCTTCATCTACTAACAGTACTGCAACTTCGTTTTGGTAGGGGAGTTGTATCTTCCTCGATGTTGATTTTGTGGTGTGCGATCGACGTGAATTATTAATTTTAAATTGTCGGAAGAGTTGTATTTGAAACTGCGTATGTATTTGTTCTGGCTATTTAATACGGTCTGTAAAGAAGGGTTCATGTTTGATCGCAAAGAAAGTTGGTCCGCATCGGAAATAAAATAAATCTGTAAAAATTTCGAAATTTGGCCTGTTGAAGGAAGAAACTACCAATTAAATGATAAACCTGGCCTTCTATCTTAAAAGTAGGCATAAAATGTCCTTCACGAATTTCCTTAGCACCGAACGATGTCATTTGAAATAGTGTGATATATTTCCGTATACTGTTTCTTAGAACTGGGGAACAAATATTGATAAAAGTACATATTTTGTTGGCGTTATTTGTAAAATCTTTTTCTTTTTTCGTCAAATTTCAAGAGGATTTCAAAAGGTCCCTGAAGCCTACAGTAATCTAGCAAGAATGAGACACTGCTCCGAGCTCCCACCTCTCATTGGCACAGTAAATGCTAAGAATCTTCTCGTATACTACAAAGACTAAAGAAGCAACAGACTCGAATATAAAGAAGACCTACAAGAAACTCGCTCTTCAACTCCATCCTGGTAGAAACCAAGCTCCCGGAGCTACCGAGGCTTTCAAGGTATAATTATTAGTTAATTAATTAATTATATTTTATTTATTTTTTTGGTTTTTATATATTAATATGTAGAAAATATGTAGATAGTGGCACTTGGTACATTATATGGTATCCATATTGCAATTGCAAGTGAACATAGCTTAAATAATCGTTCCCCTGAGTGTGTATTGAACCCACAACCGATCGCGTTTACAATCAGAGGAATCACACTGCGCCACGACCGACTTCAACTTTTACTTTGTTCTTTTATTTTTATATTTTTTTGAGAAATGTATTGTTTTTTCATTCATCATAAGAGACTTAGTTATATCATACATTCAGTCTGGTGTCAATGAACTCTGGTACTGTGTTACCCGTTGTAAGCTTACACTTGCGCTACGGACACCAGCGCTCTTACAGTTATTAGGAACGACCATGGAAATTCGCTTAGGCAATAGCGCCTGTGTCCGGTCCCTCACGCCGAGCCCACTTCAACATCCGATGTACATCAACTAGTTACCAATTTAAATCAATTTCAACAGTTCCACAGTGAACTATTTCTAAGAAGGCTCTCCGTTTCTCCGCACTTTTGCCGTGCATACATGTTTGGGAAGAGAGTACATGTTGCGTGTTTTGTTTATTTTGTTACAGAGGTACTTACCGATTCCATCTGAAAGTGGGGCAAGTGCTATAGGGGCGAGTCCTCACAATCCACTTACAGCCGAGTGGTGGAGTGCCTGAAGTGCTTGTAGGTGTCCTTGAGAACAGCCCTCTGCGTTTTACTAATTATTTATTTATTTTTAAATTTATTAGTTATTTCTTTAAAATTCAATTCAAATTAAAAAAAAATACTTTTAAAAAAAATTAAAAAACAACAGAGATTATTACTTAAATTAGGCAAATATTATTTATTTCATAATATTTTTTAAATCGGGCAAATAAAACAAATAAAGTGTGAAGACTCAACTTTTATTCTCTAACTCGAGATATTCATACAATCCACGCTCGCTACTCGTGAGGCGTTCCACACTAAATGCATGTAAAAACCACATTGGATTACCATCAGAATGACAACACTACGGACTGGGAATGACGTACGGACACACGTACATACATACGACGACGGCATTGCGGGCAACGGGGAAAGGAAACCGGCACTTTACGGAAATATTTACTTCACAATTCCGAATGGACAACAACGCAACGCCGTCGTGACATTCCATACTCGAGCCACACATCAAAATAGACGCATTTGTGTATATTATTATTATTATTATTACATGTATACAAAAAACACATTATTCACCCATAAGATGTTATATCACAGAGTTTGTGTACATTCGATAGATTGTCAAAATATACTACGCTTTGAAAAAATGCTGGCCCCGTTTCGATAGCGCTCAGAGTGATGGCAAACTATTTTATATTACATAAGTACGAGGCTCTATACATGTAAATGAGACAAAAAGGAAATCTGCAAAAGTGAACACAAAACCACTCGGAGCACATCAAAACGGGCTCAGCATTGTTGAAAAGTTCATTGTATTTATTTACATTCAAAAACTGCATTCCACTAAAACAGAGAAGACACACGTTACAAACAAACAAACAAACAGACAGACAAACAAAAAGGACATACATATTCATATACCTGAGATCATTTTTTTTATTATTTTTTTTCAATAATTTGTAATTTTTTTTTTCATTTATCATTTACAACAGATTAAATGAATTACTCCGAACTGTGTTAATTGAAAAAATATGATAATAATTTAAGAAAATAAACTAAGAACTTATTAGTGGACTCTATTTATTCTACACATAAGGCTGTATACTGCAGTGCCTCTTCCAAAGAGTACTGTAGGTACACAAACAAATTACACTAACAATAACCATAATACTAAGTTAGACAAAAAATATTCGGTGGATTTTTTTTATTTTTTTCTCGACACTCATTTCACTTACGTCTAGAAAATATGGAATTTTTTTTTCATTTTTTTACATAATAAATCACAGTACCTAGATAAAACGTCGAGGGCGACGCTTCTCCAATGCGAACTACACTTTCTTCCTCTCAAAAGTAAACCATTACATTAATAAAGCTTCCTTACTGATAAACCAGATTGGACGAAACGTCGCACTCGCTTTTAACAAAATTACAATCAAAAAATTAGGGACAAGCGTTTTTTTTTCAATTAAATATAGGCTAATAAATAAAAAAATATAATTTTGAAAATAAAAATTCAACAAATTTCATATATGGCAAAGGACGAACACCTGTACAGCCTAATCAATGTGCAGATAAAAAAAACACTCGACCTCATTATAAATATGAATATGAAGAACAACAATGTCAAGAAAGTGTATTATTTATAATTTTGAAATTATCAATAAATAGATAATGCAATGTAAAGTACAAATGTCAAGACTGTCACTTTTTTAAACAAAAAAAATGCGGAAAATTCATTTAAAAAAATTGAAGTAGATTTTAACTATTGCCAAGAAAAAACTACTTAAAATCAATTGATATATTTGTCTATTAAATTATTCTTACCTACGTACAGAAAAACCCTAACACCGCCCACTCGCTCCGAGCCGCTGTTTCGGGTGTTTTAATGAGTACATTAACGGTTACTCTCGAGACGGCGCATTGAAAATACTTTTCGTTTGAAAAAGGATTTATTCAAGAACAAGAGCTTATAAAAATGTCCGCAAGTTTCGTGCAAAGTATTGTTATCATTGTAATATACATTGTTAATATTAAAGTATAATAATTAACAACTAATAAAAAATAAAATGTATTAAATAAGTTTCCCGCCAAAACCCGCAAAGTCAGCATACAATAGCTACCATTTTCTTTTGTTAGACAAAGATGTTAAAACATACAGCTATTGCACTTCCGTTTCCTCAAATATATAATTTCTTTTAAACTAACGCTAAATTTTATTCAGCATAAATCTTGCAGATGATTAAAAAGAGAAACAAGTAACCTCATGCACTTGTTTTTAAACGTAAAGACACGTCACGTCACGGAGCCCGGCAAGTTTGTTTTGGATAGAAAAATGTTCTTATTTTTCCCAGCAACAAAAATAGACATTTCCCTCGTCTCCGCCGCTCGCGCTCAGTTGTCGCAGTAGACGGGCAGCACCGGACTCCGCGGCCAGTCTGAGGTCTCTTCGCTGTCGCTGCTTTCGCTTCCGGATCTGTGCGAAAGCATTACACATGTAACTAAAAACTACGTCAAAAATCATATAGAAAATAATACATTCCGGCTGCAGTCACAATTGGTCGTGAGTTCGATTCCCACTCAAAGCAATGATTACATTTTCACTTGCTCGCTCACCACTCAACAGAGTGCCTCATCACTAGGTTTTTCTCTACTATACAGAATGAAGCGTGAAATTGCTTCGTTAATTCCGCATAACAAATAAACAAATAAAACAACAATCACATCAACGTAGGGAGTACCTGTTCCTTTTGGGAGTCGAGTCCGCAGCCAAGTGCTGCTCCTCGATGGTGGGCAGGAGCGACGTGAGGCGATCAGTGGGGCGGAGTACCTGCGGGCACGAAACGGAGAGAATAGAGTAGAATCCAAGAAACTTTCTTGTAAGCAAACTGTTTTAAATGGATGATGCTTTAAGTAATTTCAGTGTGAAAAGTATAATTCGTAAGCGTACCTTGAGCGTGCGCTCGGAGAGGCGCCACACGAGGCGCTGGCGCTGCGGCGCGGCGGCGCGCGCCTCGTACCGCGCGCGCACGGCGCACACGCACGCGCGCACGCGCACCAGCGACGCGTCCGACATCTGCGACACAACACTGTTAGCACGCGGGTAGCGGGTTCATTTCAAATGTGCAAATTGAGTGATTATGTTTAAAATGTATTTCCATGTCACCGCTCTGGTAAGACGCAAACATATTTACCGATTTTCAAAAATGTTTTCTCATCCGAAGTGTGGAATGACACTTTAAAAATGTAAATATTAAAATAAAACAGCAATCTCTCTTGTTAACGATTATTTTTCAATAATCTTTAAGTAGTTGAAATTTGTAAAAATCTTGCATGGCTTAGCGGTGAGAGCGCTTGGACAGTATCCAAGAGGAGCGGGTTCGAATCCCGCTGCGTTTAATTTTTATACGTTTTTTTTCCGAAAATGTTTTCCAAGACGCAATCATAATTTCAAACCACTAAAGCAGGACAATCAACATTCAAATCCCGATTAAGGTCCTTTAAATAGTTCTTTGATAATCTTCCTAATACATAAAACTACACGCAGATGGCTGCGACTGTAATGGTATGTACATATAACACACACTAACGCAACACACTCTTATTCGAGAACAGTCTACCAAGTCACTGCCATTACACAAACGAACGAAATGGGCGTACATTGCAATGCGCCTGCAGCTGCGCTGCGAACTCGTACAGGTAGTATGCGTCCTCTGGCACCGGGCTGCCACCGTCAGCCGCGGCGCGACTCCACTCCACCAGCTCCTTTTCTGGTCGCAGAGAAGCACACGTTGACATTGGAAGACGTGTCAAAATGATACACAAACTTTTAGCTAATTTAATTGAAACATTCCAAGTCTCACCTAGCAGCTGGTACACCAACACGAGCGCCAGCTCGCTGGTCCTCGCGTTGACACACCCGGAGTCGCACACGGCTATCTCCAACAGGTTGATCAGCTCGGACTCCTGAGAGAGCGCGTCGCACATGAGAAACCGTCGTCGCCATTATCACACAACACGTACAAAGCGTCTCCACACTCACCGGCAGCACGCAGCGGAGCGCCAGCTCGTCGGCGGCGGCCAGCACAAGCGCGCGCAGCAGCCGCGCCCAGTGCAGCGCGCTCACCGTGCAGCGCTGCGCCAGCGACAGCTTGGACGCGATCACGCGCGACATGCGCGCCACGTCGCGCGCGGTGCAGGCCTGCTGCGCCTCTGACACTGCCGACACCGCGCGCGCTTAGTGTCTAGACACGCTGTCGGCTGCTCGCGGTGTCTAGACACTCGGCCGGCCGACACCATACTTACCCCTGCGGCCGAGCGCAAATCGTATTAATCATTCTGATTGCAGTACGCAGTGAATGTTGGGAATCTTCTTGTTTATAGGAGTGTCTTAGAACTGGGGAACAAATATTGATAAAAGTGCACATTTTGTTGGCCTTATTTGTAAAATTTTTCCTTTTTTCCTTTTTTCGTCAAGTCTAGAGTTCTAGAGGATTTCAAAAGGCTTCTCAAGCCTACAGTAACCTAGCAAGAATGACACACTGCTCCGAGCTCCCACCTCTCATTGGTACAGTAAATGCTAAGAATCTTCTCGTATACTACAAAGACTAGAGAAGCAACAGACTCGGATATAAAGAAGTCCTACAAGAAACTCGCTCTTCAACTCCATCCTGGTAGAAACCAAGCTCCCGGAGCTGCCGAGGCTTTCAAGGTATAATTATTAGTTAATTCATTAATTTTATTTTATTTATTTTTTTGGTTTTTACATATTAATATGCAGAAAATATGTAGATATTGGCACTTGGTACGGTGTTACATTATATGGTATCCATATAGCAATTGCAAGTGAACAGCTTAAATAATCGTTCCCCTGAGTGTGTATCGAACCCACAACCGATCGCGTTTACAATCAGAGGAATCACACTGCGCCACGACCGACTTCAACTATACACTTTTTTATTGTAAATTACTTATGGTGTTTACTTTGTTCTTTTATTTTTATATTTTTTTGAGAAATGTATTGTTTTTTAACTCATCATAAGAGACTTAGTTATATCATACATTCAGTCTGGTGTCAATGAACTCTGGTACTGTGTTACCCGTTGTAAGCTTACACTTGCGCTACGGACACCAGCGCTCTTACAGTTATTAGGAACGACCATGATAATTCGCTTAGGCAATAGCGCCTGTGTCCGGTCCCTCACGCCGAGCCCACTTCAACATCCGATGTACATCAACTAGTTACCAATTTAAATCAATTTCAACAGTTCCACAGTGAACTATTCCATCTGAAAGTGGGGCAAGTGCTATAGGGGCGAGTCCTCACAATCCACTTACAGCCGAGTGGTGGAGTGCCTGAAGTGCTTGTAGGTGACCTTGAGAACAGCCCTCTGGATTTTACTAATTATTTATTTATTTTTAAATTTATTAGTTTTTTTTTAATTCAATACAAACTTTTCAAATAATTTAAAAACCAAAGAGAAAATTATTTTATAAATCAGGCAAATAAAACAAATAACCTGTGAAGACTCAACTTTTATTCTCTAACTCGAGATATTCATACAATCCACGCTCGCTACTCATGAGGCGTTCCACACTAAATGCATGCAAAAACGGGCTTACCACATTGAACATGTCCGTTCATATATCACGGACACAACATGGTCATTGTTTTGGTAATTATTAAGATATTTTAAAAACTCGGATTTGAAATATACGTGAGTGTAAAAATCTTGTAATATTAGACAAGAAGTGGTGCAAAAAGAGGTCGAAAACGACTTCTCACGCGCGTTATGTCTGTCGCGGTAACGCAGACGCATGTGCTGTGTGATTTAGATATTCAGTAATTTAATGAAGACAACTCTATTATGTTATAATTTTATTTGAATGAAAATAAGTAATTATTTTATAATAAAGTAAACTTTGAATTGATTTTCAAAATAACTCCTTATTTCGTTCTCAAATACTTGGTTTATAAGGATGTGAAGAAGGGACAGCTTCTGGCATAAAAATTTGTTGTTTTTAATAACTAACATAAATTATTGACAATAACAATGCTGAGCCTGTTTTGATGCGTTTCGAATGGTTTTGTGATTTTTTAGCATTACTAGCATTCTGGTGGTCATAATATATTTCAATCTCTTGAAACGCCATTTATTATTTGAATCCAAAAGGATTTTATAAAATCATTTTGTACTTTGGCAACACATTATACAAAATGGTGATTCTCTCTGCGCAAGCTTGTTTGTAAACTCTCCGTTTTTATGATTATATTTTGGTAACTTTTCTGGAAAAAGTGCGTTGAGTCCAGCTTTCTTCTCCTCTTTATTTTATATATTATTAACATATTATTTATTTAACAGCTTGAAAACAAATGTCATTATAAATAGTTGGTGTTTATTGTATTTTAAGCGGAAAATTTTCTTAAAAAGGTTCAGATGATGATACAAAAGTGGCGATCCCATTATATTATAATAAACAAAAAAAACATGATAATCTCTATCTTTTCTATCCACATACATATATAAATAATAATATAAAAGAAAAACATAATTCATAACATATATACATACGTATATACAAATATATGTATATTAATAAAATAAATAAACAAATAAAATACTAATAATAAACTGCACACGGTAGGCATACTTAAAAACATATTTATGCTATTATTTACTTGCTCTCAGAGCTATATATATAATTATTATAAAAGAGCTGTGAATTGAAAATCTCGGAACCATTACATTTAACTAGAATCCTGAGTAGAGGTCTTAGTTACTCCTTCAGCTATCTGCCAGTAAAAGTCCCTTTAAAATCGATCCTGTCATTCAAGAAATTATCTGAAACAAACAAAAAGACGGACAGGCAGGCAAATGATATGATGAATATTAAAACTTTCATCTCTCCTCTTCTCTCCTCTTCTGTGTTGGCACAAGAACTCAAGCCAGCAGACCATCGATTACGTCGTGAATTTGCTGATTGGGCGCTTGAAATGATGGAAATGGACACCGAATTTCATAGGAAAATCATGTTTCTAGAATGAACAAATTAGGAATTGAATAAGTATTTCATTTACATTGGAAAAATTTTAAAATATTAATTAATTTGTGGGGAAAAATTAATAAAATTATATAAATAATAAAAAAATATAATATTGGGGGTAAAGTATGTTTTTAAGAAAAAATATAAATTTTTACAGTTAAATAGTATTGTATAAGAAATTTGAAATAAAATGGGGAAAAAAATTACAAAGTAAATTAAATTTTTTTATCTTGTGCTAACAGAGTTTATTAAAAAAGTAAATGTAGAATAATGATTTTTAATAATTAATTAGAAATGAAATGTTAATCGTTTTTAAATATATCTACTTTTTTAGAAAATAATGTAATTATTCATTTAAAGTATTTAATTATTTATTATACTATTAAATTTTAAAATTAAATATATTAAGGGCAAGCTTTACTTTAAAGATTTAAAATACATAAAATATTTTTTAAATGTATATTGTTTAAAAATGAAAATTTATTATAAAAAAATTTAATTAATATTTATTTTTTATAAAAAAAATTTGAACAAGTTTATTAAAATTATTCAAATTATTTCTCTTATTTTTTTCATCCTATTATTAGATTTATATTATCAATAATTATTTGAATATTAATTCCTTATTTATTTAATATAGTTAAAATTAATTTAGGATTATTATTTTTTTATGTTGTACTAGAATTGGTGTTTATACCTTATTAATTGGTAGTTGACCTTCTAATAGAAATTATTCGTTATTAGGGGGCGAGCAGTAGTTCAAACAATTTCTTATGAAATTAGATTATCATATTATATTAATTTTAATATCTAGAATAATTATAGTTAGAGATTTTAATTTAGTAAAATAATATGTTTTATTTCTTCTATATTAGCTGAAACAACTCGAACTCCTGTTGATTTTGCTGAGTGGGGAAGAGAATTAGTTTCTGCTTTAATATATAATAATAATATTTGCTTTAATTTTTTAGCAGAATATTCTAGAATTTTATTTATATGAATATTATTTGTAATTATTTTTTAGGGGGCTATGAATTAATTTATTTTTATTTAAAATTGGTATTTATATCTTTTTTTCATTTGAGTTCGTGGAACTTTACCTCGATATCAATATGATACATTAATACATTTATGTGGAAAGAGATATTTACCAGTTTCTTTAAATTATTTATTATTTTTTTTAGGCTTAAAAATAATTTTTAATTAATAAAATAAATTTAGTATAAATTAATAGAATATTATTCTTCCTTAAGTTTTCAAAACAATCGCTTTTATAAGCTCATTAATCAAATGATAAAAAATAATTTATCTCAAAATTTATTTAAAATTGGATTAATAATAAAATAAGAGAAATAAATTAAAGTTAGAATTTGGCCAGTAATATAAGATATTTCTACAGGTCGTGTTCCAATTCAGGTTAGTAAGATAACAGTTATAACTATAATTCAGAATAAAATTTGATTTAAAGCGTAAAATTGAATACCTCGTAAAATTATAATAGATATTACTAAAGCACACTAAGTTAGATCCTAAATACAAGGGACCGTTTAAAGTCGTAGAATTGCTCGAAGGTGATCGCTATCTGTTAAAACAGTTATCTGGTAATAGAACCTATAAGTATGCTCACGATCGCTTACGAAAGATTCCTCTTACTGAAGTACCTGCTGAGTTAGATTTGTTGGATGATAGTGATGAGGGAAGCACCACTAGTAAATAGAGCACATACCATGGCTATTGGTCGTCCGTCGTCGTAGACCCGGGTCTCATAGGAGACGATTGTTGTGTTGGCTATGTATTGACATGGGACTCGTAGAGTCTAGATGAAGTGTTGATCGTATCACATGAGGTGATGACGATATGGGTGACAATAGTTTTTGTCACTAGCTGCCGAGTCAGCCGGGCCATGAGCGTTGTATGTGATCTCAATATGTTAATGAGGTGTGTAATAATAAAACTTTTGTTTAATAACTGTTGGAGAAACCTCTCGCCTGCGAATGAACAAGATAAATTAAATAACAAAAACTACTGTTTTTGTTTTTTTGTTTTTGTGATTATTTTAACTGCTGAATAGAGATGATGAGAGGTGCCTGTAAAAGGAAATTGTGAGAACGTAGTGGCGTCTACGAGTTGGAGGGATCCGATGTTACGGAAAGCGCACGTTGTGTTGGAAAGAACGCAAAAGGCGAAGGAGCCAAAGTTACGTCCGCCTCAGTCGGCGATAGTCACGCTGAAACTACAGCCAGCTGCCGCCGACAAAGTCACCTACAGCGACGTCCTGACCCCAGTCAAAGAGAACATTAAACTCGAAGACCTGGATATCAGTGACGTGCGCTTTAGTCACCAAAAAGGCGCCAGGATGCTTGAGCTGCCTGGCGCCAATAATGGTGACAAGGCGGACGCGCTTGCCCAATGGCTGCGCGGGATTCTTAGCCTCCTCGGGGCTAAGAACCCCGTTGGTCAAAAGGTGTTGTGTCGAGGCCAGTGAATTGTGGCAAAAACAAAGTCATAGTTTATCTAAATTATTTCATAGAAAACCTCAATCAAGTACAATTCATATATCAATCGTTCAAAATGATTATACATATAT
The DNA here is from genome assembly GCA_032432895.1 of Dryadula phaetusa. Lineage (NCBI taxonomy): Eukaryota > Metazoa > Arthropoda > Insecta > Lepidoptera > Nymphalidae > Dryadula > Dryadula phaetusa. The sequence continues at coordinate 2,126,786 of JAOYRS010000096.1, read as the reverse complement.
GCCTCTCAGCCTCAATGTATGCCAAAACCTAGCAAAACGGCTCTCATCTTCTCTCTTCTTCTCTCCTCTCCTTTCCTCTTCTCTCCTCTTTCTCCACTTCCCTAACCGTATCTCCTCTCCTTTACACCTCATCCCATCGCTCCGCTTCTCTCCGCTCCTCTCCGCGTCTATCCTCTAACCTTCTCTTCTTTCCACATCTCTCCGGTTCTCTACTCTTCTCCTCTTCTGTAATATTTTCTCACCTTCTCTCCACTTCGCTCATCTTCGCTCCTCTTTTCTCCTCTTATTTCCTCTGCTCTCCCGCCTCTCTCTTCCTATCTCCTCTCCTCTTCTCTCCTCTTCTCTCCTCTTCTCTCCACTTCTCTACTCGTTTCTCCTATTCTCTCCTCTTCCATCCACCCCTCCCCTCTTCTCTCCGCTTATCACATATTCTCTCCTCTTCTCTCCTATCCTATTGTCTTCTCTCCTCCTTTCTACTCGTTTCTCTCCTCCTCCCCTCTTTTTCTCTCTTCTCCACTCTTCTCTCTTATTCTATCCTCTTCTCTTTTCTTCTCTCCTCTTTTCTTCTATTCTCACCTCTTATTCTACTCTTCTCCCCTATTCTCTCCTCTTCTCTCTTCTTTCCTCTTCTCTCATCTTACCTCCTGATCTCTCTTCTCTCCTCTTCTCTTGTCTTCTGTCATCTCTTATCTACTATCTACTATCAACTAGTTACTAACTCTAGTCAATTTCAACAGTTTCACTGTAAACTATTTCTAAGAAGGCTCTCCGTTTCTCCGCACTTTTGCCGTGCATACATGTTTGGGAAGAGAGTACATGTTGCGTGTTTTGTTTATCTTATTATAAAGGTACTTACCGATACGCATTCCATCTGAAAGTGGGGCAAGTACTATAGGGGCAAGTCCTCACAATCCACATACAGCCGAGTGGTGGAGTGCCTGAAGTGCTTTTAGGTGACCTTGAGAACAGCCCTTTGCTTTTTACTAATTATTTATTTTTAAATTTTTAATTTAAAAATAAATATTTTTAAATTTATAATTTAAAAATAAATATTTTTAAATTTATAATTATTATATTAGTTCGGATTCCATCATCAAAAAATCAAGAATTCCACACTTATGATAAGATAAGATAGATATAAGTATATAGACTTTAGGATAGATAAATATGTATGACTCATTCCCGTACTAGATATTAGTACAATGCCTCAAGACTTTGAGTGTATTTGTAGTAATACAAGTGTTTAGTTGACACCTCTGATGTGGATGTACCATTTCATTGAGTACATGCCGTTGACACTGTTGGTCTTTACAGCGACACTAGGAGGGTGAGGGAAGAGGAACCGTGCGAAAAATAGCAAGCACTGATGTGGTTGCTTGGGGAGTCGGTTACCGCAAGGAGCTCAAATCTTGATTTGCTAGAAAAAACCTTGCTTCGTCGGGAAAATAAAAATGTCAATATTACTGAAATTTTAATTAATTAGGCATCTTTTAATTGAATCCGAACCCAAACACTGACTATAAATGTATATATGAATACAAGAGATTATCATGTTTTTATTTTTGTTTATTATAATATATTTGGATCGCCACTTTTGTATCATCATCTGTACCTTTTTAAGAAAATTTTCCGCTTAAAATACAATAAACATCAACTATTTATAATGACATTTGTTTTCAAGCTGTTAAATAAATAATATGTTAATAATATATAAAATAAAGAGGAGAAGAAAGCTAGACTCGACGCACTTTTACCAGAGAAATTACCAAAATATAATCATAAAAATGGAGAGTTTACAAACAAGCTTGCGCAGAGAGAATCACCATTTTGTATAATGTGCTGTCAAAGTACAAAATTAGCTCTAGCTTTTGCTCACAATTCAGTCCATTTTGTTACAAGGTTTATGAACACTACTGCCTGTGACTAATCTGTTGTCGACTAAACTATGTCATCGTTAAATTCGTGGACAAATAATCAAATTAGCATTCTGGTGGTTATAATATATTTCAATCTCTTGAAACGCCATCTATTATTTGAATCCAAAAGGATTTTATAAAATCACTTTGTACTTTGGCAACACATAATACAAAATGGTGATTCTCTCTGCGCAAGCTTGTTTGTAAACTCTCCGTTTTTATGATTATATATTTGGCAATTTCTATGGAAAAAGTGCGTGGAGTTCGGCTTTCTTCTCCTCTTTATTTTATATATTATAAACATATTATTTATTTAACTGCTTGATAACAAATGTCATTATAAACAGTTGGTGTTTTGTATTTTAAGCGGAAAATTTTCTTAAAAAGGTTCACATGATGATACAAAACTGGCGATCCAAATATATTATAATAAACAAAAAAAACATGATAATCTCTATTTTTTCTATCCAAATACATATATAAAGTGAAAAATATAAATACATAAATAAACGTATTCATATATACATTTATTGTCAGTGTTTGGGTTCGGATTCAATTCAAAGATGTCGCTACAAGTCAATTTTTAATGTAGTTTGAATCGCCTAATTAATTAAAATTTCAGCAATATTGAAATTTTTATTTTCCCGACGAAGCAAGGTTTTTTCTAGCAAATCAAGATTTGAGCTCCTTGCGGTAACCGACTCCCCCAAGCAACCACCTCAGTGCTTGCTATTTTTCGCAGGGACCCTCTTCCCTCACCCTCCCAGTATCGCTGTAAAGACCAACAGTGTCAACAGCATGTACTCAATGAAAGAGAAAATTAGCCATTTTCTGGAAATCACTGTAATGTTTCATCCACATCAGAGGTGTCAACTAAACACTTGTATTACTACAAACACACTCAAAGTCCTCAGCGGCATTGTACTACTAATATCTAGTACGGGAATGAGTCATACATATTTATCTATCCTAAAGTCTATATACTTATATCTATCTTATCTTATCTTAAGTGTGGAATTCTTGATTTTTTGATCATGGAATCCGAATTAATATAATAATTATAATATTCTTTAATGTACACCCATGAGAGATACAGTACAAAAAAATAATAAGTAGCGGGAAAATATACAAGAGGCGAAATTACCGCTAAAACAACGATCTGTTCCTGGCAACATTAAAGCTGAGGATATAAAAAGATGAAAATGGGTTGGGGTGATTATAAATAATAGTATAAAAGAAAAACATAATTCATATGATATATACATAAGTATATACAAATATATGGATATTAATAAAATAAATAAACAAATAAAATACTAATAATAACACACGGTAGGTATACTTAAAAAAATATTTATGCTATTATTTACTTGCTCTCAGAGCTATATATATATAATAATTATAGAAGAGCTGTGAATTGAAAATCTCGGAATCATTATATTCAACTAGAATCCTAAATAGAGGCCTAAGTTACTCTTTAGTACTTCAGCTATCTGCCAGTGAAAGTCCCGTTAAAATCGATCCAGTCATTCAAGAAATTATCCGGAATAAACAAAGAGACGAACAGGCAAAAATTATAAAAAATGTTGATATATTTGCCACATATATATATATATATATATATATATATATATATATATATATATATATATATATATATACGAAAGCTTAAGTTATGGGGTTTCCCATAACTTAAGCTTTTGGGGGAAAATAAACTAAACGGAAACATTTTGATTTTCTTCGACACTGGCTGATACGGCGGCAATATTTTCTTCACTACGGCCTGTCCGTTGTCGTGTTGGTGGTCTACTATCGTGCAAAGAATATTCACTTTCCAGTTGTTGGATTATGCGACGTATAGCGAGCTCAGACGGTGCACCATGACGACCATAATTAGCACGAAATGATCTTCGAGTAGAGACAATACTTCTCGAATTCGGATAGAAAATTTGGACAATTTCCAAACTTTGAGGTAACGTGAACTTGTTCATGATCAAATGGCAAACATTACTGAACACAAAACAACACAAATGTCAAATTCTAAACAACCAAGATGGCGGCTGTGAGCTATCAAAATCCTATCATCTTTATTGGGAAACACTTCGATTTTCCTTTTATATATAGATTATGATAAATTTATTGAACTATACTAATATTTACTTAAGGTATAATATGATACAAATATATATATATATATATATATATATATGTATATATATATATATATATATATATATATATATATATATGTATATATATATGTAATGAAATGATATTTCATTATTCCAAAGTTGCTGCGCTCCGAGCGTTTATAATCTGTAGCTGAAAGTCAGTTGAATGACAGAGAATGTTTAGATTATTTTGAACTTTGATTTTGAAAGAAAATAAAGAGATATAATAGAGGAGGCGATATTAGTGAACTTTAAATGTCGTTCCTTTGTATTTTTAGAGAAACAATTTGTGTTTTATTTTGAGCATCCTCAAAAACCATCTTATAAAACGATATTTTTGTTAACTAAAATGGACCGACTGCAATTTGAATTTACGATAACAGCCTCAAATTATGGCAAATCTAATATATTAACCATAACCTTGATATCTACAGAATAAGGAAAATGTTATGTTTTACCTGAAGAGCTGAAGTCAGTGACTCATCATACATATATTATCAAGATGAACACTTTCTCAAAAATAAAAAAATAGCATAAAGAAAAGGCATCAAAGTAGAAAAATATGGATAAAATTGGATGAAGATCTTAAGAAAACATATCTAGATGAAGAAGGTAATATGCAATTTTTAGATCAATATTTAGAAGAAATGAGCTTAAAACAACCAGTAGGCAAAAGTGACAATTTGCAATATACCTGGGTTTATATTAAATAAATTAAACAGGGATGAACTTAATGACACTACTGATTTGTTCAGTGAGATAAGAAAATATGTAGGTATGATGTACAAGAAAAACTCAAGTACAATAAAAAGCGCTCCATTCCTTTATAAAAATAAAACTAACGATAAGAAACCATGTAGGAATAAATGTCGTCCGCATCGATTTCATACACTTCAGGAAAAAAAATCGTTCAACATGTCACGATAACGGTCGCCATTGACAGTAACAGGCCTTCGTCGTTTTTAAAAAAGTACGGCCCAATGATTTCACCGTACCATAATCCGAACAGTCCAACCAAGCAGTCAATTTTTCAGGATGTAATGGTGTTTCATGAACCACTCTTGGATTTGACTCACTCCAGTAACGACAATTCTGTATGTTCACATAACCATGGAGCCAAAAGTGAGCCTCATCTGAAAAGATGATTTTCCTATGGAATTCAGTGTCCGTTTCCATAATTTCAAGCGCCCAATCAGCAAATTCACGACGTAATCGATGGTCTGCTGGCTTGAGTTCTTGTTCCAACACAATCTTATACGGATGTAGGCCAAGATCCAGAAAGATTCGAAACCGCGTCTTTTGCAATCTGACTGCTAAGCCAAGAACAAAACGGGGAACAAGAGTCGCAGGTTCAAATCCCGCTGTTCAAATTTTTACACGTTTCTTCAAAATATTAATGGAATATTTTTTTTACTAAGCTATTGTTTATTTTAAGGAGAATATGTTTATAAAATAATTACTTAAAGTTTATGCAGTGTAACCCCTGTATAACGACCCTCGATTTAACGTATGTTTCGATATCCTACAATACGCAATTTCGATGTAAAAGTTGGACAAACATACTTGATTATTTAACACGTTAAACGCCAAGAAGAAATTGCATATTTTCTCTCTCGGTCAGTGATCGTCGACTGTTAATCTCTCTATTCGGGCCATGTCAGTCAGTCAATGCTGACCCAGGTTTAATATGTTGATAATTAATTGACAAAGTTTACTTTTGTCAATTGAAGCTCACTGAACCCCGACAGTCGCGTACCACAAATTATATCAACGTGCGACATCCTACAAACATCGCTGACGCAACTCAAGACAGCAACAGTCAAGATATAATCATCCAACATCTTCGTAGCAGTTCACCTAAGCTAATTATATCAGCCTCAGTGACGCTCAGCAACATTGGTTTATGCCACCGACAACGAAATCTCTTTAAACATTAAATCAAAAACTCTATGAAAGACGACTCGGCCCGATGACGCACGACATCGCCGACGTCGACGAGCTCGGCCGCCCTATTACATGCTCAACTGCAACTTCTTTTTTTACACGAACGCAATCTGTTCATTACATACTATGTTAAATATTCTGTAATTTTATTATAGTTTATTATTATATAGGGTTACTCAAGGTATGTACAAAAGTACATACCTTTAGTAACCCTATTTTAGTAACCCATTTGTTTTTGTCGCTGGGAAATGCTTTTTACATAGACCATCCGTGCGTATGGCAAACTTGCCTTACGGACGGATGATACTGTGGGACTCATCAGATCTACCTGATACTGTCCACTAAAACCCAGCGGAAACCATCTACACCTAAATAAGGCGCCGCAGGATCGCTTGCACACACCACTACAACCTCCGTGTTCGGCCCACTTGTTGTGGGCCACCTTCGCCTTCAAAGTGCTCCAGGGTTTCTTCTACAGCACCCGCAGCCTCATGATCCATGATGAGCATCATGATCCTCCCGTAGTAGTTCCTCTAGGGTAGGGGAAGTTGAAAATGCGTATACTGTCTTCTTCAAGCTCCTTGCCTGCGGCTTCGGAGCGGATTCGGAGCAAGGCATGGCGTTGCGGGGTTTATGCGGGGCATTCGGCCAGAATGTAATGCGCCGAATCGACAGGCGCATTACACTCGTGGCTCACCGACGACACCGCCTGACGTGCAATTTAGTGCAAGTATTTGCCGAAGCAACCGTGTCCCGTCAGTACCTGCACTAACCTGAACGTCGGGACCCCAAAACTTCTATTGACAAAATGATCTAGGTGGGGCCTCACCGTCTCCACCGTTGCTAAGCCTGCCGCCGAAGACCTCAGGTCCTCCTTCTATCGTCAGATCAGGGCTTCATCCGCTCTTCTCCTGATCCGCACGATACTCTCCTCCGATGGCCGTTCACTTTGCGACCGTTCACTTGCATGGAATACATGAACTCTGGCGAACACTTCCGTCTGCAATTCCCAAGGCGGATCGCCCGCCAAGACAGTAGCTGCGGTCCAAGACACAGTACGGTATCCCCGTATTGCCTTCACCGCTATGACCCTCTCCGTTTTTCGCAATTGGGCCCTGTTACAAGCGGTGAGAGCATCTGCCCATACGGGTGCACCGTATAGCGCCATGCATCTCAACACACTGACATAAAGCCGTCGGCATGGAGAATCCGGCCCACCGACATTCGGCAGTAACCTGCCAAGGGCCTCGGCGGAGCTCATAAGCCTCGGCGGAAGCTGAACGAAGTGCGTCGTAAACGACCATCGGCCATCAAGAATAACATCCAGATATTTCATCTGAGCCTGTACCTCCACCTTCTGACCCTGGATGTACAGAGTAGCTCCTCGTGGGGGACCCTTGCGTGGGCCATGGAAAAGGAGGGCCTCAGTCTTGGGCATGGAGACCCTCAGACCCAGCGCTTTAATGCGGTCAACAACAAGTTGGATGCCGGCCACGGCCACGCGTGCTACCTCCTGATAAGTCGATCCCCGGGCTGTGACAAGAGTATCATCCGCATAGCAAATGAAAATCATCCCGGGGAGTAGACGGCCACGCAGGAGCCAATCGTATCCAATATTCTACAGTATCGGCCCCAATACCGACCCCTGTGGAACACTACAACTGACTCTTCGTCGTCCGATCCGACCATCCCCCCCAATCCACAGGACTACTCCTTCCATATTGTTTTACATTTTTCTTTTATAAAATAAATACAATCCGAATAAACAAGTAACACTTCGATCACGTAACCATCTTGTACAAGCATCTTTGGCAAATTTATCGACTTTCTCATTGCCGCTGATTCCCACATGAGAGGGAATCCATTGTATTAAAACATATTTATTCAAAGATCTCAATTTTAATATTAACTCAATAATAGTATTGGCTATCGGTGTTCCTCGAAAAGTCGAGGTACAACGAGCCAAACGAACGAATCAGTAAGTATAATAAATTTATCGAAGTTTATTGTCTCGGTGTAGGATAACGCTTCCGCCAAGGCAATCAGTTTCGCGTACATAGTGGAAACTTTATAACTATTTCTTAATCTCATATTGGTGTCTGATTGAGGATCATAAAAAGCAATTCCAATTTCATAATTTTCAATTGATGCATCGGTATATAATTTATAATAATTTGAAAATTCTAAATTTAAATAAGTTATACATTTCATACGAATATCAAGTACACTATAAAATCATTTAGGTTTATAAGGAATTTCTAGCTCAATATGTTGGTCTAAATCAATTTTTGAAATCCACACACTTAACTTAAACATTTCCAGTAGTTTGCTTCTATGAATCGGTAAATTTTGAGTTCCATTAAATAATGTAACTAATAATGGTTTCTTCTTTCTGACCCAGTATGAATTTTGATTAAAAACTCTTCCGATATGATTGGTACAGTGGAGCTTACCGATTTATTCTCATCTATATTTATATTAAAAAATTATATCAATATAATCCTATAATAATGAATTAAATAGAAACATATTAATAAAATAATGTTAATGAAATGAAATGATTTCAATAATATATTTAAAATTTAATAAATTAATATAAGTTTTTAATAAACCATTCTTAATATATTTAATATAAAAAAAATTCTTTTAAAAATAAGCTAAAATAAGCTTTTGGGTTCATACCCTAAGTCTAAAGGAAATTCTTTTTTCTTCAAAGTAAAGTGCTTGCTAAAAGGATTATTCTGATAGGATAAATAATGTAATTATTTACCTTTATTATATTTTATAGAATTAAACTGTGTCTAATAATTTCAAAAAATATTGTGCATCTTACACTAAAATATAATTTGTAAAAATGAATTTAAATTCCATTCTTAGATTTTTCTTATTTTTAATTTTATTTATTAATAATTCTAATAAAATATTTTTTTTATTTATTGTATTCTTTAGAACTATAATTTCTATTTCTTCCAATTCTTGACTAGGATGTTGAATTGAAATAGAAATTAATTTTCTAAGATTTATTTCCCTTATTTCATCCCCCAATAATGTTCTTATTTCTGAAGCCTCATTAAAATATTTCCTCACCTAATCTATTGCTTCAATTAATTTTTTATTTTCTATTTTATTAAATTTATTTTAATAAAAATATTCTTATCTGATTATTTTTCATCAATTATTATAAATTCAGCAATATTAATAAAAATGGGTTCAGCCTCCTTTCATTTCTGATTCCCTAATATTATAGAAGGGCTGAATTTATTTAATAGATTTCTTTTAATAAAATTACATAAAATTTCACCTATAGTTTTATTATCTCACAATATAAATTTAAAATTTTTAATTTTTATTACTGTCTGAAATGTTGTAATTGGGGTTATTGGAAGATTTAATCAAACCTCTTGACAAAAACTAATAGCTTTTTCTTCTATTAACAATATTGGCTGATTAATTTCAGCCTTAATAATTAGAGGAAATTTATGAAGACTATATTTTTCATTTTATTCAATATTCTTATTTATTACATGTTTTTGTTTTTATTTTGTATTACTAATTTTTTTTTATTAATTAATTATTTAATTATAATTTCAATTTTTTAATTCAATTTTCAATTATAATTATTTTTTTATCTCTAGGAGGTCTCCCCCCTTCTTAGTATGTTTCCCTAAATGATTAATTACTAATTATTTAATTTTCAATTATTATTTTATTTTTTAAATGAAACTATTTTAACCGGATTAATACCGTATATTTTTGTGTATTTTGGCGGACTACTGTAAAGTGTTCGAAACGTCAGGTGTCCAAAATGTATATTCCAATACCAAAATATATTCGATTAATCCGGTTAAAATACTTTTATTTTAATTTTTTTTTATCGTTAATTTTTTTATCACTAAAATAGTCAGTTTAAGTATATTATCTATTTTTATCCGAATTATTTATTCATCATTTATATTTTTTTTCTTTTAAATTAAAATGATATAAAATTTTTATTAAAATAATTTATTTTGTGTAATTTATTTTTTTAATATAATTTCATTAACGGGCATAATTATTATAACCTTATTTTTTTTGCAAATAAGGTTTTAAATTAACATAAATTAATAATCTTCAAAATAACTTATAAAGAAATTCTTTAAGCCTTATTTTTAAAAGTTTTAATATTTTTTACAATTATACCTTAAAATCTGCTTTTTAAATCATTTTTCAATGTAAAACTTAATAAAAGAGAAAATTCTTTTAACCTCAGCCATTTTATTTGCAAAAATGACTTTTTTCTACAAATCATAAAGATATTGGAACTTTATACTTTATTTTTGGAGTTTGAGTAGGAATAATAGAAACATTTATAAGTATTTTAATTCGTATGGAATTGGGTAATCCAGGATGATATAACCGACCAACATCTCCGTAGCAGTTCTCCTAAGCTAATTATATCAGCCTCAGTGACGCCCAACAATATTGCTGCCTCTCTATATATGCCACGCAACAGTTCTGACATTCAGTACGGAGTAACCTGAAATCTCTTTAAACATTAAGTCAAAATCTTTATGAAAGACGATTCGGCTCTACGACGCACGACATCGCCGACGTCGACGAGCTCGGCCGCCCTATTACATGCACAACTGCAACTTCTTTTATTACACGAACGCAATCTGTTCATTACATACTATATTAAATATTCTATAATAATCTTATAGTCTATTATATATATATATATATATATATTGTTATGTGTACTTTTAATAGACATATTTGATATAAATATTGAAACATATTTATATTTCAATATGCACATAAGTACATACCATTACACACTTTCCACCGAGACAATGACAATGGGCGCACTTTGTCTTATCAGAGCGAGGAAGTGAAAATAATTTCAAATATAACTCCTCCGAGTGGGGATCGAACCCATGACCGATTGCGTTCACAGTCAGGCGTTGTCCCACTGCGCCACGAGCTACCTCCTATTAGATTTTTAATGTAATTTAGTTTTTGATTTCCAGAGCTACCAAGGTTGATGCTTTCCTACATCAAGTATGTGACGTTGCCCGGCCTTACTTGTGAGTTGGACGTGTTCTTAGATCTGGCCGCGCTTTGTTCTGTATTCGTCAGTGCCAGATCCAGAGGGCAGGTGCTGGAGGAGAAACTGGAGGAGCGCTCTGAGATGGTGAGTTTTATAGTGAGGTTTATAGTGTAATATGTTGGGATAATAACGCCAGGATTAGCAAAATAGGTGGCTCCAAACGCAACCTGCCATTCGAAAGTCAACGTGCCCTGTGTTTTTATTGACGACTTGTATAGAAGTCGGACTAAGAAAGAGAAGTCCTAGCTTGGAGTTGATATGTCATTGACATGAAAAAGATTGGCTTTTAAAGTTAATTAACTTACTTATCAGTCATGGAATAGTACCAAAACAAACGGGATCGCCTCGTTCTACGTCTTCTCTTCGACACCTATTCCATATGTCGTGTTACACACACGACATAAGGAATATGTGCGTCACAAGTTTTCCATTCCACTCTAAACAACAGACTTGAATGGTATTTTGAAAGGTCCAATACCTTTTCGGCATCCATGTTTTGATAACCTAAGTAGGTTACCTTTTTTAGTCAATCAGGATTTGGTCAAGGGAGTTCTTCGCCTTGCTATTTCATTGACATAAATGAAGTGTAAAATAATATACATATACTTCTAGATACGTTAAAGGAAGCCGGGTGTTGCAGCCAGGGTTAAGCTCAGGGAGGTCTAATCAATCTAAGTAAAAGTATTGATCTCATGTAGTATATACGAGAAAAACTGTCCACTGTCCACTGTCCAAACTACTAGATATGTTTAAGTTCTAGTATAGTTTAGTGGAAATTTCTTTAAACCTAAACGATTTTATAGTGCACTTGATATTTGTATGAGATGTGTAACTTATTTAAATTTACAATTTTCAAATTATTATTAATTATATACCGAATTCCACCTGCGAGTTGAGTACAAGCAATATGTCTGATTCAGTGGAAGCAGAGTACGGAGTGTCTTGACACTACGTACTTTCTGTATACTCTGCTATGCGGGATAGAAGCGTGAAGCTAAAAAAAATATACCATTGCATCGATTGAAACTAATAAAATTGGACTTGCTTTTTGATCCTTAATCAGACACTAATATGAGATTACGAAATAGTTGCAAAGTTTCCATAATGTGCACGGAACTGATTACCTTAACTGAAGCTTGGTCGTACATCGAGACAATTGATTTTGATAAATATATTATACTTTTTAAATAAAACTATTTTAAACGGAATAATCGCGTACATTTTGGTATTCGAAAATACGTCTTTGGAAACCTGACGTTTCGAACACTTTACAGTAGTCCATGGTAACAGGTAGACTCAACTCAACGGCTACCAAAATAAGCAATTTATCCGTAAAAAATAGTTTCATTTAAAATGTGTAAGAATCGCGAAAATCAAAGATCTTATTAAAACAAGGTTCATAGCAATGTAAGAAATATTATAAATTTTTTCTGTTACGCGCCATCTTTGTTTTGCTTAAACTTTATCTAATTTAGCTTTATTTAACCAATTCCTTTAAAGTTTTAAATAGTGCATCGCTTTTCTACAAATGACATCATTAATGAATTTCCCTTCTTACATGTGTACACCAATACACACACATACACGCAAATGCGAACACGCGCTCACACATTTTTTTATTACTATCTTGGTTTTAAAATCTTAGCAAAGCCATGGTCATAAATATCCATAAATTATAAGAAATTTGTGTTTTTATGTTAATGTAAATTTCTAAGGAAATTTATTTTAAGAATGTCCATTGACAGTACATTTAGAGTCGCTTAAGGTAAATTTATTAAGCAAAGTAAAATATGACTTTAATATTTAGTCACTTTTTTTCTGTTGCCGAGAGTGAGATGGAGAGAGACTAAAAGTAAAGACATATGTGCAAGAAGTGGACTTCTTGCATATTAACGGCTAATAACCTGCATAGCGAGATAGTTAGAGAGAACCTAGTGTCAATAGGGTAGCAGGGCATCCACGTGTCCACATTCATATGTGAAATTATTTTAAAGCGTTCGCGTATGATTTCAATCGTCCACACATGATTTCACCCGCCCACATGTCATTTCACCCGTCCACATATGAATCCAATAGTCCACACCTATTTCACTTGTCATCATATGATTTAACTCGTCCATCTTATGATTTCACCCGTTCACACATGTTTCACCAGTCCACATATGATTTCACACGTCCACACATGTTTCACCCATCCTCATATGAGTCCACTCGTCCATATATGATTTCACCCGTCCATATATGATTTCACCTGTCCAAATATGATTCCACCCATGCATACATGTTTCACCTGTCCACATATGATTTCCCCCGTTCACATATAATTTCACTCGTCCACATATGATTTCACCCGTCCATATATGATTTTACCCGTTCACACATGTTTCACCCGTCCACATATGATTTCACCCGTCCACACATGTTTCAGCCGTCCACATATGATTTCACCCGTCCACATATGTTTCACCCGTCCACATATGGTTTTACCTGTCCACATATGATTTCACTCGTCCACATATGATTTCACCTGTCCACATATGATTTCACCCGTCCACACAAGTTTCACCCGTTCACATATGATTTCACCCGTTCACATATGATTTCACCTGTCCATATATAATTTCACCTGTCCAAACATGTTTCACCCGTCTACATATGATTTCATTCCTCCACACATGATGTAACACGTCCACATATGACGGATAAAATCATGTGAACGAATGAATCATGAATACATATGATGTCTTCACTCATCTATATTTGACGTCACGCACATATCTACATGTGATTTCCAAAATTAATCATAAATAAATAAATGGACGGGTGAAACATGTATGGACGAGTGGAATCATATGTGGACAGGTGAAACATGTGTGGACGGGTAAAATCATATGAGGACGAGTGAAACATGTGTGGACTGGTAAAATTATATGAGGACGTATGAAACATGTGTGGATGGGTAAAATCATAAATTAGTAATTTATAAAAAAAACCTATAAAAATTTAAATGCAGCGGGATTCAAATCCGCATGTCTTATTCCCCATCTGAGCGCTCTAATCACTAAATTATAAGTGCTATGCTTTTGTTACAAAGTTATTTATGTTGTTAGTATCTATACAAAGATTTATACAATTATCTAAAAAACACGTAAAAAGCTTCAACTGTTAGCAAGCGTTCAGCATTACCGTCCAGGACAATCTGAAACATGGCCGGTTTCTTTTTTGGAGGCATAGGTTCGAATCCTGCTGCGTTTAAATTTTCACATACATTTTTGCTACACAAAGATTATTTCCAAGAAATAATCGTAGAATAATCTAAATTTATTAAAAATATTATATCTATTCAAGTAAATAAAGCATCTACACAGTCTGCCCTCAAAATATATTCAGCCGTTCTAGAGATTCATATTCAGGCATACAAAACAAATGTAAAATATGCTTATTTAAGTCTATGTTATAAACATACATTCTAATAACCTTACATAAGTATGTTTATTTTTTCTCAGCTTCACTCCTTTGCGGGATGCATAGCAGGGTAAACAGAAAGTACTTAGTGTCAAGACACTCCGTCTCGCTTTCCATTGCGAAATCGAAACATTGCGTGTTGAATGGTGGAACTTAACGCCGCATTTTATCCTACCAGATCGAGAAAGTGAAAAAAAATAAATATAATCATTTCGGGAGATCGAACTCACAACCGATCACGTTTACAGTCAGACCGCAACAATTATAAATGTATATATAATGAGACTATTTATGTAATTATAATATTTATTATTATTGTTATAAAATAATTACAAGCTGGACATTGCGCTATGCATAATTCTTCATGCGCCGGCAAATACGCCTCCTTGCCGAGATCACTTTGACAGAACTGGGCTATCTGTTAGAAAAAAATAAATAATATAAGAAATCACATGTAGATATGTACGTGACGTGAAATATAGACGCGTGAACACATCACAATATGATGTGTTCACGATTCATTCGTTCACATGATTTCACCCGTCATGAATGATGTCATGAATGAACCCGAAATCATATGTAGATGGGTGAAAAATGTGTAGACGGGTGAAATCATATATGGACAGGTGAAATCATATGTGGACGGATGAAATCATATGTGGACGAGTGAAATCATATGTGGACGGGTGAACGGGTGTGTATGGACGGGTGAACGGGTGTGTGTGGACGGGTGAAATCATATGTGAACGAGTGAAATCATATGTGGACGGGTGAAATATGTGTGGACGGGTGAAATCATATGTGGACGGGTGAAACATATGTGTACGAGTGAAATCATATGTGGACGAGTGAAATCATATGTGGACGGGTGAAATATGTGTGGACAGGTGAAATATGTGTGGACGGGTGGAATCATATATGGATGGGTGAAACATGTGTGGACGAGTGAAGTTATATGTGGACGGGTAAAATATATGTGGACGGGTGAAATCATATGTGGACGGGTGTAATCATATGTGGACGGGTGAAATCATATGTCTAACCTCTTGACACTAGGTTCTCTCTAACTACCTCGCTAGGCAGGTTTATTAGCCGTTAGTATGCAAAAAGTCCACTTGAGCAAATTTCTACTTGCACATATATCTTTACGTTTAGTATCTCTCCATCTCACTCTCGGCAACAGAAACAAAGTGCCTAAATATTAAAGTCATATTTTACTTTAGTTAATAAATTTACCTTAAGCGACTCTAAATGTACTGTCAATGGACATTCTTAAAATAAATTTTCTTAGAAATTTAGATTAACATAAAAACACAAATTTCTTCTAATTTATGGATATTTATGACTATTATTGCTAAGATACAAAAAAATATGTGAAAGCGTGTTCGCATGTGCGTGTGTATTAGTGTACACACGTAAGAAAGAAAATTAATTAATGACGTCATTTGTAGAAAAGTGATGCACTACTTAAAACTTTAAATAAAGCTAAATTAGATAAAGTATAATCAAAGTAAAGATGGCGCGTAACAGACAAAAATTACAATATTTTTTGCATTGCTATAAACTTCCTTTTAATAAGATCTTTGATTTTCGCGACTTTTACACATTTTAAATGAAACTATTTGAGATGCTAAGCAACGTTGGCTCGCGCCACCAACATCAGTTATCAGTAAGCTATAATGTTCATCGAACCCCGACGGTCACGTGTCGCAAGTTATATCAACGTCCAAAACCGTACAAGCATGCGACGCGAGACAACATCAGTCATGATATAACCGACCAACATCTCCGTAGCAGTTCACCTAAGCTAATTATATCAGCCTCAGTGACGCTCAGCAACATTGGTTTATGCCACCGACAACGAAATCTCTTTTTAAACATTAAGTCAAAATCTCTATGAAAGACGACTCGGCCCGACGACGCACGACATTGCCGACGTCGACGAGCTCGGCCGCCTTATTACATGCACAACTGCAACTTCTTTTATTACACGAACGCATGTGTACTTGTAATAGACATTTCATTTCCTCGCTCTGGCAAGATAGAGTTTCGCCAGGAGGAGTACAAAGTGTTTACTATTTTTAAAGTGTTATTCCACACTTAGGATTAGTAAACTACGTCAAAATTCTTAAACGTTTGTTACAACTTATGTTGTTAGCGTATCTGTAGGGAGATTTTTATAAATTTCTACTACTTAAAGATTATTAAGAAATAATCTTTTAACAAGAGAGATTGTTATTTTGTTCTAATATTAAGTTTATTAAAGTGTTGTTAGTTTAATTTTTGAAAAAATGTGTAAATAAAACGTATAAAAATGTAACAAAGTAGTTTAAAAAATAACTTTGTAAATGGAACAGATCACGTGCTGTGAAATGTAAAAAATTCTAAACAACCAATATAAGTTGCATGCACTGCGTAGGGACCTGATTCACAGATATGTTGTAAATGTTCCTTCTCCCCGCACCTCATTATTTTTTTTAGACATTGACATTTTTAAATTCGCCATATCTTTTAAATGGGATTTAAATAGTAATAAGTAAATAATATTTTAATAATTAATACAGAGGTATGAATGGTATCGTTTGAGAACTAACTGTAGATGAGACTTTTATTTAATTTACAGAAAATAATAAGTAACGGCATAAGTTAGGAAAGATAGTTCTAAAAATAACTTTTGATAGATAACTGCTAAAAATATAAATAGTGATGAATAATAAATGTAAATAGAATAATAAAATATATAAGAAAATATAAATAGAATATATAATATATTTAGTTTCGTAAACTCGAAGCTCAAAACTTGCAATTCGTAAGGAGCCCCTTCCCCCTCACCCCGCATTCGCCCCTACGCTGCCCGAGACCACATGCGCCGCGTTATCTTACTATTACATTATTAATTTTCGTTATATCTTTTGAATGGATTGTCCGATTTTAATAATTTAACAAACCGATTTCAACAATCTTTCACCATTAGAAAGCTCAATCTACACTGAGTAATATAGGCTATATTGTTTTTTTTTTCAAATAAATAGGTATTCCGAAAAAAATGCAATAATGTAAACCGAGGTGTGAAAAAAGCAGCTAAAAAAAATCAGTCATCGCGTGCGCTGCGAAAACTATTGGTGATAGAATAAAAAAATATTTTACAAAAGAGTCCGCGATACCATATGTCCAACTCAGTAGTTTACTATTGTAGTAATGCCGAAAAGAAAGGCAACAAGAATCAAATCACATTATTCCTATCTCTGTATTAATCCATACCCCATTAAACAAAATTTAATTAAAGATTATTCCAATACTTGTTAAAGATATAACGAAAATAAATAAAAAATGTTAAATTAACACCAATAAATATTGAAATAAATTAAATGTTTAGTAACTTAGGATTTAAAATTAGTCGAGTAAACAATGGGTATCAATGAAAAAATCCACCTAAAATAGCAAATACAGCTCCTATTGATAGGATAAAGTGAAAATGAGCAACAACATAATAAGATGAAAAGTAATATCAATATAAGAATTACCTAATACTACCTAGTTCATCCTCCTACTGTAAATGAGAAAATAAATTCTAAACTTCGTCATATAGAAGGTCTATAATTGATTTGAGTTCCATGTAATGTTGCTGATCAACTAAAAATTTTAATACCTGTAGGAACAGCAATAATTATAGTTGCTGATGTAAAGTAAGCTCTAGTATCAATATCTATTCCTACTGTAAATATATGATGAGCTCGAACAATAAATCCTGGTATTCCAATAGCTATTTTATCATAAATTATTCCCAAACATCCAAAATTTTCCTTTTTACCACTTTCTTGGGAGATAATGTGAGAAATTATTCCAAGTCCAGGAAGAATTAAAATATAAACTACAGGATGTCCAAAAAATCAAAATAAATGTTGATACAAAATTGGATCTCCTCCTCCTGCTGGGTCTAAAAAAGAAGTACTTAAATTACGATCAATTAAAAATATAGTAACAGCTCCAGCTAAAACTGGTAATGAAAGTAATAAAAGAAGAACTGTTATACCTACAGCTCATACGAATAAAGGTAATTGATCGAAAGATATATTATTAATTTAATATACATTAATAATAGTGGTAATAAAATTAATTACCCCTAAAATAAAAGAAATTCCAGCTAAATGTAAAGAAAAAATTGCTAAATCTACTGAAGATCCACCATGTGCAATATTTGATGATAGAGGGGGATAAACAGTTCATCTTGTTCCTGCTTCATTTCCTACAATTCTTCTAGAAATCAGTAAAATTAAAGAGGGGGAAGAAATCAAAAATTTATATTAAATATTCGAGGGAAAGCTATATCAGGGGCTCCAAGTGTTAAAGGTACTAATCAATTTCCAAATCCTCCAATTAAAATTGGTATAATTATAAAATATATAATAAATGCATGAGCTGTGACAATAGTATTATAAATTTGATCATCTCCAATTAAAGATCCTGGATTACCCAACTCTATTCGAATTAAAATACTTAGAGATGTTCCTTCTATTCCTGCTCAAAGTATAAAAATAAAATATAAAGTTCCAATATCTTTATGATTTGTAGAAAAAAGTCATTTTTGCAAATAAAATGGCTGAGGTTAAAAGAATTTTCTCTTTTATTAAGTTTTATATTGAAAAGTGATTTAAAAGCAGATTTTAAGGTATAATTGTAAAAAATATTAAAACTTTTAAAAATCATTCTTAAAGAATTTAAGTAATTTTGAAGAATTTTGAGAAAGCTATTAATTTTCCTAAAGAGGTTTGATTTAATCTCCCAATAACTCCAATTTCACCTATACATAATTTTATTATTTTATAATATAAATTTTTAATTTTTAATTTATAAATAAATAAAGTAACGGAAGAGAAGGTAATGCAATAAAATTAAAGTAATAGGTGGGAGAATAGTTAAAATTAATCCAATTATTTGACATTCTATTAAAAATCGATTACTATATTTATAAAAAAATAAATTTAATATTAAGTATGCTACTAAAATTGTAATTATAATTACATACATTTATTAGAAAAAAATAATTTGTTCTATTAAAGAAGATCTATTTTGATAGTTAATATAATCCTTTTATAAATGAGGTTTAAATATTTCTTGTTCATAATTTTATTTATTAATAATTCTAATAAAATATTATCTTTTTTATTTTATTTTTTAGAACTATAATTTCTATTTCTTCTAATTCCTGATTAGGATGTTGAATTGGATTAGAAATTAATTTATTAAGATTTATTCCCCTTATTTCATCCCCGAATAATCTTCTTAATTCTGAAGCGTCATTAAAATATTTCCTCACCCAATCTATTGCTTCAATTAATTTTTAATTTCTATTTTATTGAATTTATTTTAATAAAAATATTCTTATTTGATTATTTTTTATCTATTATTATAAATTCAGCAATATTAATAATAATGGGTTCAGCCCCCTTTCATTTCTGATTCCCTAATATTATAGGACTAAATTGATTTAATAGATTTATTTTAATAACATGACAAAAATTTCACATATAATTTTATTATCTTACAATATATACTTTAAATTTTTTAATTTTTATTATAATTTTAAATATTATAATTGGAGTTATTGGGAAATTTAATCAAACCTCTTTAAGAAAATTAATAGCTTTCTCATCTCTATTAACAATAACGGATGATTAATTTCAGCTTTAATAATAAAAGAAAATTTATGAATATTATTCTTTTTATTTTATTCAATATTCTTATTTATTAGAAGTTTTTTATATTATGTTACTAATATTTACTTTATTAATCAATTATTTAAGTATAATTTCAATGTTTTAATTATATTTTCAATAATAATTATTTTTTCATCTTTAGGAGGTCTCCCCCCTTCTTAGGATGTTTCCCTAAATTATTAAATATTAATTATTTAATTTTCAATATTTTTTTATTGTTAATTTTTATATCATGACTAGTTTAATTATATTATTTATTTATATCCGAATTATTTATTCATCATTTATATTTTTTCTTTTAAATTAAAATGATATAAAATTTTTATTAAAAATAATTTATTTTGTGTAATTTATTTTTTTTTTATATAATTTCATTAACAGGCATAATTATTTGAATCTCATTTTTTTAAAAATAAGGTTTTAAGTTAATATAAACTAATAATCTACAAAATTACTAAAAAGAAATTCTTTAAGCCTTATTTTTAAAAGTTTTAATAATTTTTACAATTATAACTTAAAATTTTGCAATTTTAAATCATTTTTCAAAATAAAACTTAACAAAAGAGAAAATTCTTTTAACCTCAGCCATTTTATTTGCAAAAATGACTATTTTCTACAAATCATAAGGTATTTTAACTTTATATTTTATTTTTATACTTTGATCTGGAATAGTAGTAGTCACTCCAGTATACGAGAAGATTCTTGGCATTTACTGTACCAATGAGAGGTGGGAGCTCGGAGCAGTGTCTCATTCTTGCTAGTTTACTGTAGGCTTCAGGGACCTTTTGAAATCCTCTTGAAATTTGACGAAAAAAGAAAAATATTTTACAAATAACGCCAACAAAATATGTCCTTTTATCAATATTTGTTCCCCAGTTTTAAGGAACTCCTAAAAATAAGAAGATTCCCAACATATGTACTGCAATCAGAAAAATTAATATGATTTGCGCTCGGCCGCAGGGGTAAGTATGGTGTCGGTCAGCGCTGACCGCTGACCAAGTGTCTAGACACCGCGTGCAGGCTACAGCGTGTCTAGACACCCGCGCGCGCGGTGTCGGCAGTGTCCGAGTCGCAGCAGGCCTGCATCGCGCGCGACGTGGCGCGGATGTCGCGCGTGATTGCGTCCAAGCTGTCGCTGGCGCAGCGCTTCACGGTGAGCGCGCTGCACTGGGCGCGGCTGCTGCGCGCGCTGTTGCTGGCCGCCGCCGACGAGCTGGCGCTCCGCTGTGTGCTGCCGGTGAGTGTTGAGACACTTTGTACGTATTGTGTGATAATGACGATGACAGTTTCTCATGTGCAACGCGCTCTCTCAGGAGCGGACTCCTGATTAACGCTCGTGTTGGTGTACCAACTGCTAGGTGAGATTTGGAAATTGAATGCGGGATTCAATTTGAATGTACTTATTATACTACTTATATTAAATTTACTAAAACTTTATATAAATTATAAATGTATATCATTTTGACACGTCTTCCAATGTCAACGTGTGCTTATCTGCGAACAGAAAAAGAGCTGGTGGATTGGAGTCGCGCCACGGCTGACGGTGGCAGCCCGGTGCCAGAGGATGCATACGAGAGAAGATGGGAGAAGACGAGAGAAGAGGAGAGAAGAGGAGAGAAATTGAAATAAGAGGAGAGAATAGGCTAGATGAGGAGGGAAGAGGAGAGAAACGGAGAGACGAGGAGAGTAGAGCAGAAGAGAACAGGAGAGACGAGGATAGAAGATGAGAGTCGAGAAAAGAAAATTAGAGAAACGAAGAGGAGAGCAGGAGAGAAGTCGAGAGAAGAGTAGGAATGGTAGAGAAGATGAGAGAAGATTCTTGGTATTTACTGTACCAATGAGAGGTGTGAGCTCGGAGCTGTGTCTCATTCTTGCTAGATTAGTGTAGGCTTCAGGGACCTTTGGAAATCCTCTTGAAATTTGACGAAAAAAGAAAAAGATTTTACAAATAACGCCAACAAAATATGTACTTTTATCAATATTTGTTCCCTAGTTTTAAGGAACTCCTAAAAATAAGAAGATTCCCAACATATGTACTGCAATCAGAAAAATTAATATGATTTGCGCTCGGCCGCAGGGGTAAGTATGGTGTCGGTCAGCGCTAACCGCTGACCGAGTGTCTAGACACCGTTGCAGCCTACAGTGTGTCTAGACACTAAGTACTACTAACTAACGCACAGCACATACGTAGCAGTCGTTTGTCATAACCAACAATTAAACTCGGTTATGCGTTCTACCACCAAACAAGGCGCTAGACAAACAGTCGAACACCATTACGTACTACAGCATTTCGTGACATAATAGTATAGCTCTCCCCGTAAGGAGGCAACTAGAACATACTTCGGAACGCACGAAACATAATAGCGTCACATAACCATTCATCCCACACCAGGGGTGTAAAACAACATAGAAAAAGTTGAATTTATGTCGGTCGCCGTATACGTATCGCATGTACAACACAAAGACAGCATCAGAGAAGATATAAGTCGCGCCATCGACATCAGTTATCAGTAAGCTATAAAGCTCACCAAACCCCGACGGTCGCGTGTCGCAAGTTATATCAACGTCCGACGCATACAAGCATCGCTCACGCAACGCGAGACAGCAGCAGACTCGATACCACCAACCAACATCGCCATAGAAGCTCACCAAAGTCAACTATAGGAGCCTCAGTTACGCCCGGCAATGTTGGGTTGCGCCACCGATATCAGTTATCAGTAAGCTGTAACGCTCACCGAACACAAAAAAAGAACTACTAATTTATCTTGTTCATTCGCAGGCGAGAAGTTCCTCTAACAGTTATTAAACAAAAGTTTTATTATTACACACCTCATTAAGATATTGAGATCACATACGACGCTCATGGCCTGGCTGACTCAGCAGCTAGTGACAAAAACTATTATCACCCATATCGTCATCACCTCATGTGATACGACCAACACTTCATCTAGACTCTACGAGTCCCAAGTCAATACATGACCAACACAACAATAGTCTCCTATGAGACCCAGGCCCCCGCCACACCACTAGCTGCCCATCGCGCCCTGAACAACCCGAGTGACACAACAAATCTAATCATTTAATCATGAACAAGTTCACGTTACCTCAACGTTTGGAAATTGTCCAAATTTTCTATCAAAATTCGAGAAGTATTGTCTCTATTCAAAGAGCATTTCATGCTAAATATGGTCGTCATGGTGCACCATCTGAGCTCGCTATACGTCGCATAATCCAAAAACTGGAAAGTGAATATTCTTTGCACGATAGTAGACCACCAACATGACAATGGACAGGCTGTAGTGAAGAAAATATTGCCGCCGCATCAGCTAGTGTCGAAGAAAATCAAAATGTTTCCGTTCCACGACGTGCACAAGAATTGGGCTTCTCCAAAATGACAACCTGGCGAATTTTACGTATGGATCTTGGCCTACATCCATACAAAATTGTGTTGGCACAAGAACTCAAGCCAGCAGACCATCGATTACGTCGTGAATTTGCTGATTGGGCGCTTGAAATGATGGAAACGGACACCGAATGTCATTGGAAAATCATGTTTCTAGGATGAACAAATTAGAGATTGGATATGTATTTCATTTACATTGAAAAAATATTAAAATAATAATTAATTTGAGGGAAAAAAAATAATAAAATTATATATGTAACAAAAAAATATATTGGGGTTAAATAGTATTGTATAAGAAATTTGAAATAAAATGGAAAAAAAAAATATTAAAAAGTAAATTAAATTTATTGTATCTTGTGTAACAGAGTTTATTAAAAAAGTAAATGTACAATAATTATATTTAATAATTAATTAGAAATGAAATGTTAATCGTTTTTAAATATATCTACTTTTTTAGAAAAAAATGTATTTATTCATTTAAAGTATTTAATTATTAATTATATAAAATATTAAATTTTAAAATTAAATATATTAAGGGATAAGCTTTACTTTAAAGATTTAAAATACATAAAATATTTTTAAAATGTATATTGTTAAAAAATGAAAATTTATTATAAAAAATTTAATTAATATTTATTTTTTATAAAAACAATTTAAACAAGATTATTTAAATTAATCAAATTATTTCTCTTATTTTTTTTCTACTATTATTATTTATATTGACATTAATTATTTTAATATTAATTCTTTGTTTATTTAATATAGTTAAAATTAATTGAGGATTATAATTTTTTTATGTTGTTTTAGAATTGGTGTTTATACCTTATTAATGGCTGGTTGACCTTCTAATAGAAATTATTCGTTATATAGTAAACCCCTTTTACGAGCAGTAGCTCAAACAATTTCTTATGAAATTAGATTATCATATTATATCAATTCTAATATCTAGAATAATTACAGTGAGAGATTTTAATTTAGTAAAATAATGTTTTTTTTTCTTCTATATTAGCTGAAACAACTCGAACTCCTGTTGATTTTGCTGAGGGGGGAAGAGAATTAGTTTCTGCTTTAATATTGAATATAGAAGTGGGGGATTTGCTTTAATTTTTTTAGTAGAATATTCTATAATTTTATTATAAGAATATTATTTGTAATTATTTTTTTAGGGGGTTATGAATAAATTTTTTTATTCAAAATTGGTATTTTTATCTTTTTTTTAATTGAGTTCAGGGAACTTTATCTCGATATCGAAATGATAAATTAATATATTTATGTTGAAAGAGATATTTACCAGTTTCTTTAAATTATATATTATTTTTTTAGGCTTGAAAATAATTTTTACTTATATTAATAAAATAAATTTAGTATAAATTAATAGAACATTATTCTTCCTTAAGTTTTCAAAACAAATGCTTTTATAAGCTCATTAATTATAAATTAACGATATATACAATGACGAATTTCGCAAATTCGTCATCCTTTTGTCGGTTGTTAAATACAAACACGATTTTTTATCATATAAAAAGGGTAAAACCTGTACAATCCCTCTCACTAGACCAGATATTCAATAGTTTCCTGGAGCAATGGCAAATTTCTTGGCAAATGATATTTTTTTAATGAAAATTTGAAATTTTAAAACCCAAACTAGAGCATCAACGTAGAATCCAAAAACGAACGTCAAACACAAGTCTCTGGTGAACAGAAACTAATCTTCATTGATAGACGCAACGCAAATTCGGGCAAAATTTTAGATGGTACTGCCCAACCAACTCACCAATCGACCAACCTACCATCCAACTATCCAACCAATGCTAAATTTTAAAGAATTCATGGCTAATATCTATAAGGGAAAATAGCTTCTTCAACAATCTTTATCAAAGACCCTTATGTGATAGTTTGGGGCAATAAAAATTGGTAGTTAAAATTAAAACGGTCTTATAATTTATCAAGGACAAATTTTTTGCAAGTTGAACAATATTGAGAGATTAGAAAACGCAAAAACAAAGAAAATGTAAAAACATATAGAATATCCATAACATATTTATCTCACGAGGACCAAATGACAATTCCACACACCCTGAGACAATCGTTTGTTTAATGTACTAGAAAACGTTCTACGCTTAGACAATGACAGAATAAGTTAGGCATTATTTCCATTGGTGTACATAGTTTTTTTACCGCTGAAAAAATACTTCCGTATATATTACGAATTTAGATTTCCATAAATTTCTAGTAAAAACAACCAGAACAAAAATAAATCATGATATATTCTTAGAGAAGTAACAGAGAGCATATCGAGACTGCCATCTACAGAAAAATGGAAACAAAATAAACAAGTTGCAGTAAAAAAGAGCACAGAAAAAACACTAAACATACATATTTATGTGAAAATAGAATTAGTATTACGAACTGTGCAATTCATCTATTCCGCTTAAATAATAACGTGCTTATGTTAACGTAATTTTATTATCAATTGTTAAGGAACTGGAAGAGAATTAAAGTCAAATAAAATTATAGGTAATACTACATGCATACTTCACATCTGACCTTTACTAACTACTAGCTGCGAATCCTTTTACAATTGAATTGTTTTGATGCAAGCAACAGCTTATATGCGGTGCAAGTTCGAATTCCACTGCGTTCAAATTTTCATACGTTTTCTCAAAATGTTTCCTAATTCTAAGCGAGGAATAACACTTTAACAATAGTAAACATTGTAACCTCTTTTATCCTGTATTTGTAGTTTTATTACTTTAGTTTTCTACTTTTATACCTTTAACTGCGGAGCTCATGAAGACTCCTAAAAAGTATGTTTATTAAATTTTAAATTGATTCCAACTAAAAGTCGCCTCTGTAAATTGTCACATGTAATAGGAGAAATCAATCTTATCGATTTGACTGGTCTTATGGAAGTTGATGGTATTCATTATGATTGTATATATCCTGTATGGCTCGATGGTCGACACCATGTAGCACGCTTATTAATTCAACATTAATATCATCAGGCAGATTTTGAAAAACCATCAGATCGTATAAAAGAAATACAAAAATTTTGGTATAGTAATATATAGTATAATTTTGGTATAGTATATAAATAGTATACCTTTATTACAGGACTCTAATTTTGTAGGCCAGTCAGAACCCCAGGGGAGTGGCTGGTCTCCTACTGGGCGCGTCCCCCGGTTGGTGGATAGGGGATAACCACTCGGACAAGCGCGCGAGTGGACCGGGAAGTCAAACTCCCGGCGCGGACCAAAACAATAGGTGTGGGCTTACCTTTAGTGGTTTGTTAACCATTCGGCCTAGGGGAGCACATCCCGACAGAAAAGCAAAACAAAAACAACATGGCAGTACAGAATACAAAACGATTACTCCAGGAGGGTACCGGCCTCAACGAAGTCGGAGAATCACTCGGTGCTACGGCATGTTTCCCCGTCGATTCTCTGTGTGTTTCAAAAATTACTGTTGTGTTGACGGTGAGGGGTCCGAGAAGGGCGGAGAGGAGAGGCCTGCGAAGGGCGGAGAAGAGAGGCCTGAGATGGGCGGTGTTGGAGCAGTGCCTGAGATGGACATCCGAAGGATAAGGCGAATTTGGGAGGACGAACGTCATAATTGCTTCGGTGAAGCGTAGAGGAAAACGCTCACCCAACATTAGAGAAGGAGTTAGACCTACTGCGGTAGCAGGGCAGGCAAAATTCTTTGATCTCTCCTCCTATTTTACAATACCCTGATTTTTCACCACAAAATGAATTTTTTCTCCAAACAGATGCAGCAGGAATAGCTATTGGCGCAGTGTTAGCTATTAAAGATTTAAAATCTATTGCGTACGCAAGTAGACCATTAAATAGTGCAGAATTGAAGTATCCAACAATAGAAAAACAGCTTTTAGCTATAGTTTGGAGTGTAAAATACTTCAGACTGTATTTATATGGTAGACATTTCACTATTAAGACTGACCATAAACCCTTAATATATTTATTCAGTATAAGAGATCAATCCTGTCGTTTAATGAAATTTAGATTGGTGTTAGAGGAATATGATTTCAAAATTGAGTATATAAAAGGTAAAGAAAGCGTAGGAGCTGATGCTTTGTCAAGAATTAATATTACATCTAATGATTTAAAAGGCATGAATGAGCAATTTATGGCAGTATTAACTAGAAAACAAAAGAAATAAATGCAAGTAGATAGAGAGAGCAATGTAGAAAATGATACACCCTTCCTTATTAACTCTGGAGACGAAAGGACTGATCACCCTCGAGTTGTGGAGTTATTAAGAAAGCCGTGTAATTCGGTTGAAATGAAGTTGATAGAGGCATCTGAGTTAGATAAATTACGAAAGGGAGTTAGGCTTAGTAAAGAGTATAAATGTTTTTCTTATTGTCCGAGTAGACAAATGTTATACATTAACCTCAGCTTTAAGGCGCAATTCTCGCGAGCCGAATTTGTGACCATGTTGAGTGATTTTTGTAAACAGCTTTGTATCGAAGAGATATGTATAATAAGAGAAAAAGTAATGAAAATTTTATAAAAGATTTAAGTGATGAGATAAAGTCGACTACAAATTGGTCCGGACCATGCATTCATATATTAAAGAATGTAACTGGGATTAAGAATGATGAAGAAAAATCATTCATATTAAATGATTTTCATCTACTACCCACAAGTGGCCATGCTGGTGTACGTAGAATGATCAATACTATCAAGACACGATTTTACTGGCCAAATCTCGAAACTGATGTTAGAGATTTCATTAGAAAATGTTCTAACTGCCAAAAATCTAAACATTGTATGCATTCGAAAAGATATATATGGATATAGTAGGCCCTGTGCCTAAAGATTACGATGAAAATGTGTATATATTAAAAATTCAGTGTGAGTTAAGCAAGTTTATAGATGCTAATCCACTTAAAAATAAGGATTCCGTTAGTGTCGCTAGGGCGTTAGTTGATAATTTTATTTTAAGATTCGGCATCCCTAAAATAATAGCCACTGACCGAGGAACTGAGCTTACTTCTGCCACCATGAAACAGGTTTGTAAATTGTTAAACATAGATAATATTACAACAATAGCATACCATCATCAGTCAATAGGTTCGTTGGAGAATGCTCATAAAAATTTAGGCGCATTTTTACGAATTTATTGCGACAAAAACAAGCAATCTTGGTCTTATTGGTTACCATACTGGTGTTTCAGTTTTAATACTACTGGCCATACTGAAACAAAATACCAACCGTTTGAACTTGTGTTTGGTAGACAAGTAATCCCTAATAGATTATGTAATACAGTAGAACCTATGTATAATCCAGAAAGTTATTGTAGTGAACTTAATGTTGCAAGTTGCTTATAAAGATGCCCGAAATAATTTGTTACATAGCAAATATAATAGAAAAACTAAATATGATAAGCATGTTAATCCTGTTGTTTACAATAAAGATGATTTAATTTTAGTAAAATCAGAAACAAATGGAAAATTAGATGAACTGTTTAATGGACCGTTTACCGTATTAGAAGATATGGGATCAAATGTTATAATAATTAAAGATAATAAAACAGACATAGTGCATAAGAATAGAACCAAACTTTTTGTTAAGTAGTATACAAAAAAATGTGTAAGCCCATTATTCTTTCTTTCACCCCCGGAGGTGAAGTGTAATAAATATAGTGTGTTAGTGTGTGTGCTATATTATAGAATTAAGTCTAGTGTAAAGTCACTTTATAAAAACATCTCATGTATACATCCAAATGTGGTGGACCACCCATTGGCCTAAGCTTTCTTTATGTTAAAATCTTCTATTGGTATTAAATATGACTTGAAGCTAGAAAGACGTTTCTTTTCAAACCCAGTAATTAACAACATTAGATCTGAAATAGTAAATTACTAAATACTGAAAAAGTAATACTTTAAAATAATAAAAGATTTACATACATTTTTGCTACACAAAGATTGTTTCCAAGAAATAATAGTAGAATAATCTAAATTTATTAAAAATATTATATCTATTCAAGTAAATAAAGCATCTACACAGTCTCCCGTCAAAATATATTCAGTCGCTCTAGAGATTCAGATTCAGACATACAAAACAAATGTAAAATATGCTTATTTAAGTCTATGTTATAAACATACATTCTAACAATCTTTCATAAGTATGTTTATTTTTTCTCAGCTTCACTCTTTAGCAGGATGCTTAGCAGGGTGAACAGAAAGTACTTAGTGTCAAGACACTTTTTCTCCGCTTTCCATTGCGAATTCGAAACAACATGCGTGTTGAGTGGTAGAATTTAACGCCGCATTTTATTTTGCCAGAGTGAGAATAATCACTTCGGGGGATCGAACTCACAGCCGATCACGTTTACAGTCAGACCGCAATAATTATAAATTTATATATAATTAAACTATTTATGTAATTATAATATTTATTATTATTGTTATTAAGATAATAATTCTTCATGCGCCGGCAAATACGCCTCTTTGATAGAACTGGGCTATTTGTAAGAAAAAAAAGAATAATATAGGAAATCACATGTAGATATGTACGTGACGTCAAATATAGACGCGTGAATACATCATAATATGATGTGTTCACGATTCATTCGTCCACATGATTTCACCCGTTATATGTGGACGCGTAACATCATGTGTGGAGGAATGAAATCATATGTAGACGGGTGAAACATGTGTGGACGGGTGAAATCATATATAGACAGGTGCAATCATATGTGGACGGGTGAAATCATATGTGGACAGGTGAAATCATATATGGACGGATGAAACATGTGTGGACGCTGTAAGGGATAAGAATTCCAGCATATTTTAATTCTGGAACTGTCCTCCGGTCTAGTTTACATCTTAGCCTGCTGCTGCCAACAATTATAGCCTGAGATTTTTTAGGGTTGACAAGAAGCCCAGGGGAGTGGCTGGTCTCCTACTGGGCGCGTCCCCCGGTTGGCGGATAGGGGATAACCACTCGCACATACGGGCGAGTGGCCCGGGAAGTCGAACTCCCGGCGCGGACCAAAACAGTAGGTGTGGGCGCACCTTTAGTGGTTCGTTAACCACACGGCCTAGGGGAGCACACCCCGACAGAAAAGCAAACCAAAAAACCATCATGTCAGTACATAATAAAAAACGACTACCCCAGGAGGGTACCGGCCTCATCGAGGTCGGAGAATCCCTCCGTGCTACGGCACGTTGCCCCGTCGATTCTGGGGGGGGGGCAAAAAGTACTGCTGTGATGACAACGAGGGGCCCGAGAAGGGCGGAGTCGTGGAGGGGCCTGTGACAGGCGGAGATAAGGTTGTTGGGCCCGAGATGGGTGGTATTGTGGTGCTGGCAAAGGGCGCTAGAGGAGAGGCTTCTGTACCAAAAAAGAAAGATAAGACGAGGTCATTTTGGAGCGCCTCGACCTAGCGAAGTGTGCGTCGATAATCAGCGGACGATCTAGGTCCGCATCGACTTCGTCACGGGACCGTTTCTGGGCGGTCTCGGAATCAGAGACTGAGAGCTGCGTCTCCATGGACATACAGTCTCCAACCACGGAATTGACAAACCGTGCATACCGGAAGCGACCAAGGAGTGAAAGGAGCACTTCCGGTATGTCCGACAATGAGGAGGAAAAGGAGAAGCCGAATATAAAGATTACCTCGGCTAGGCGTGAGGAGATCCGGCTTCAAGCGGAGAAAGACGTTACAAAGATGTCACGAACGGTAAAGTCTAAGCTCTCGGAAGTGTGCCCTGACGTAACTACACCAAAAGTGAATGGCCCCTTGGTGCACGACCTCCAGCACCAGGTCTCGGAATAAAGTGGCCAGTAAGTCCGGAAACCTCAAGGGGACTTTCACAAAGGCATTTAAAGAGGCTGCCAGCGCTATTAACGCGGCTGTTGACGTCTTGGCGAGTAGGACGGCGAGTGAGGAGGTCACTCACTTACAAGCAGCCAACTTCCGTTTAAATATGGAATTAACGGAGTTGCGAAAAGAGATGGCACTCCTAAGGACTGACCAGGAGCGTTCGCGGGCTAGCCAATTGCAAACTCCGGTGCAGACGGAGGGCAAAGAAGAGGAGATAGCGCGTTCAATAATGAAGCAGGTGGGCATCATGCTGAATGCGAGATTGGCATCGGTGAAAGACAGGTTGCTACCACCGAAACCGATGCGTCCTCCACTGGCAGCGGATAGACGTCGGGAAGCTGCGCGTAATGAAGTGGAAGTGGTGTCCACCGTATCTACATTGGTGGCACCTGCTAACCCGACGTCCAAACCTCAAAAGCCCCAGAAGGGAAAAAAGGGCAAGGTTAAAAGTGCACCTAAGCCGGACACATCCGCGCAGCCACGCCCCCTTCCACCGGCGCCAAATGACATGTCCGAGGGGTGGAATGTCGTTGCGCGTAAGGGGGCGAAGAAGAAGAAAGTGGCTCCGAAGGCGCAGCCTGCAAAGCCCGCCAGAAAGGCAAAGGAGCCAAAGCTGCGTCCGCCGAGGTCGGCGGTGGTCACGCTAAAATTACAGCCAGCCGCCGCCGAAAAGGTGACGTACAGCGACGTCCTGACCTGGGTCAAAGAGAACATCAAGCTCGAAGACCTGGGTATCAGTGACGTGCGCTTTAGAGTCGCCAAAACAGGTGCCAGGATGCTTGAGCTGCCTGGCGTCAATAATGGTGTCAAGGCGGACGCGCTTGCCCAACGGTTGCGCGGGGTCCTTAGCCCCGAGGAGGTGCAGGTATCGAGGCCAGTGAAGTGTGTGGAGATGAGGGTGTCTGGCCTCGACGACTCCGCAACCCCGGAGGATGTCGCGATTGCAGTTGGCCGAGTTGGCGGCTGTGCAGTCACGGACATCAAGGTTGGAGAGGTCCGTCGGGACCGGACTGGTCTCGGTGCGGCGTGGGTTCGCTGTCCCATCGCGGCGGCCAAGAAAGTGAGCGGGGCGAGACTATTAGTGGGTTTCGTCTCGGCTCAAGTCCGGCTGCTGCAGCCGAAATTGCAAAGGTGCTTTCGCTGCCATGAGGTTGGCCATATAGCAGCTTTGTGCAGCAGCACAGTAGACCGGAGCAACCAGTGCTTCCGGTGTGGTCAGCCCGGGCACAAGCAACAAGAGTGCTCGGGTGAACCACATTGCTCGGTCTGCCAGGCAGCACAAAAGCCTGCCAATCACAAGGTGGGCAGTGCCGCCTGTGCGAAAAGCATGGCAACCAAGAAGGGTGGGAGGAGAAAGGGAGCGAGGCTAATGGCATCGGCTAGCTCCGGAGCCCCAGCCAGGCAAGAGGAGGAGCAACACATGGACACGACCAAGTAATGGCCATCCATGTGTTGCAAGGGAACTTAAACCACTGCGCTAGGGCCCAGGACTTATTGGTCCAAACCCTGGTGCAGTGGTCGATTCAAGTGGCGGTTGTTGCGGAGCCCTACTACGTCCCTGCGAGAGATAACTGGGTCGCAGACAACACCGGGGTGGTGGCTATTACCACCCAGGTAGCAGCGGGTTCCCCGGCCTTCTCAAAAGTCGAGAAGGGTGCGGGATGCGTCGCGGCACTTGTCGGCGACTTAGTTGTCATAGGTGTCTACTTTTCCCCCAACAGGACTCTTGCGGAGTTTAAAGAGTTCCTAATCCGCTTGGGGGAAATGGTGGACCGGCACCGACCGGCGGAGGTGCTGATTGCGGGGGACCTCAACGCGAAATCGAGCGTGTGGGGCTCTGTAAAGACGAATGCGCGTGGTACGATGCTCTCGGAGTGGGTAGTTGCTTGTCTGTCCTGAATCAAGGGACGACAAACACGTGCGTACGAAGGTTGGGCGGGTCCGTTGTGGACATAACGTTCGCGAGCCAAGCCATAGCGCGTCGTGTTCAAGGCTGGCGAGTGCGGGATGACGTGGAGACTCTCTCGGACCACCTTTACATCCAATACGAGATCTCCACTCATCCTGCGGTGCCGTCAGCCCCAGGTCCAACCTCGCGAGAGGCCGGACCCCGGTGGCAACTACGCAATCTCGACGTAGAACTGCTGAAGGAGGCTGTGATAGTACAGGCCTGGCTGCCCCAGGGCTCGGCATCCGTGGAAGACGCCGCAGCCTGGGCGCACAGGGCAATGACGCGTATCTGCGACGCGTCAATGCCCTGCTCCGGGCCTCGCCCTCCGCGGCAAGAAGTGTACTGGTGGTCGGGCGAGATCGCTCAATTGCGCAACAACTGCATTGAGGCGAGACGCCGGTATACACACTATCGCAGGCGCACGGTACACCGGCACGAGGAGGAGGAGGACCGGCTGTACCGAGACTACGTCGAGACGAAGACAGCGCTGCAGGAGGGGATCGGTCGTGCGATAGGGAGATCGTACGACCAGTCCATCGCGGAAATAGACGCAGATCTGTGGGGGAGGCGGTACCGCGGGGTACACGGCAAGCTCCGTCCTTGGGCTCCCCCACTGACGCAGACACTCCAACCGGATGTTCTCCGAGGAGTGCTGACGTCGCTATTTCCACAGCGGGCCAACTTCACTCTACCTAGTATGGTCAGCCCTGCAGCGCCGGGAGAAGAGGAGGAAGACAGCGTCGTACCAGAGGTGCTGGATGAAGAGCTCGAAGAGGCGATGAAGCTATCCAGGGGCAAAAACACCGCCCCTGGGCTCGACGGCACACCCGGTCGCGTAATCACTCTGGCCCATTCCATCTTGGGGCCGAGAGTGCGAGGGCTATTTACTGCCTGTCTGGCTCAGTCCATAATTCCACA
This sequence comes from Dryadula phaetusa, assembly GCA_032432895.1. Taxonomy (NCBI): domain Eukaryota; kingdom Metazoa; phylum Arthropoda; class Insecta; order Lepidoptera; family Nymphalidae; genus Dryadula; species Dryadula phaetusa. Next base: position 2,092,361 of record JAOYRS010000096.1, on the reverse strand, counting down.
GTCGTGGAAGACAGGCAGACTAGTCCTCATCAAGAAGGAGGGACGCCCGGCAGATTCGGCTTCGGCGTATCGGCCGATCATGCTGTTGAGCGAGATTGCCAAGCTCTTCGAGCGTGTGATGGCGGGGAGGCTTATCCAGCACCTCGCGCGGACAGGTCCGGACCTCTCGGACTGTCAGTTTGGCTTCCGCAGTGGGCGCTCCACTGTGGATGCCATCCTAAAGGTAAAGTCCCTTGCGCAGAAAGCGGTGGCCCGCGGTCACGGAGTGTTGGCGGTGTCTTTAGACATAGCCAACGCGTTTAACTCCATACCCTGGCCCTGCATTAAGGAGGCACTGTTTTACCATCGAGTGCCTCCATACCTGCGTCGCGTCATTGGGGCTTACCTCTCCGGGAGGTCTGTGACCTTTCCAAGGAGTGCCGGCTGGGGCTCTTGGGAGGTGTCGTGCGGTGTTCCACAGGGATCGGTTTTGGGTCCGCTCCTGTGGAACATCGGCTACGACTGGGTGCTGCGAGGCAGCACCCTACAAGGGGTGGGAGTCCTCTGCTACGCCGACGATACGCTGGTCTTAGCGCAGCAGAGGACCTATCGCGAGGCCGCAGTGCTCGCAACGGCGGGGGTGGCCCAGGTCGTCGGGCGGATTCGGCGTCTGGGTCTCGAGGTCGCCCTCGACAAGTCCGAGGCAGTCTACTTCCACGGTTCGCGGAAAGGCCCTCCTTCCGACGGCGCCCACATCGTCGTCGGCGGCGTCAGAATCGACGTCGCCCGGACCATGAAGTACCTCGGACTCGTCTTGGACGGGAGGTGGAGTTTTCGGGGCCACTTTGCCACCTTGGCCCCGAAGCTGTTGAAGACGGCGTCGGCCTTGATGCGGCTCTTGCCCAACGTGAACGGGCCGAGCGCCTCAAGCCGACGACTGTACACCGGAGTGGTCAAGTCGATGGCACTCTACGGTGCCCCCGTATGGGCGGACGCCTTGAAGCGGCACAACGTCATTCTGCTGCGATGGGCGCAGAGGGTGGTGGCCATTCGGGCGATACGCGGGTACCGGACCATCTCCGGTGAGGTGGCATGCGTGCTGGCTGGAGTCCTGCCTTGGGATCTGGACGCGCAAGTCCTGGCGTCGGTCTATTGCCGGCGTCGCGGCACAACGTCCAGGGAACGGGCAGTGCCAGACGCACTGGAGGAGGCGCGGAAAGCCGTCATTGAAGAGTGGGAGTCCCGGCTGGCATCACCATCCGCCGGCCTGAGGACAATCGAGGCGATTCGTCCAGTGTTCCGCCAGTGATTGGCGAGGCGTCACGGCGTCCTGACCTTCCGCATGACGCAGGTACTCACGGAGCACGGTTGCTTCGGGAGGTACTTGTGCCGTGTGGCGGGGAGGGAGCCCGACGCGCGCTGCCACCACTGTGACGACTGCCTCGAAGAGACGGCCCAGCACACGTTGGAGGAGTGTGCGGCTTGGGCGTCTCAACGCCGCGTTCTGCGCGGCGTCATAGGGGACGACCTCTCCCTGCCAGCCGTGGTGAAGGCCATGGTGGCTTGCGAGAGGTCGTGGGACGCGGTCGGAGCCTTTTGCGAGGAAGTGGTGCTCGCGAAGGAGGCGGCGGAACGGGAGAGGGAGGCCTCTTCCGAACTCTCCATCCGCCGCAAACGACCGGGTCGCCGGAGGGCGGCACACGAACGCCGCCTTCCGCCCTAATTGGTCAGAGGGCGGTCAGCTTGGGGAAGCTGACCGCCTACTCACCTGGCCCGAGTAGGCGCGGTCGCTCCCACGCGCTACTCAGAGCAGGCCGTTGAGGGTGGCCCACCGCCCTTGACTCCGACGACGCGCCTAGTAGGCTCCCGCCGCCGAGGTAACGGAAGATTGGGGTTCCCGGACCTCGGCTAGTGGCGGTCGAGATGGAGCACCGTGAGGTTTTAGTGGGTAAACGGGGTGGCCTTTTCTGCCAAACCGGAGTACTTTATAACCTATCCCGAGTCCCCGATCGGGAAGGTATCCGTAATGCGATTTCCTCACGTTAAAAAAAAAAAAAAAAAAGGCTTCCAGGCTAAATAAATTCTAAAATTAAACAATTAGATGGCGGTCAATAATAAATTTACCCCTCGGCCCGCTGATTCGCGTCTCGCGCGCGTTAAACCATTAGCCCTAAAAATCGCGACATTCAACGCAAACGGTGTCAAAGGCCAGAAAGAACTTATGACTGAGTAGGTCCACTCAAGACAATTAGATTTCTTCTGTATACAGGAGTCCTTTCTTAAACCTAGCGTTCGCTCTCCTGGCATTGCGAACTATAGGATTGTGAGGAATGATAGGGCCACCGCAAGAGGTGGCACTATGATTTATTACAATAAGAAATTACACTGTATACCGCTAGACCCTCCGTCGCTTGCTAACATCGAAGCGTCAGTGTGCCAAATTTATATGACAGGCCATCAGCCAATAGTCATAGCTTCGGTGTATCTCTCGCCGAACAAATCAATATTAGAAAGCGACATCAAGTCGCTCTTAGATATGGGTGACTCAGTCCTTCTGACTGGGGACCTAAATTGTAAACACATCAGCTGGAATTCGTCGAAAACCATCAAAAGAGGTAAGGCTCTCGACGAAATAGCTGTCAAATACAATGCGGCCGTCATCGGCCCCCCCACCCCCTCCCGCTTTGGCCCCTCAGGTACGCCGGAGGTGTTAGATATTGCGATCCTTAAGAATGTCGCCCTCTGGCAACACTCTATCAAATCGCAGCCGGGACTAGATTCGGATCATAGACCGGTGTTAATTAAACTAGGTACGGAGCGCCCCTCAGGCCCTCCGACCAAAACAATTACAGACTGGAAGAAGTTCGCAAAGCTTCTTCGAGCCAATAATTCTCCTCTTAAAGAGCTAATTCCAGGCATCACTGACTCGGTTGATTTAGCAATAGACGCGGCTAATCAATTCTCAGAATATATACACGACACGATCCTCAGCTGCTCTAAAGAGATTACAAACGTACTACAAGGACGATTTGAAATCTCAGAAAAGCTCAGGAGGTTAATAAGGCGTAAAAACGCCGCAGCCAGACGACACGACACATACCAGACAGACGACAACCGTAGGGAATTAAACAGGTTGAGGAGGAGCGTTCGACACACGTTCGACATGCTCCGCGGCGAGTCATGGGACAAGAGACTAGAGGGACTCGCGCATTGCCGAGAGACTCCAGGCGGCCGCCGACGCCCTAGGCGCTTGGTACCGCAAATGGAGGATCGAGGTCAATCCCGAAAAGAGTGCCGCGGTATTGTTCCCTCGACTGAAACACGAAACGGTCTCTACCGTATACCTTTCAAAAAAGCCAATTCCGTGGCAAAAACACTTCAAATACCTCGGAGTCACTCTAGACTCCCGACTCTCCTTCAGAAAACACATTAGTCGAGTGTGTAATAAAGCCCGCTTCTATCTTAATAGATTGCATCCTTTAATTTGTAAACGCAGTAAAATGTCACTTAGAAATAAGCTGACATTGTATAAAACCTGCATTAGGCCCGTCCTCACGTATGCTTGTGTTGCGTTCGCGCACACCGAGCTTAAACCACTTCAAGTGGTTCAAAACCGATTTCTACGAATCGCATCGAGTTCCCCCTGGTACGTTCGTAACATAGACCTACATAAGGATTTCGAACTGGAATCGATAAAAAAGTTCTGCAACGGCCTAGCCAAGCGCTACTACGAGCGCGCAGATACTCACATAAATCCCCTCGTTGTACGGGCGTGCGATTACACCCCGTCCGCGCATCCTAAACTTAGACGCCCGCGTAGCGTCTTATTAGACCCCGATGACCCCATCACGGCAGCAAACGGGAAAATGTTAGGTAGGAAACACTCCACCAACACTACACATAAACACCGCCGTCGTCGGAAACGACGGCGAAGTCCAGCTTACGTCACGGCCCGTCCGCGCGTTGGCGCGGCCGGGTCCAACGGTTAGGGACTGTAATAGGCTCCCTTAGAATAGTTAAAAATTCCCCCAGTCGCGACTTCACGCCGCGGCTGACTTGTTTTTAGAGTAGGGAAAAATCCCCCGCCCGCTCGCCGACCGCAAGCCGAGGTTCGAGCCCTGCAGGGGGCGCCCTTGCGGTCATCGGCTTCCTCTCAAGCAGACACGTCAGTGCTTGCTAATACTTCGCAGGGCTAGAGTACCCTCTTCCCTCCCCCTCCCGGTGTCGCTGTAAAGACCATTAAGGTCAACAGCATGTAACTCAACGACAAAAAAAAAATATCTTAAGTGTGGAATTCTTGATTTGATGATGGAATCCGAACTAATATAATAATTATAATATTCTTTAATGTACACCCATGAAAGATACAGTACAAAAAAAATAATAAGTAGCGGGAAAATATACAAGAGACGAAATTACCGCTAAAACAACGATCTGTTCCTGGCAACATTAAAGCTGAGGATATAAAAAGATGAAAATGGATTGGGGTGATTATAAATAACATAATTCATACATATATACATACGTATATACAAATGTATGTATATTAATAAAATAAATAAACAAATAAAATACTAATAATAAACTGCACACGGTAGGCATACTTAAAAACATATTTATGCTATTATTTACTTGCTCTTAGAGCTATTTATATAATTATTATAAAAGAGCTGTGAATTGAAAATCTCGGAACTAAAATCCTGACTGAAAACTAGAATCCTAAATAGAGGTCTTAGTTACTCCTTCAGCTATCTGCCAGTGAAAGTCCCTTTAAAATCGATCCTGTTATTCAAGAAATTATCTGAAATAAACAAAAACACGGACAGGCAGGCAAATGTTATATTTGCCACATATATATATATATATATATATATATATATATATATATATCAAGACACTCCGTACTTAGCATTCCACAGACAGAGACATTTCGTGTTCAGTGGTGGAACTCAACGCCGCACTTTGTCTTACCAGAGCGATCGAACGCACAACCGATCGTGTTTACAGTCAGACGCTGATATGATTCCACTTACTTGGTAGAACCAACCACTCTCCTGTCCCTTCTCCAATGTCCTTGTGAAGCCGCCGACATCTTCTGCTACACATCTGACCTATTATAAATGTTGTATTTTATACGTTCAGTTCCTTCAGTTTACGCGTCGCTCTCAACACATATTATATTAATTCTAATATCTAGAATAATTATAGTTAGAGATTTTAATTTAGTAAAATAAAATGTTTTATTTCTTCTATATTAGCTGAAACAACTCGAACTCCTGTTGATTTTGCTGAGGGAGGAAGAGAATTAGTTTCTGCTTTAATATTGAATATAGAAGTGGGGGATTTGCTTTAAATTTTTTAGTAGAATATTCTAGAATTTTATTTATAAGAATATTATTTGTAATTATTTTTTTAGAGGGCTATGAAATAATTTATTTTTATTTAAAATTGGTATTTATATCTTTTTTTATTTGTGTTCGTGGAACTTTACCTCGATATCGATATGATAAATTAATATATTTATGTGGAAAGAGATATTTACCAGTTTCCTTAAATTATTTATTATTTTTTTAGGCTTAAAAATATCTTTTAATTAATAAAATAAATTTAGTATAAATTAATAGAATATTATTCTTCCTTAAGTTTTCAAAACAATCGCTTTTATTAGCTCATTAATTAAATGATAAAAAATAATTTATCTCAAAATTTATTTAAAATTGGATTAATAATAAAATAAGACAAATAAATTAAAGTTAGAATTTGACCAGTAATATAAGGTATTTCTACAGGTCGTGCTCCAATTGCTCCGCACAGCTCCAATCCTGCTGCGTTCAAATTTTCATACATTATTACTATTTTTTAATAAAATAGTAAATTTACTTTAAAATAGTAAAAGATTTACATACATTTCTGCTAGACAAAGATTATTTCCAAGAAATAATCGTAGAATAATATAAATTTATTAAAAATATTATATCTATTCAAGTAAATAAAGCATCTACACAGTCTCCCGTTAAATCAATTCAGCCGTTCTAGAGATTCATATTCAGACAAAACAAATGTAAAATATGCTTATTTAAGTGTATGTTATAAACATACATTTTAACAATCTTTCATAAGTATGTTTAATTTTTCTCAGCTTCACTCTTTTGCGGAATGCATAGCAGGGTGAACAGAAAGTACTTAGTGTCAAGACACTCCGTACTCCGCTTTCCATTGCGAATTCGAAACATTGCGTGTTGAGTGGTGGAACTTAACGCCGCATTTTGTCTTACCAGAGCGAGAAAGTGAAAAAAATGTAATTATAATCATAAACTTCGGGGGATCGAACTCACAACCGATTACGTTTACACTCGGATCGCAACAATTATAAATGTATATAGAAGGAGACTATTTATGTATGTAATTATAATATTTATTACTATTGTTATTAAATAATTACAAGGTGGACATTGCGCTATGCATAATTCTTCATGCGCCGGCAAATACGCCTCTTTGCCGAGATCACTTTGACAGAGATGGGCCATCTGTAAGAAAAAAAATGATTAATATAGGAACTCACATGTAGATGTACGTGACGTCAAATATAGACGCGTGAAGACATCAAAATACGATGTGTTCACGATTCATTCGTCCACATGATAACACCCGTCACATGTGAACACGTAACATCATGTGTGGAGGAATGAAATCATATGTCGACGAATGAAATTATATGTGGACGGGTGAAATCATATGTGGACGGGTAAAACATGTGTGGACAGGTGAAATCATATGTGGACGGATGAAACATGTGTGGACGGGTGAAATCATATGTGGACGGATAAAACATGTGTGGACGGTAGAAATCATATGTGGACGGGTGAAATCATATGCGGACGGGTGAAACATGTGTGGACGGGTGAAATCATATGGACAGGTGAAATCATATGTGGACGGGTGAAATCATATGTGGACGGGTGAAATTATATGTGGACGGGTGAATTCATATACCGACGAGTGAAATCATATGTGGACGGGTGAAATCATATGTGGACGGGTGAAACATGTCTGGACGGGTGAAATCATATGTGGACGGGTGAAATATGTGTGGACGGGTGAAATCATATGTGGACGAGTGAAATCATATGTGGACGGGTGAAATCATATGTGGACGGGTGAAACATGTGTGGACGGGTGAAATCATATGTGGACGGGCAAAATATGTGAGGACGGTTGAAATTATATGTGGAGGAGTGAAATCATATGTGGACGCGTGAAATTATATGTGAACGGGTGAAACATGTGTGGACGGGTGAAATCGTATGATAATTTGCAATATAAAAAAAAATTTATGGAATGGACTTGCAATATAAACAAAAATTAATGGAAATATGTTTAAAGTGCTATTCCACACTTAGGATTAGAATACAATTTGATAAGACGTATATAGTTTGGACGAGATTCGAACCCGCGTCTTTTGTAATCGGACTGCTAAGCCAACAACAAGACGGGGAACAAGAGTCACGGGTTCGAATCCCGCTGTTCAAATTTTTACACGCTCCTTCAAAATATTAATGGAATATTTTTTACTAAGCTGTTGTTTATTTTAAGGAGAATATGTTTATAAAATAATTACTAAATATTTATGCAGTGTAACCCCTGTATAACGACCCTCTATTTAACGTATGTTTCGAAACCTATAATATACAATAATATACAATTTCGATGTAAAGGTTGGACAAACATACTTGATTATTTAACACGTTAAACGCCAAGAAGAAATTGCATATTTTCTCTCTCCGCGTCAGTCAGTGATCGTCGACTATTAATCTCTCTGTTCGGGCCATGTCAGTCAGTCAGTGCTGACCCACGTTTAATATGTTGATAATTAATTAGTGACAAAATTTACTTTTGTCAATAAAAAGTGCATTTTGATATTAAATATTAAAAGTTTTATTAAAAACCAATTTTTTCCAATTTGCGTGTAACTGCTTGTCTTTTTGCTTGTCTATTTTTCTCGCATGACGCTATAGTACAGTCTAGCGACCTCGTTCATAGGACGAATAAAACATGTATAAATTTTTTTATATTTACATTTTTTTTATTCCGAACTGACGTGATACGTAAAAGTTTGTTGTATGTGTGTATTGAGGTGCAAAAGTGATCAACCAAATTTAGTTTCTTCAATCTGTGATTCCAACTAAATATCAGCCTTGTAAGAGAAATATAATACTATCGTGAAAAAAAAATTGTAAATGTGATATGTTATCATTTTAAACGGGATATGGGATATGGGATATATATAAATTATAAAGGGGATATGTCAATAATAAATTTTTCAATAATAAATTGCTCTGAAATATGTTTTAGGTTTGTTGATTTTCTTTCTTCGCAGTAGTTTCTATTAATTTTTCCAAGTTATATTGCAAATTGTCACTTTTGTCTACTAGTTGTTTTAAGCTCATATCTTCTAAATATTGATCTAAAAACTGCATATTAACTTCTTCATCTAGATATGTTTTCTTAAGATCTTCATCCAATTTTATCCATATTTTTCTACTTTGATGCCTTTCCTTTATACTATTTTTATTTTTAGAAAGTGTTCATCTTGATAATATATGTACGATGAGTCACCGACTTCAGCTCTTCAGGTAAAACATAACATTTTCCTTCTTCTGTAGATATCGAGGTTATGGTTAATATGTTAGATTTGCCATCATTTGAGGCTGTCATCGTAAATTCAAATTGCAGCCGATCCATTTTAGTTAACGAAAATGTCGTTTAATAAGATAGGTTATTGAGGATGCTCAAAATAAAACACAAATTGTTTCTCTGAAAATACAAAGAAACGACATTTAAAGTTCATTAATATCGCCTCCTCTATTATATCTCTTTATTTTCTTACAAAATCAAAGTTCAAAATAATCTAAGCGTTCTCTGTCATTCAACTGACTGTCAGCTACAGATTATAAACGCGCGAAGCGCAGCAACTTTGGAATAATGAAAGGTCATTTCATTACAAATATTAAAAGTTTTATTAAAAACAAATTGTCTCCAATTGGCATGGAACTGCTAGTTTTGCTTGTCTATTTTTCTCCTCGTTCATAGAAAAGGACTCTGTCAATAATAAAAAATGTATTATAATTTTTTATATTTACATTTTTTCTATATTCTGAATTGACGTGATATGTAAAAGTTTGTTGTATGTATGTATGTATCGAGGTACAAAAGTGGTCAGCCAAATTTAGTTATTTCAATCTTTTTTTCTAACTAAATATCAGCCTTGTAAGTGAGATATAATACTATACTGGTAAAAAAATTATAAATGTGAAATGTTATAATTTTAAACGGGATATGAGATATATAAATGGGATATTGACATATGGGATGGGATATTATAAGTGTGAAAGTAAGTATATATATTTATCTCTGAATGATGTTATCAAGACCGTTGCACCGGCTGTGGTCAATAGTGTTTTAAGACATATAGATTGAACATGTCACGTTTTGTAATATTAATGTTTCTTGGAATTTCATTGATTTAGAAGAAGGTTGCTGAAGAAAATGGGCAAACCAAAGTAATCGGGTTTAACTTCAACGCTCGCTCAGTCTTCCGAAATACAATAGAAAAATGGTCTTTAAAAACACAGACTTTTAAAAAGTCGATAAAAAGTTTACGATAAAATGAAATAACTGCAGTAAATAATAAATAGAATGCCCTCTTTGTATTATTTTAGCTTCACGCTTTTATCCCGCATAGCAGGGTAGACAGAAATTACCTAGTATCATGACACTTCATATTTCGCTTTCCACCGAATTCGAGACATTGCTTGTTGAGAGGTGGAACTCGACGCCGCACTTTGTCCTTATCAGAGCGAGGAAGGGAAAAAAAATTAAATATAATCACTCCCCCGAGAGGGGATCAAACCCACAACCGATCACGTTTACAGTGAGACTCTGTTACACTGCGCCACAACCGGCCTCCGTCCTTTGTATTTTGCAGATTCGATATTGATGTACAGTAGCCGTAAAAAATAAAGAAGTACCGTCATTAGATTACTGTATACAGAATAAAATATGTTTGATAATTATATTAGAATCAATCCCTTGGCAGTTTTAGTTTTTACGAAAGATTGACAGACAAACAAAAAAAAAGTATCACAAGACAAATCGGCTAAATCTGATAGATCAACTAGATTGTGGGCACTAGCTAGGGAATATGCAGGAAATTGAAAGAACGTCCTGCACAGCTGATATTAAATTTATACAATCACCATTAGTATTGTAACAATTGGGGATAATTAATGAATTATTGTATAAATAATAAATTAGTTCATTTAATTTTATTTATTTTTTTCATCTTTCGAGTGGATAACGAAGCGTAAACCGTAGGAGCCGAACTTATAAAATACGAAATTTATAATAGGTCAGATGTGTAGCAGAAGATGTCGGCGGCTTCACAAGGACATTGGAGAAGGGACAGGAGACAGACAGTGACGAGCAGTAAAGGTGATGGAATGAGAGGTACCTTGGTGTGGCTGGTTCTAGCAAGTATGTAGAATCATATCAGCGTCCGACTGTAAGCACGATCGGTTGTGCGTTCGATCCCCACTCAGGGAAATGATTATATTTAAATTATTTTCACTACCTTGCTCTGGTAAGACAAAGTGCGGCGTTGAGTTCCACCACTAAACACGAAATGTCTCGAATTCGATTGAATGCGAAGTACGGATTGTCTTGAAACTAGGAACTTTCTGTATACCCTGTAATGTCGAATGAAAAGCGTGAACCTATCAGACTAGACTAGATTGTGAGAGATTCAGGGTGACTATAGGAAGGTTGGAGGCCTCTAATATAGGACGGGCCCACATGAGTTCTGAATTAGTACAATGTGTAACTTACGTGATTATCACTTTGTTGTAATGGGCGACAATTTAACGAGGTGGTGTTTATTTGTTTTGTTTTGTTTTATTTGGTGGACTTTTGTTTGTGTAGGAGTTCAAGAATTAAATAAAGTCTCTTGAAGATTTATTCGTTTGTATGAATGCTACAACTAAGACAGTGAGCCTTAGGTCTAGGCTCACTTATGATTATTACTCTTACTACTACTCTTATACCCCCACTCCCTCTTCTCTTCATGATGTATAACAACAATCCGTCCTAGTGGCCATGTTCCGCGTGGAAGAGTACCGTCGATAAAAAATACTGGATTATTTATCTTTACTTGCCATTGTCCGCCTTGATTGCCTTCCGAATTTGTATAAGTGCAAAAGTGGTCAGCTAATCTCATCGCTTTTCTCTACTCTGACTGGCCTACAAAATTGGAGTCCTATTATAAAGATGTACTATTTAGTGCAAAAGATGTAGCAATGATGAAATGAAATGGGGTGAGCGCCGTCAGGCCGTGAATTGACAATAGCTTCTGCTTCCAACAGTAGTGTTATTACGGTTTCCTCCTCAAGTGCTCGTTATCGAAATGTGGCTTATAATGCTGATTTTACACTGTGCACTAATCTCTCCTAACATCATAATCGTAGAAGTTTGCATTCAATTTGTTTACTCCTTTTAAAAAATCTCAACATTATTACCAAAGAATTCTTTAAGTATATAAGTTTAAATCTGTAACATTGTCTGATAGAAATATATTCGGGGAGCAACGTCTTGATTTAAAACGTCTGAGGCATGTTATTGTGGAGACAGTAGACATTGGACAAATGAATCGCTCTGGTGTTCATACAAGTGAAAGGGGCTACGTATCGTTTTTCGTGACGTCGTCCTACTGTAACCGTTACTGTTTTTGGTTAGGGACGGTCACCTGTAGGCTGGGTCATGAGTATTCCCTTGCATATTCTGTAGACTTGATATTGCTTGGCTCCGGTCACTTTATCTCTAAGTCTCAGGAGACAAAATTTTTCGTATCTCTTTTATTACCATCTATTGGTTTTTCAAAGTCTGCCTGATGATATTAATGTTCAATTAATAAGCGTGCTACATGGTGTCGACCATCGAGCCATACAGGATATATACAATCATAATGAACACCATCAACTTCCATAAGACCAGTCAAATCAATAAGATTGATTTCTCGTATTACATGTGACAATTTACAGAGGCGACTTTTAGTTGGTATCAATTTAAGATTTAATAAACATACTTTTTAGGAGTCTTCATGAGCTCCGCAGTTGAAGGTTTAAAAGTAGTAAACTAAAGTAAAAAAAATACAAATACAGAATAAAAGAGGGAGGGAGATACAATGTTTACTATTTTTAAAGTGTTATTCCATACTTAGAATTAGGAAACATTTTAAGAAAACGTATAAAAATTTGAACGCAGCGGGATTCGAACCCGCGCCTCATATAAGCTGTGGCTTGCATCAAAACGATTCAATAATAGAATGATTTGTAGCTAGTAGTTAGTAAAGGTCAGATGTGAAGTATGCATGTATGTAGATTATGTAATAAACTTATAAAATTATATTCTTTTTTCTAAATCGATTTACCGGTAAATTTTAAGTGATTCAAAACAGAATTTTTTGAAGAAATCTAATACAGTCTAGTTATACATAAAAAGCTTGCTTAACTGCAAGTTAAATAATAAAATCTATGTACAATAGAATATTATAATATATGAATTTCATTATAAACTAAATTTTAAAAATTATATAATCTAATAAATAATAATATGCAAATAATTAAAATTTAGATAATCCAGTATCGGAATTTGTAAATCAAAAAAGGCAATTAATTTATCAAAAGTAAAATAAATAATAATTAAAAAAATCATACTGATATAAAAAATAAGGAACAAATAACAAAAAAAATAAAAAAGTAATTCGATTAGCGTGAATAACAAATAATGTATTTCATTACACATAACGTAAATACACACATCTGAAGCTAATAAACGCGTGTCAGTAACTGCTTTATACGGCTGAGATGATGAATAACTACGTGACCGACTATCGTACAAACGCCAATATGTGCTCGTATGTCGGAGCAACGCCGGATATCAGTCACTGTATTGTTAAAACTGTTTATTTATAGCAATTCTAAATTTACTGAAAAATAACACTGTGTCTCTAGAAGACTTCATTTATTGACATCGGTTCGGACTAAGCCTCAGAAAGCGAAGCTGAACGAACATCGAACATTCATGTAATGTTCGTTCGTTTGTTATTTTGAAATAAAAAGTATAAAACATAATAAGAGCTTTGATTTTCGCTATTTGTACACATTTTAAATGTAACTATTTTAAACGGATTAATCTTGTGTATTTTGTAGGCCACTAGAATAAATTTACCTCAGTCAAGTAGATTGTGTGGCAACATGTTAGAAAAAGAGTGACTCACTACTGTAAATACGTTACAATTATAAACGAATAAATATGTGATTTCAAAACTATTATTTTTTGTATTATATTTAGTTATTACTCGAATAATATCAGAGTCATTTCACTTTCGATAATAGATATCATTAATATTATGATTGGGATTTTAGTTTTAAAAATTGGGATTTCATTGGAGTTGCTTTTTTAACATTATTAGAGCGAAAATTATTAGGGTATATTCAAATTCGAAATGGCCCTAATGCATTGGGATTTATAGGAATTTTACAGCCTTTCTCTGATGCTGTAAAATTATTTATTAAAGAACAAGTTTATTTAAATTATTCAAATAATTTTCTTATTTTTTCTCCTATTATTAGATTATCATTATTTATTTGAATATTAATTCCTTATTTATTTGGGGAAGAGAATTAATATTTTAATATAGAAGTGGGGGATTTGCTTTAATTTTTTAGCAGAATATTCTAGAATTTTATTTATAAAAATATTATTTGTAATTATTTTTTTAGGGGGCTATGAATTAATTTATTTTTATTTAAAATTGGTATTTATATCTTTTTTTCATTTGAGTTCGTGGAACTTTACCTCGATATCGATATTATAAATTAATATATTTATGTGGAAAGAGATATTTACCAGTTTCTTTAAATTATTTATTATTCTTTTTTTAGGCTTAAAAATAATTTTTAATTAATAAAATAAATTTAGTATAAATATAGAATATTATTCTTCCTTAAGTTTTCAAAACAATTGCTTTTATAAGCTCATTAATTAAATGATAAAAAATAATTTATCTCAAAATTTATTTAAAATTGGATTAATAATAAAATAAGACAAATAAATTAAAGTTAGAATTTGACCAGTAATATAAGGTATTTCTACAGGTCGTGCTCCAATTCAGGTTAGTAAGATAACAGTTATAACTATAATTCAGAATAAAATTTGATTTAAAAGGTAAAATTGAATACCTCGTATTTTTTATTAAAAGTAAATGGTAAAATAATTAAAATTAGAATAGATATTACTAAAGCACACTAAGTTAGATCCTAAATACAAGGGACCGTTTAAAGTCGTAGAATTTAAAACAGTTATCTGGTAATAGAACCTATAAGCTCACGATCGCTTACGAAAGGTTCCTCTTACTGAAGTACCTGCTGAGTTAGATTTGTTGGATGATAGTGATGAGGGAAGCACCACTAGTAAATAGAGCACATACCACGGCTATTGGTCGTAGTGGTGTGGCGGGGACCCGGGTCTCATAGGAGACTATTGTTGTGTTGGCCATGTATTGATTGATACGACCAACACTTAATAATAAAACTTTTGTTTAATAACTGTTAGAGGAACCTCTCGCCTGCGAATGAACAAGATAAATTAGTAGTTTTTGTTTTTTTGTTTTTGTTATTAATTTTAACTGATGAATAGAGACGATGAGAGGTGCCTGTAAAAGGCAATTGTGAGAACGTAGTGGCGTCTGCGAGTTGGAGGGATCCGATGTTACGGAAAGCGCACGTTGTGTTGGAAAGACTCGATATTTCAGAATACACAAGTGAAAGATCGAGATCTGTGTCGCTGTCGTCGTCGTCACGAGGCCGTTTCTGGGCGGCTTTCGAGTCCGAGGCTAAGAGCTTCATGTCCGTGGCTTCTAACAGCTCTGCCACGATGACGAAGACCCATTTCAGAAAGGACCGGAAAAGACCAAGGTCGACCAAAAGCAATTCTGACTTATCCGAAGGAGAAGGCGAATTTGAGAGGACGAAAGTCAGAATTGCTTCGGTGAAGCATGGAGTAAAACGCTCACCCAACATCAGAGAAGGAGTTAGACCTACTGCGGTAGGTGAGCAGGTTAAAGAGGCGAGGTGCGAGGAGCTTCAACTCCAAGCGGAGGAGGAGGTAGCTGGCATTACCCGGAAAGTATAGTCCAGAGCAGGTTCCAGGCTCTCGGGCGTTTCCCAGGAATTGACAAAGCAGAGAGTTGATGGCCCCTTGGTACAAGACCTTCAACACCAGGTAACGGACAGTCTAGCCATTATTAATAAGGTGGCTAGCAAGTAACCTTTACAAAGGCCCTTAAGGAGGCTGCAGGAGCCATCAACACGGCGGTAGAAATCTTGGCCAGCAGGACGGCGAATGAAGAAGTCAATTAGTTGAGGGTGGCAAATGCACGTCTGCACTCTGAGCTAACGGAGTTGCGGAAGGAAATGGCACATATGAGAGCTGAAATGGAGCGCTCCAGGGTAGACCGTCAGCTCCCTGATAACGTGGAGGAAGGAGCGAAGGAAGAAATGAGGCGCACAATAATGGTGCAGATGGGCACATTACTTAACACACGTCTTGCAGCCCTGGACGACAGGCTTCTCCAACCAAAGCCAGTGCGCCCACCATTGGCGGCCAATAGACTCCGGGAAGCCGCAATGAAGCGTGTAGAGGTGGTTTCCACCAGGTCCGCCTTGGTGGCACCCGCTAACCTGGCGCCGAAGCAAGCAAAAGTGCACCTAAAACGGACACACCTGCGCAGCCTCGTCCCCTTCCACCGGCGCCACACGACATGTCGTAGCGCGCAAGGGGGCGAAAAACAAAAAAGTGGCTTCGAAGGCGCAGCCTGCTCAGCCTGCGAAAGGACGCAAAAGGCGAAGGAGCCAAAGTTGCGTCCGCGTCGGTCGTCGGTAGTCACGCTGAAACTTCGACCAGCTGCCGCCGATAAAGTCACCTACAGCGACGTCCTGGCCCGATCAAAGAGAACATTAAACTCGAAGACCTGGATATCAGTGACGTGCGCTTTAGAGTCGCCAAAACACGCGCCAGGATGCTTGAGCTGCCTGGCGCCAATAATGGTGACAAGGCGGACGCGCTTGCCCAATGGCTGCACGGGGTTCTTAGCCTCCTCGGGGCTCAGAATCTCTCTCCTCTTCTCTCCTCTTTCCTCCTCTTCTCTCCTCTTCTCTCCTCTTCTCTCCTCTTCTCTTCTCTTCTCTCCTCTTCTCTCCTCTTCTCTCCTCTTCTCTCCTCTTCTCTCCTCTTCTCTCCTCTTCTCTTTATTAAATAAACAAGGAATTAATATTCAAATAAATAATGATAATCTAATAATAGGAGAAAAAATAAGAAAATTATTTGAATAATTTAAATAAACTTGTTCTTTAGTAAATAATTTTACAGCATCAGAGAAAGGCTGTAAAATTCCTATAAATCCCAATGCATTAGGGCCATTTCGACTTTGAATATACCCTAATAAAAGGAGGCTGAACCCATTTTTATTAATATTACTGAATTTATAATAATTGATAAAAAATAATCAGATAAGAATATTTTTATTAAAATAAATTTAATAAAATAGAAAATAAAAAAATAATTGAAGCAATAGATTAGGTGAGGAAATATTTTAATTAGGCTTCAGAATTAAGCAGATTGTTGGGGGATGAAATAAGGGTAATAAATATTAAAAAAATAATTTCTAATTCAATTCAACATCCTAATCAAGAATAAGAAGAAATAGAAATTATAGTTCTAAAGAATACAATAAATAAAAAAATATTTTATTAGAATTATTAATAAATAAAATTAAAAATAAGAAAAATCTAAGAATGGAATTTAAATTCATTTTTACAAATTATATTTTAGTGTAAGATGCACAATATTTTTTGAAATTATTAGACACAGTTTAATTCTATAAAATATAATAAAGGTAAATAATTACATTATTTATCCAATCAGAATAATCCTTTTATTAGGCATTTTATTTTGAAGAAAAAAGAATTTCCTTTATATTTGGGGTATGAACCCAAAAACTTATTTTAGCTTATTTAAAAAATATATTTTATTATATTAAATATATTAAAAAATGGTTTATTAAAAATTTATATTAATTTATTAAATTTTAAATATATTAATGAAATCATTTTTATTTCAATAACATTATTTAATTATTATTTTTTTATTAAACTCATTATTATAGGATTATATTGATATAAATTTTTAATATAAATATTATGAAAAAAATTGAGAAAAATATAAAAAAATTATTAATTTATATTAAATAATTAATTAAGAGTAATTAAATGAATATTAAAAAATTAATATAAAAAAATCTAAGTAGGATTTGATTATAAATAATAGATAAAATTTTATATTTTAAGAAATTATTTTAATTTGTTTTACATGTAAATTTTAGCAGATAATTTTAATTATTCTAATAATTATAATTATTTAAAAATTGAGAAAACACTTTCATTTAAAAATTGAAATAAGATGTAACAAAGTAAAGGTACTGGAAAGTGTTCCTAGAATGAATAAATTAGAGCTTGAATAAATATTTCATTTACATTGAAAAAATATTAGAATATTAATTAATTTGACGAGAAAAATTAATTAAATTATAAAAAAAATAATAATGGGGAGGTAAAGTATGTTTTTAAGAAAAAATATAAATTTTTACAGTTAAATAGTATTGTATAAGAAATTTGAAATACAATGAAAAAAAAAATAATTAAAAAGTAAATTAAGTTTACTGTATCTTGTGTATCAGAGTTTATTAAAATATTTGAGAAATAATAAAATCTCTAATTTAAAAGTGTTAATTAATTAAAAAAGTTAATGTAGAATAATTATTTTTAATAATTAATTAGAAATGAAATGTTAATCGTTTTTAAATATATTTACTTTTTTAGAAAAAAAATAATTTTTAATTAATATATATTCATGTATATTTAATTATTAATTATATAAACCTATATTAAATTTAAAAATTAAATATATTAAGGGATAAGCTTTACTTTAAAGATTTAAAATACATAAAAATATTTTTATTTTTTTTTTATTTATATTGTTTAATAATGAAAATTTATTATAAAAAATTTAAATGAATATTTATTTTTATAAAAAAATAGTTTTTAATAAAATAAATTAGCAATAATGATAAAAAATAACAGCGTAATTTTTTTAGTACAAATAAAAAAACAGGTTGCGACCTCGATGTTGGATTAAGATTAAATTTAAATGCAAAAGTTCAACATTTTGATCTGTTCGATCATTAACTTCGTACATGATCTGAGTTCAAACCGGTGTGAGCCAGGTTGGTTTCTATCTTTTAATAAATAAAATATTTTAGTACGAAAGGATCAAATAAATAAGAATATTATTAATATCAAAATATGCTAATTTGGTAGACAAGATGAAATGATTTTAGAAGTCATAAATATATAATTTGTTATATAAGTAGTATTTATAAATATAGATATTATTAATATTATGATTGGAGTTTTAATTTTAATAATGAGGGTTTTAATTGGAATTGCTTTTTTAACTTTATTACAGCAGCATTAGATTAAATAAATATTTTTTGTATTTAATATTAAATTTTTTTGTGGTCTTTAGGATCCGAAGCGGAGGGGGGATGTTGTTCCAACACCTCAGTGCTACGTACCAAAACCGCCGCGGCATGCTGCTGTGCGGTGTGACGGCACATTCAGCATATAAAATGAAGCTCTCGTTTGGTGACTTCTATTACTTTCTTTGGCCCAACTCAGTTTATTGTATAAATATATAGGCGTTTTATTTTTAATTACACCAAACAACAAGGTTGCAAAGTGCAGTTGCCTACGGTATTCCATCCTCGCTGTTCGGGCGCTGTTGAGATAAGGGGAAACATGCGCGCGAGGCGGTATTTTGAAGCAGTATAAGATTTTTTGTGCGTGTGAGTAATCTAGGCCCGATGACCGCATCAGCATAATTAAACTTCGAAAGCACTAAAGTGTCGCACAATTTTATACGTATATCTTTACTTAGCATATCTTTAGACCATTACATGTCGTAGATTAGTTTATTACGTAATATTAAGTTTATGTTCCTCTCCGATGTTCTATCTTTGAACTAGTCTGTGAGAGACGAGCAAAAAAGAGGAGAGAAGAGAAGAGGAGGGAATATGTGAGAAGAGTAGAGAAGAGGAGAGAAAATGAGAGAATATGAGATAAGATGAGAGAATAGGAGAGCAGAGGAGAGAAGAGGAGGAAAGAGGAGAGAAGAAGAGGTAAGAGGGGAGAATATTAGGGAAGAGGAGAGCAGAGGAGAGAAGAAGAGGGAAAAGGAGAGAAGGGGAGGGAAGAGGGGAGAATATGAGGGAAGACGAGACAAGAGGAGAGAAGAGGAGATAAGAGGAGAGGAGAGAGGAGGAGAGGAGAGAAGAGGAGAGGAGCGGAGAGGAGAGGAGCGGAGAGACGAGGAGAGGGAAGAGGAGGAGAGGAGACGGGAGATTAGGATATAATATGCTAGAAGAGGAGAGAAGGTGAGAGAAGAGGTGAGAAGATGGGATAAGGCGAGATAAGTGGAGACAATATGAGAGAAAAGAATTTTCTCTTTTATTAAGTGTTATATTGAAAAGTGATTTAAAATTGCAAATTTTAAGGTATAATTGTAAATATTATAAAACTTCTAATAATAAGGCTTAAAGAATTTAAGTAATTTTGAAGATTATTAGTTTATGTTAAGTTAAAACTTTATTTTTTAAAAAAATAAGGTTCTAATAATTATGCCTATTAATGAAATTGTATTAAAAAAAATAATTTACACAAAATAATTATTAAAATAAATTTTATAAAATAGAAAATAAAAAAATAATTGAAGCAATAGATTAGGTGAGAAAATATTTTAATAAGACTTCAGAATTACGCAGATTATTGGGGGATGAAATAAGGGGAATAAATCTTAAAAATTAATTTCTAATCCAATTCAACATCCTAATCAAGAATTTGAAGAAATAGAAATTCTTATTCTAAAGAATACAATAAAGAAAAAAAATATTTTATTAGAATTATTAATAAACAAAATTAAAAATAAGAAAAATGAAAGAGTAAAATTTAAATTCATTTTTACAAATTATACTTTAGTGTAAGATGCACAATAGTTTTTGAAATTATTAGACACAGTTTAATTCTATAAAATAAAATATAATAAAGGTAAAAAATTACATTATTTATCCTATCAGAATAATCCTGATAAAAGTATCAGGATTTAAATTTCATTATCAGATTTTTCTTATTTTTAATTTTATTTATTAATAATTCTAATATTTATTTTTTAATTTATTGTATTCTTTAGAACTACAATTTCTATTTCTTCTCCCATTGTCTGCACAAATAGTATATTTTGATATTAATAATATTCAGATTTATTAAATTATTTAAAATATTTGATCCTTTCGTAGTAAAATATTTTATTTATAAAAAAATAGAAACCAACCTGGCTCACATCGCTTTGAACTCGGGTCATGTACGATGTTAATGATCGAACAGATCAAAATTTTAAACTTTTGCATTTAAATTTTATCTTAATCCAACCTCGAGGTTAGTTAGTTAAAGTTAGTTAAAAACTTTATTGTACATTGATAAAATAGTACATAGGTTTTTAAAAAAGAACAATAAAATGCACAAAGGCGGCCTTATCACTGAGAGTGATCTCTTCCAGGCAACCAAATTACAAGGATTTACATAAAGAGCGGGCATGACGCGGTGTAAAACAATAAAATGCAAAAAAAAAAAATAAATAAGTAAAGAAAAAAAGAGGTCGCAATCTTATTTTTTTATTTGTACTAAAAAAATTACGCTGTTATCTCTGAGGTAATTTTTTCCTATAATCATGACTAATGAATCAAATATTCATTTATTTACGTTTAATTTTTAAAAAAATATTATTTTATTTTTTAATTAAAAAAATAAATTTTTATTAATAATTTAGAGACAGTTTATCAAATATTACATGTCTTCAATTAAAAGACTAATGATTGCGCTGCCTTTGTACAGTCAATATACTTCAGCTTTAATTTTAAAATCTAAAATATATTTTTAAATTTTATCAAAAAGACATGTTTTTGATAAACAAGGGAATATAATTTTTTTGTGACTTCCTTTAAATTAATTTTTATTTTCAATTTAAAAAAAATATTAAAATATACTAATTTTATCAAATAAAAAGATTTTTTTTAAATATATTTTTATTTAATCTTTCACTAGCTATAATTATTAAAAATGTAACTCAAATTCTTAATTAAATTAGAACATAAACAATTATATCACTTCCTAATATATATCTTAAGTGACTAAAATTTATAATTAAAAGTTTATATATATATAAATATTATAAATATAAAAATAAATTGAACCATATTTTATTATTAAATTAGATTTAATCTCTGAAAATAATCATTTCCATGAGTTCGAATTATAGAAACTAAAATTGATAGCCCCTTCATAAACTGTAAAAACAAAAAAGACTATCAATATATTATTAGTATATTTTAATTAGAAACAAAAATTATATTTCCAATAGAAAATATAATAATAATTAAACTTATATTTATCATTTGTTTTTATAGTTTAAAAAAAACTTTGGTCTTGTAAATCAAAAATAAGATTTTTCTTTCAAAACTTCAAAGAAAAAGATTATCTTTATCAATAATCTCCAAAATTATTACTTTGTTTAAACTATTCTTTGACATTATAATTTATTTTTATGAAATTTAATTTAGTTTATTTCATTTTTGTATTTTTACTAATCATCCCTTGGCTATAGGATTATTTATTTTAATTCAATCTCTTTTTACATAAATCTTATATGAAATACATATATGTATAATTATTTTGAACGATTGATTTATGAATTGTACTTGATTGAGGTTTTCTATGAAATAATTTAAATAAACTATGAAATTGTTTTTGCCACCAATGTTCTGTCTATAAGCATATATGATTTTATTGTTATATTGCTATATAGATTTCTCTATATTTTTTTGATTGCTATATAATTTAATTCTTTGAGTTGCTAAAATCCTAAATATTTATAAAATTACATTGTGCTGTTATTTTTATCTCATTCGGAAATAGTGTGATCCCCGGCCCGATTTTTTTGTATCCCATGCCCATCATGATATAAACGTATTTCTACATTTCACGAATTCAAAATGCATATTATGTTTCTAGCAATTAATGGAATGGTATTGAGATGAGATTAAAAGGAGTCCGTTCAAAAGATTTATTTTATCTTATATGATCTGCAGGTATTAAAACTTTAGAATAATATTTGTAAATATTTGTAAATCTTCATATCAATAATATTTATAAGACTACATATACACTTGTGAGTCTTTAAATCTTTATAATCTCACGTTGTCATAAAAGCCGTCGAACGTCGAACCATGGACCATACAAGTTGTATAGTCAAGTGATTTTATACGTCCGCTTATTACATAATGTCCTTTCACATGTGATTTCCCTCACCCGTACAGCATCATGGTCCACATTTAATTTTACTCATCCACACATGACATCATAGTCCACACCTGATTTCACTCATCCACATATGATATTATGGTCCGCATGTGGTTCCACTTTTCCACACATGCCGCCATGGTCCATATGTGATTTTATTCATCCACAATTGACATTTTGGCCCACATGTGATTTTTATCGTACACATATGGTACCATGGTCCACATGTGATTTCACTCATCGACATATGACACCTTGGTCCACATGGGATTTTACTCGTCCATATGTGACAACATGCATCACATGTGATTTTACTGGTCCACATATGACATCATGGTCCACATTTAATTTCAACCTTCTATACATGCCATCATGATCCACATATGACAACATGCTCCACATGTGATTTCACTCATTTACATATGATACTGGGGTCAACATGTGATTTAACTCTTCCACATATGACATTATGGCCCACACGTAATTTTACTCGTTCACATATGACACCATGGCCCACATGTGATTTCACTCATCAACATATGATACCTTGGTCCACATGTGATCTCACCCATTCACATATGACACAATGGTCCACATGTGATTTTACTCATCCACATATTACACCTTGGTCCGCATGTGATTTTATTCGTCCACATATGACATCATGTCCACATGTGATTTGACCTTTCCACACATGCCACCATGGTCCACATGTCATTTGACTCGTCTACATATGACACCATGGTCCACATTTGATTTCACCCATTCACATATGTCATGACAAATTATATTATAGCTATTTCTTTTCTGGTGATTTAACTTAAATCCCAGACATTTCTCATTTTTTATATCTTGTTTAAATTTTTGCTAAATATTGAATGTACAGAATTGATTTTTCTACTCTTTTATTATATTGTAGCGGCCCGCCCGCAGCTTCACTCGTGTATACCATAGTGTCATCATGACATATAAAAGGATTTTATAAAATCATTTTGTACTTTGGCAACACGTTATACAAAATGGTGATTCTCTCTGCGCAAGCTTGTTTGTAAACTCTCCGTTTTTATGATTATATTTTGGTAATTTCTCTGGAAAAGGTGCGTCGAGTCCAGCTTTCTTATCCTCATTATTTTATATATTATTAACATATTATTTATTTAACAACTTGAAAACAAATGTCATTATAAATAGTTGGTTTTTATTGTATTTTAAGCGGAAAATTTTCTTAAAAAGGTTCAGATGATGATACAAAAGTGGCGATCCCATTATATTAAAATAAACAAAAAAAATGAAAACATGATAATCTCTATCTTTATTTGAATTAGTAAATATCATATTTTATCAATTACGATCTTACACGTTTTGAGTTTGTTTTCTCGAATTTGCGCAATTAATCATAGTGTCATCTTCTACTAAGGATAAACTAAACTTTATTACTTTCTACTTCTCACTTTCCTAATACTAAAATTAAGATTCAATACAATTTGTCTTCACCAAACTACTGAATATCTATATTATATATATCGTGGAAAGTATTCTCGGAACAATTTGAACATGAACCGGGAATATTATCAAAGCTATCTGTTAACATATTGAACCTTTTAAATATGTTCTAATATATGAATTTCTTATGTTATCGAAATATATTTTGCCATACTTTTACTTCTCTTTTGCCAAATATGGTACTCTTTATTTCATTATTTCAATTCTGCACAAAGATTTCACATAAACGAAAATATTTCAGATTGTTCAAATTTTTACTTTAAAGGTAATGTTATTGGAAAACCTTTCAGGAACCATTGAGTCAATACATACTCGTATAATAAAAAATATATTTTCAGGAGACTTCTGAGATTTCCGAAATTTAATTAAAAAATGTTACCTTATAATGTTGTTGCGTTTTGGGGGAAACCTGCGGGAAAAAGTTACTGTAAATATATGAAATATATATATATATATATGACAAAAACGATGTAACAGGTTTAGAAAAGGTTAATTATATAAACAATTGGAAATTGTTTTAAATATAAACTATAAGTACTATATATTTTAACAAGATCTTTGATTTTCGCGATTTTCACACGTCTTGAATGAAACTATTTTAAACGCGATTAATCGCGTATATTTTGGATGTTCGAAAGTTAGAAAATAAGTAATGTACGTCATATTGTAGGAATGTGTGTATCAAACACGTGGTAGTGTGTGTTAAATTAATTTTATTATAAAACGAAAAAGGCGAATATACTTCTTTTCTTCTAAAAAAATATCTTTACAAGAACAAGCTATTTATTTACAGTGTAAAATATTGTAACACATACACACATCACAACTAACAATAGGCACTTCCACATTAGTGACAAAATAAACTCAGTGACATATCACTACATCTAGTATCATAGTATCTAGTCATCTAGTATCGTAGTCGTGTAGTGACAAAGCCGGCAACTCTATGAGCTCCGGCAGCATTTTCCTGACGCTCTTGACATCAACAATTTCCAGATTACCGTAATCAATATAGCAGAGTCGAACCCGCGACCTGCCGGGACCACCGACTTGCTCACGGATGACCGCACGGAACCACTGTCTGTGATAGAAAATACTTATAATATTTTACTAATTTGTGAAATAACCTATAAACATTTGAATGCAGCGGGATTCAAACCCGCATGTCTTATTCCCCGTCTGAGCACTCTAATCACTAAACCATAAGTGCATGCGTTTGTTACAAAGTTTGTTTTTTATGTTGTAAGTATCGATATAAAGATTTATACAATTTTTTAAAAAACACTTAAAAAGCTTCGTCTGTTTCCAAGCGTTCAGCATTACCGTCCAGGTCAATCTGAAACTTGGACGGTTTCCAAGAGGCATGGGTTCGAATCCGTTTTACCGGAAAAATACGCGTAGCGATATTGAACATTTCGTTAACAAATGTCCACAATGTCAAATGAATAAGGCATTAAGGCAAATAAATCGTGCTCCTATGCAAATCACCAGTAGTTATACTCAAGCTTGCCAAAGATCATTTGATATTGTCGGACCATTACCCGAGTCAGGACCATATATAACCATACAAGACGACCTTACTAAGTTTTCTTCTGCGTGTCCGATACGTAGTACGACTGCTGAAGAAAACAGTGAATGCCTGCTTCACTACATTTCTATATTTGGTATACCAAAAACCATTTTTACTGACCAGGGCACAAATTTTACTTCAGAGTTATTAAAAGAAACTTGTAAATTTCTTTAAATTAAAAATCTATGGTCTTCACTATGTCATCAAGCAACCCAAGGGGCCTTAAAGCGATGTCACTCAGCTCTTAAAGAATATTTACGGTTTTTTGTGGACTCGGAACAAACAAATTGGCCACGATATGTTTATACCGCCATGATGAGTTAATGTTTCTTTAATAAGCTTCAGGCTTATCAAAGAAACATTCCTAGCTAATTTAAAGAAACTGGTAAATATCTTTTTCAACATAAATATACTAATTTATCACATCGATATCGAGGTAAAGTTCTCTGAACTCAAATTAAAAAAAGATATAAACACCAATTTTTAATTAAAAAAAAATAAATTCATAACCCCCTAAAAAATAATTACAAATAATATTTTTATAAATAAAATTCTAGAATATTCTGTTAAAAAAATAAAGCAAATCCCCCACTTCTATATTCAATATTAAAGCAGAAACTAATTCTCTTCCCCTCTCAGCAAAATCAACAGGAGTTCGAGTTTGTTTCAGCTAATATAGAAGAAAAAAAACATATTATTTTACTAAATTAAAATTTCTCACTGTAATTATTCTAGATATTAAAATTAATATAATATGATAATCTAATTTCATAAGAAATTGTTTGAGCCACTGCTCGTAAACCCCTTAATAACGAATAATTTCTATTAGAAGGTCAATCAGCAATTAATAAGGTATACACACCAATTCTAGTACAACATAAAAAAATAATCCTTAATTAAGTATAACAATATTAAATAAATAAGGAATTAATATTCAAATAAATAATGGCAATATAAATCTAATAACAGGAGAAAAAAATAAGAGAAATAATTTGAATAATTTTAATAAACTTGCTTAAAAATTTTTTATAAAAAATAAATATTAATTTAATTTTTTCATAATAAATTTTCATTTTAAAACAATATAAATTTAAAAAAAATAAAAATATTTTTATGTATTTTATATCTTTAAAGTAAAGCTTAGCCTTTAATATATTTAATTTTAAAATTTAATAGTTTATATAATTAATAATTAAATACTTTAAATTATAAATTACATTTTTTTCTAAAACAGTAGATATATTTAAAAACGATTAACATTTCATTTCTAATTGATTAATAAAAATAATTATTCTACATTAACTATTTTAATTAATTAACTCTTTTAAATTAGAGATTTTATTATTTCTCAAATATTTTTTAATAAACTCTGATACACAAGATACAATAAATTTAATTCACTTTTTAATTTGTTTTTTTATTTTATTTCATATTTATTATTTTTACCCTCAAATTAATTAATATTTTAATATTTTTTCAATGTAAATGAAATACTTATTTATTCATTCTAGGAACACTTTCCAGTACCTTTACTTTGTTACGTCTTATTTCAATTTTTAAATGAAAGTGTTTTCTTGATTTTTACATAATAATAATTATTAAAATAATTAAAATTACCTACTAAAATTTATATGTAAAACAAATTAAAATAATTTTTTAAAATATAAAATTTTATCTATTATAATCAAATCCTACTTAGATTTTTTTATATTAATTTTTTAATATTCATTTAATTACTCTAAATTAATTATTTAATATAAATTAATAATTTTTTTATATTTTTCTCTATTATTTTTCATATTATTTATATTAGAATAAAGAAATTTATATCAATATAATCCTATAATAATCAATTAAATAGAAAAATATTAATAAAATAATATTAATGAAATAAAAATGATTTCATTAATATATTTAAAATTTAATAAATTAATATAAATTTTTAATAAACCATTCTTAATATATTTAATATAAAAAAATATTTTTTAAAAATAAGCTAAAATAAGCTTTTGGGTTCATACCCCAAATCTAAAGGAAATTCTTTTTTCTTCAAAGTAAAGTGCCTGCTAAAAGGATTATTCTGATAGGATAAATAATGTAATTATTTACCTTTATTATATTTTATAGAATTAAACTGTGTCTAATAATTTCAAAAAATATTGTGCATCTTACACTAAAGTATAATTTGTAATAATGAATTTAAATTCCATTCTTAGATTTTTCTTATTTTTAATTTTATTTATTAATAATTCTAATATAATATTTTTTTATTTATTGTATTTTTTAGAACTATAATTTCTATTTGTTCTAATTCTTGACTAGGATTGAATTGAATTGAATTGAATTAGAAATCAATTTTTTAAGATTTATTCCCCTTATTTCACCCCCAATAATCTTCTTAATTCTGAAGCCTTATTAAAATATTTCCTCACCTAATCTATTGCTTCAATTATTTTTTGTCTATTATTATAAATTCATTAATATTAATAAATATGGGTTCAACCCCCTTTTATTCCTGATTCCCTAATATTATAGAAGGGCTGAATTGATTTAATAGATTTCTTTTAATAAAATTACATAAAACCTGTAGTTTTATTATCTTACAATATAAATTTAAAATTTTTAATTTTAATTATTATTTTAAATGTTATAATTGGAGTTATTGGGAGATTTAATCAAACCTCTTGACGAAAATTAATAGCTTTCTCATCTCTATGAACAATAACGGATGATTAATTTCAGCTTTAATAATTAGAGAAGATTTATGAATATTATAGTTTTTGTTTTATTCAATATTCTTATTTATTAGAAGTATTTTATTTTGTATTGCTAATATTTTCTTTATTAATCAATTATTTAATTATAATTTCAAGTTTTTAATTAAATTCTCAATTATAATTCATTTTTCATCTTTCGGAGCTCCTAAGAAGGGGGGGGGGGATTATTTTGTGTAAATTATTTTTTTAATACAATTTCATTAATAGGCATAATTACTAGAACCCTATTTTTTTAAAAAATAAGGTTTGAAGTTAACATAAACTAATAATCTTCAACATTACTTGTAAAGAAATTCTTTAAGCCTTATTTTTAAAAGTTTTAATAATTTTTACAATTATACCTTAAAATTTGCAATTTTAAATCACTTTTTTCAATATAAAACTTAATAAAAGAGAAAATTCTTTTAATCTCAGCCATTTTATTTGCAAAAATGACTTTTCTCTACAAATCGTAAAGATATTTGAACTTTATACTTTATTTTTGAAGTTTGAGCAGTAATAGTAGGAACATCTCTAAGTATTTTAATTCTAATGGAATTGGGTAATCTAGGATCTTTAATTGGAGATGATCAAATTTATAATACTATTGTTACATATATATTATATATTATTTTTTTATAGTTATATCTATTATATATTTTTTTTATAGTTATACTTATTATAATTGGAGGATTTGGAAATTGATTAGTACCTTTAATACTTGGAGCCCCTGATATAGCTTTCCCTCGAATAAATAATGTAAGTTTTTGACTTCTTCCCCCCTCTTAAATTTTACTGATTTCTAGAAGAATTGTAGAAAATGGAGCAGGAACAGAATAAACTGCTTATCCCCCTCTATCATCAAATATTGCACATGGTGGATCTTCAGTAGATTTAGCAATATTTTCTTTACATTTAGCTAGAATTTATTCTATTTTAGGGGCAATTAATTTCATTATCACTATTATTAATATACGAATTAATAATATGGGGTTTTCCAATAAGAAAGATATGTTTCAAAATTAAAATAAAACATGTAATATATGTTTAAATTTCGTGCTCAATGGCTTTATTTGATAAAAAATTTTATGCTATTTATGATTTAAACAAAATATCGTTCAAATGACTGCCACGACAATTTTTGCAATGGTGAATACGTTCGGTCCAATTTTCGATGACTAGTATGACCGCTATAGTCGCTCGAATGTTGCGTTCAAGGTCTTGAATCGTAGCTGGTTTATTGGCATACACTTGATATTTAACATACCCACACAAAAAACAGTCCAAGGGTGATAAATCGCATGATCTTGGTGGCCAATTGTGAGGACCGTTGCGAGAAATAACCGACTCACCTAACTTATCACGCAATAAATCCATTGTGACGGTTTCATGAACCACTCTTGGATTTGACTCACTCCAGTAACGACAATTCTGTTTGTTCACATAACCATTGAGCCAAAAGTGAGCCTCATCTGAAAAGATGATTTTCCTATAAAATTCGGTGTCCGTTTCCATCATTTCAAGCGCCCAATCAGCAAATTCACGACGTAATCGATGGTCTGCTGGCTTGAGTTCTTGTGCCAACACAATCTTGTATGAATGTAGGCCAAGATCCATACGTAAAATTCGCCAGGTTGTCATTCTGGATAAGCCCAATTCTTGTGCACGTCGTGGAACGGAAACATTTTGATTTTCTTCGACACTGGCTGATACGGCGGCAATATTTTCTTCACTACGGCCTGTCCGTTGTCGTGTTGGTGGTCTACTATCGTGCAAAGAATATTCACTTTCCAGTTTTTGTATTATACGACGTATAGCGAGCTCAGACGGTGAGACCATGTCAACCATATTTAGCAAGAAATTCTCTTTGAGTATAGACAATACTTCTCGAATTTTTATAGAAAATTTGGAAAATTTCCAAACGTTGAGGTAACGTGAACTTGTTCATAATTATATGGCAAACATTACTAAACATAAAACAACAAAAATGTCAAAGGTTGAACAACCAAGACGGCGGCTGTGTACTAACAAAATCCTATCATTCCTATTGGGAAACACGTTATATCTTTCGATCAATTACCTTTATTCGTATGAGCTATACGTATTACAGCTCTTTTCTTATTACTTTCATTACCAGTTTTAGTTGAAGCTATTACTAAAATATTAATTGATCGTAATTTAAATACTTCTTTTTTTGACCCAGCAGGAGGAGGAGAATTTTATATCAACATTTATTTTGATTTTTTGGACATCTTGAAGTTTATATTTTAATTCTTCCTGGATTTGGAATAATTTCAAGAAAGTGGTAAAAAAGAAACTTTTGGATGTTTGGGCATAATTTATGATATTTAGTTTAGCTGATTAGCAACATTGCATGGAACTCAAATCAATTATAGACCTTCTATATTATGAAGTTTAGGATTTATTTTCTCATTTACAGTAGGAGGATGAACTAGGTAGTATTAGGTAATTCTTATATTGATATTACTCTTCATCTTATTATGTTGTTGCTCATTTTCACTATGTCCTATCAATAGGAGCTGTATTTGCTATTTTAGGTGGATTTGTTCATTGATACCCATTATTTACTCGACTTATTTTAAATCCTAAGTTACTAAAAATTTAATTTATTTCAATATTTATTGGTGTTAATTTAACATTTTTTCCTCAATATTTTTTAGGATTAGCATTTATGCTATAAAATACCTCGTCTTTATTCAGATGCCGATGATTTATTCAGATGTAATGCCTTCATTTGGATCTTATATTTCTCTATTCTCAATATTTTTAATTATTATTTGTATTTGAGAATCAATCAACGAATATTTAAGTCGAAATTAAATGCAAATTGCAAATATTTCTATAATCATCTCATTTTTACTTTCAAACAATCTTTCTTAGACCGAGAAAACGTCCCCCTTTTGAATGTGGATTCGATCCTAAATCTTTAGCTCGAATTCTTTTCTCTTAAATTTTTATTAATTACAATCATATTTTTAATTTTTGATGTAGAACTATCATAAATTTTTCCAGTTAATCCAACATTTTCATTTGTAAATGCCTATGCCGTTACTCGAATAACGAATTTTTATTCGTAATTGAAGTCATTTATCTTTCGATAGATAGATAGATATCATTAATATTATGATTGGGATTTTAATTTTATTATTTGGGGTTTTAATTGGAGTTGCTTTTTTAACTTTATTAGAGCGAAAACTATTAGGGTATATTCACATTCGAAAGAGGCCTAATAAATTGGGATTTATAGGAATTTTACAGCCTTTTTCTGATGCTGTAAAATTATTTACTCGAGAACAAGTATATTTAAATTATTCAAATAATTTTCTTATTTTTTCTCCTATTATTAGATTATCATTATTTATTTGAATATTAATTCCTTATTTATTTAATATAGTTATACTTAATTTAGGATATTATTTTTTTATGTTGTACTAGAATTGGTGTTTATACCTTATTAATGGCTGGTTGACCTTCTAATAGAAATTATTCGTTATTAAGGGGTTTACGAGCAGTGGCTCAAACAATTTCTTATGAAATTAGATTATCATATAATATTAATTTTAATATCTACAATAATTACAGTGAGAGATTTTAATTTAGTAAAATAATACATTTTTTTTCTTCTATGTTAGCTGAAACAAGTCGAACTCCTGTTGATATTGCTGAGAGGGGGAGAGAATTAGTTTCTGCTTTAATATTGAATATAGAAGTGGGGGATGTGCTTTAATTTTTTTAGCAGAATACTCTAGAATTTTATTTATAAGAATATTATTTGTAATTATTTTTTTAGGGGGCTATGAAATAATTTATTTTCATTTAAAATTGGTATTTATATCTTTTTTTTTTGAGTTCGTGGAACTTTACCTCGATATCGATATGATAAATTAATATATTTATGTTGAAAGAGATATTTACCAGTTTCTTTAAATTATTTATTATTTATTTTAGGCTTAAAAGTATTTTTTAATTAATAAAATAAATTAGAATAGATATTGCTAAAGTAATTACTCCTCCTAACTTATTAGGAATTGATCGAAGAATTGCATAAGCGAATAAAAAATATCATTGAGGTTGAATATGAATTGAGGTTACTAAAGAATAAATATGTTTTAATATTTAAATCAAATATGTCTATTAAAAGTACACATAACAATATGTATAATTATAGACTATAATAAAATTACAGAATATTTAATATAGTATGTAATGAACAGATTGCGTTCGTGTAATAAAAGAAGTTGCAGTTGTGCATGTAATAAGGCAGCCGAGATCGTCGACGTCGGCGATGTCGTGCGTCGTCGGGCCGAGCCGTCTTTCATAAAGATATTGACTTAATGTTTAAAAAGAGATTTCGTTGTCAGTGGCATAAACCAATGTTGCTGAGCGTCACTGAGGCTGATATAATTAGCTAAAGTGAACTGCTACGAAGAAGTTGGTCGGTTATATCATGACTGATGCTGTCTCGCGTCGCATGCTTGTACGGTTTTGGATGTTGATATAACTTGCGACACGCGACCGTCGGGGTTCGATGAACATTATAGCTTACTGATAACTGATGTCGGTGGCGCGACCCAACGTTGCTTAGCATCTCAAATAGTTTCATTTATAATGTGTAAAAATCGCGAAAATCAAAGATTAAAAGGAAGTTCATAGCAATGTAAAAAATATTGTATTTTTTTTCTGTTACGCGCCATCTTTATTTTGATTATACTTTATCTAATTTAGCATAAACAGTGCATCGCTTTTTTACAAATGACGTAATTAATTAATTTCCTTCTTACGTGTGTACACTAATACACACACGCACACGCACATGCGAACACGCGTTCACACTTTTTTTATTAATTTCTTGGTTTGAAAATCTTAGCAAAAAGCCGTGGTCATAAATATCCATAAATAAGAAGAAATTTATGTTTTTATGTTAATCTAAATTTCTAAGGAAATTTATTTTAAGAATGGCCATTGACAGTACATTTAGAGTCGCTTAAGGTAAATATATTAAGTAAAGTAAAATATGACTTTAATATTTAGTCACTTTTTATACTGTTGCCGAGAGTGAGATGGAGAGAGACTAAAAGTAAAGACATATGTACAAGTAGAAATGTACTCAAGTTGACTTCTTGCATACTAACGGCTAATAAACCTGCATAGCGAGGTAGTTAGAGAGAACCTAGTGTCAAGAGGTTAGACACGTCATTCACGTGTCCACATTCATATGTGAAATTATTTTAAAGCGTTCGCGTATGATCTCACCTGTCCACATGTCATTTCACTCGTCCACATATGATTTCAACCGTCCACACATGTTTCACCCGTCCACATATGATCTCACTCGTCCACATATGATTTCATTCCTCCACACATGATGTTACGCTTCCACATATAACGGGTGAAATCATGTGGACGAATGAATCGTGAACACATCATATTATGATGTCTTCACGCGTCTATGGGGTTTCGCAATAAGAACGATATGTTTTGAAATTGTAATAAAATAAGTAATATATGTTCGTGCTCAATTTTGTGCTCAAAGGGTTTATTTGATAGGAAATTTTATGCTATTTATGATTTAAACAAAATATCGTTCAAATGACCGCCACGACTTTTTTTTGCACTGGTGAATACGATCGGTCCAATTTTTGATGACTCGGTGCAACATTCGGCTGGTATGGCCGCTATAGTCGCTCGAATGTTGCGTTCAAGGTCTTGAATCGTAGCTAGTTTATTGGCATACACTTAAGATTTTACATACCCTCGCAAATAATAGTCCAAGGGTGTTAAGTCGCATGATCTTGGTGACCAATTGTGAGGACCGTTGCGAGAAGTAACCGACTCACCAAACTTATTACGCAATAAATCCATTGTGACGGTCGCAGTGTGGCATGTTGCACCATCTTGTTGAAAATAAATATCGTCCGCATCGATTTCATACACTTCAGGAAAAAAAATCGTTCAACATGTCACAATAACGGTCGCCATTGACAGTAACAGTACGGCCTTCGTCGTTTTTGAAAAAGTACGGGCCAATGATTCCACCGTACCATAATCCGCACCAAACAGTCAATTTTTCAGGATGTAATGGTGTTTCATGAACCACTCTTAGATTTGACTCACTCCAGTAACGACAATTCTGTTTGTTCACATAACCATTGAGCCAAAAGCGAGCCTCATCTGAAAAGATGATTTTCCTATGAAATTCGGTGTCCGTTTCCATCATTTCAAGTGCCCAATCAGCAAATTCATGAAGTAATCGATGGTCTACTGGCTTGAGTTCTTATGCCAACACAATTTTGTATGGAAGTAGGCCAAGACCCATACGTGAAATTCGCCAGGTTGTCATTCTGGATAAGCCCAATTCTTGTACACGTCGTGGAAGGGAAACATTTTGATTTTCTTCGACACTGGCTGATACGGCGGCAATATTTTCTTCACTACGGCCGGTCTGTTGTCGTGTTGGTGGTCTACTATCGTGCAAAGAATATTCACTTTACAGTTTTTGGATTATGCGACGTATAGTGAGCTCAGACGGTGCACCATGACGACCATATTTAGCACGAAATGGTCTTTGAGTAGAGACAATACTTCTCGAATTTTGATAGAAAATTTGGACAATTTCCAAACGTGGAGATAACGTGAACTTGTTTTTGTGCATACGGGCGAGTGGCCCGGGAAGTCAAACTCCCGGCGCGGACCAAAACAGTAGGTGTGGGCGCACCTTTAGTGGTTCGTTAACCACACGGCCTAGGGGAGCACACCCCAATAGAAAAGCAAACCAAAAAACCATCATGTCAGTACATAATAAAAAACGACTACCCCAGGAGGGTACCGGCCTCATCGAGGTCGGAGAATCCCTCCGTGCTACGGCACGTTGCCCCGTCAATTCTGGGGGGGGCAAAAAGTACTGCTGTGATGACAACGAGGGGCCCGAGAAGGGCGGAGTCGTGGAGGGGCCTGTGACAGGCGGAGATAAAGTTGTTGGGCCCGAGATGGGTGGTATTGTGGTGCTGGCAAAGGGCGCTAGAGGAGAAGCTTCTGTACCAAAAAAGAAAAAGATAAGACAAGGTTGAAAGCTCAGGTCATTTTGAAGCGCCTCGACCTAGCGAAGTGTGCGTCGATAATCAGCGGACGATCTAGGTCCGCATCGACTTCGTCACGGGACCGTTTCTGGGCGGCCTCGGAATCAGAGACTGAGAGCTGCGTCTCCATGGACATACAGTCTCCAACCACGAAATTGACAAACCGTGCATACCGGAAGCGACCAAGGAGTGAAAGGAGCACTTCCGGTGTGTCCGACAATGAGGAGGAAAAGGAGAAGCCGAAGATAAAAATTACCTCGGCTAGGCGTGAGGAGCTCCGGCTTCAAGCGGAAAAAGACGTTACAAAGATGTCACGAACGGTAAAGTCTAAGCTCTCGGAAGTGTGCCCTGATGTAACTACACCAAAAGTGAATGGCCCCTTGGTGCACGACCTCCAGCACCAGGTCTCGGACAGCCTGGCCATAATGAATAAAGTGGCCAGTAAGTCCGGAAACCTCAAGGGGACTTTCACAAAGGCATTTAAAGAGGCTGCCAGCGCTATTAACGCGGCTGTTGACGTCTTGGCGAGTAGGACGGCG
This sequence comes from Dryadula phaetusa, assembly GCA_032432895.1. Taxonomy (NCBI): domain Eukaryota; kingdom Metazoa; phylum Arthropoda; class Insecta; order Lepidoptera; family Nymphalidae; genus Dryadula; species Dryadula phaetusa. The sequence continues at coordinate 2,056,337 of JAOYRS010000096.1, read as the reverse complement.
AGTGAGGAGGTCACTCACTTACGAGCAGCCAACTTCCGTTTAAATATGGAATTAACGGAGTTGCGAAAAGAGATAGCACTCCTAAGGACTGACCAGGAGCGTTCGCGGGCTAGCCAATTGCAAACTCCGGTGCAGACGGAGGGCAAAGAAGAGGAGATAGCGCGTTTAATAATGAAGCAGGTGGGCATCATGCTGAATGCGAGATTGGCATCGGTGGAAGACAGGTTGCTACCACCGAAACCGATGCGTCCTCCACTGGCAGCGGATAGACGTCGGGAAGCTGCGCGTAATGAAGTGGAAGTGGTGTCCACCGTATCTACATTGGTGGCACCTGCTAACCCGACGTCCAAACCTCAAAAGCCCCAGAAGGGAAAAAGGGCAAGGTTAAAAGTGCACCTAAGCCGGACACACCCGCGCAGCCACGCCCCCTTCCACCGGCGCTAAACGACATGTCCGAGGGGTGGAATGTCGTTGCGCGTAAGGGGGTGAAGAAGAAGAAAGTGGCTCCGAAGGCGCAGCCTGCGAAGCCCGCCAGAAAGGCAAAGGAGCCAAAGCTGCGTCCGCCGAGGTCGGCGGTGGTCACGCTAAAATTACAGCCAGCCGCCGCCGAAAAGGTGACCTACAGCGACGTCCTGACCCGGGTCAAAGAGAACATCAAGCTCGAAGACCTGGGTATCAGTGACGTGCGCTTTAGAGTCGCCAAAACAGGTGCCAGGATGCTTGAGCTGCCTGGCGTCAATAATGGTGTCAAGGCGGACGCGCTTGCCCAACGGTTGCGCGGGGTCCTTAGCCCCGAGGAGGTGCAGGTATCGAGGCCAGTGAAGTGTGTGGAGATGAGGGTGTCTGGCCTCGACGACTCCGCGACCCCGGAGGATGTCGCGATTGCAGTTGGCCGAGTTGGCGGCTGTGCAATCACGGACATCAAGGTTGGAGAGGTCCGTCGGGACCGGGCTGGTCTCGGTGCGGCGTGGGTTCGCTGCTCCATCGCGGCGGCCAAGAAAGTGAGCGGGGCGAGACTATTAGTGGGTTTCGTCTCGGCTCAAGTCCGGCTGCTGCAGCCGAGATTGCAAAGGTGCTTTCGCTGCCATGAGGTTGGCCACATGGCAGCGATGTGCAGCAGCACAGTAGACCGGAGCAACCAGTGCTTCCCGTGTGGTCAGCCCGGGCACAAGCAACAAGAGTGCTCGGGTGAACCACATTGCTCGGTCTGCCAGGCAGCACAAAAGCCTACCAATCACAAGGCGGGCAGTGCCGCCTGTGCGAAAAGCATGGCAACCAAGAAGGGTGGGAGGAGAAAGGGAGCGAGGCTAATGGCATCGGCTAGCTCCGGAGCCCCAGCCAGGCAAGAGGAGGAGCAACACATGGACACGACCAAGTAATGGCCATCCATGTGTTGCAAGGGAACTTAAACCACTGCGCTAGGGCCCAGGACTTATTGGTCCAAACCCTGGTGCAGTGGTCGATTCAAGTGGCGGTTGTTGCGGAGCCCTACTATGTCCCTGCGAGAGATAACTGGGTCGCAGACAACACCGGGGTGGTGGCCATTACCACCCAGGTAGCAGCGGGTTCCCCGGCCTTCTCAAAAGTCGAGAAGGGTGCGGGATGCGTCGCGGCACTTGTCGGCGACTTAGTTGTCATAGGTGTCTACTTTTCCCCCAACAGGACTCTTGCGGAGTTTAAAGAGTTCCTAATCCGCTTGGGGGAAATGGTGGACCGGCACCGACCGGCGGAGGTGCTGATTGCGGGGGACCTCAACGCGAAATCGAGCGTGTGGGGCTCCGCAAAGACGAATGCGCGTGGTACGACGCTCTCGGAGTGGGTAGTTGCTTCCGGCTTGTCTGTCCTGAATCAAGGGACGACAAACACGTGCGTACGAAGGTTGGGCGGGACCGTTGTGGACATAACGTTCGCGAGCCAAGCCATAGCGCGCCGTGTTCAAGGCTGGCGAGTGCGGGATGACGTGGAGACTCTCTCGGACCACCTTTACATCCAATACGAGATCTCCACTCATCCTGCGGTGCCGTCAGCCCCAGGTCCAACCTCGCGAGAGGCCGGACCCCGGTGGCAACTACGCAATCTCGACGTAGAACTGCTGAAGGAGGCTGCGATAGTACAGGCCTGGCTGCCCCAGGGCTCGGCATCCGTGGAAGACGCCGCAGCCTGGGCGCACAAGGCAATGACGCGTATCTGCGACGCGTCAATGCCCCGCTCCGGGCCTCGCCCTCCGCGGCAAGAAGTGTACTGGTGGTCGGGCGAGATGGCTCAATTGCGCAACAACTGCATGGAGGCGAGACGCCGGTATACACACTATCGCAGGCGCATGGTACACCGGCACGAGGAGGAGGAGGACCGGCTGTACCGAGTCTACGTAGAGACGGAGACAGCGCTGCAGGAGGGGATCGGTCGTGCGATAGGGAGATCGTACGACCAGTCCATCGCGGAAATAGACGCAGATCCGTGGGGGAGGCGGTACCGCGGGGTGCGCGGCAAGCTCCGTCCTTGGGCTCCCCCACTGACGCAGACACTCCAACCGGATGTTCCCCGAGGAGTGCTGACGTCGCTATTTCCACAGCGGGCCAACTTCACTCCACCTAGTATGGTCAGCCCTGCAGCGCCGGGAGAAGAGGAGGAAGACAGCGTCGTACCAGAGGTGCTGGATGAAGAGCTCGAAGAGGCGATGAAGCGATCCAGGGGCAAAAACACCGCCCCTGGGCTCGACGGCATACCCGGGCGCGTAATCACTCTGGCCCATTCCATCTTGGGGCCGAGAGTGCGAGGGCTATTTACTGCCTGTCTGGCTCAGTCCATAATTCCACAGTCGTGGAAGACAGGCAGACTAGTCCTCATCAAGAAGGAGGGACGCCCGGCAGATTCGGCTTCGGCGTATCGGCCGATCGTGCTGTTGAGCGAGATCGCCAAGCTCTTCGAGCGTGTGGTGGCGGGGAGGTTTATCCAGCACCTCGCGCGGACAGGTCCGGACCTCTCGGACTGTCAGTTTGGCTTCCGCAGTGGGCGCTCCACTGTGGATGCCATCCTAAAGGTAAAGTCCCTTGCGCAGAAAGCGGTGGCCCGCGGTCACGGAGTGTTGGCGGTGTCTTTAGACATAGCCAACGCGTTTAACTCCATACCCTGGCCCTGCATTAAGGAGGCACTGTTTTACCATCGAGTGCCTCCATACCTGCGTCGCGTCATTGGGGCTTACCTCTCCGGGAGGTCTGTGACATTTCCAAGGAGTGCCGGCTGGGGCTCTTGGGAGGTGTCGTGCGGTGTTCCACAGGGATCGGTTTTGGGTCCGCTCCTGTGGAACATCGGCTACGACTGGGTGCTGCGAGGCAGCACCCTACAAGGGGTGGGAGTCCTCTGCTACGCCGACGATACGCTGGTCTTAGCGCAGCAGAGGACCTATCGCGAGGCCGCAGTGCTCGCAACGGCGGGGGTGGCCCAGGTCGTCGGGCGGATTCGGCGTCTGGGTCTCGAGGTCGCCCTCGACAAGTCCGAGGCAGTCTACTTCCACGGTCCACGGAAAGGCCCTCCTTCCGACGGCGCCCACATCGTCGTCGGCGGCGTCAGGATCGACGTCGCCCGGACCATGAAGTACCTCGGACTCGTCTTGGACGGGAGGTGGAGTTTTCGGGGCCACTTTGCCACCTTGGCCCCGAAGCTGTTGAAGACGGCGTCGGCCTTGGCGCGGCTCTTGCCCAACGTGAACGGGCCGAGCGCCTCAAGCCGACGATTGTACACCGGAGTGGTCAAGTCGATGGCACTCTACGGTGCCCCCGTATGGGCGGACGCCTTGAAGCGGCACAACGTCATTCTGCTGCGACGGGCGCAGAGGGTGATGGCCATTCGGGCGATACGCGGGTACCGAGCCATCTCCGGTGAGGTGGCGTGCGTGCTGGCTGGAGTCCTGCCTTGGGATCTGGACGCGCAAGTCCTGGCGTCGGTCTATTGCCGGCGTCGCGGCACAACGTCCAGGGAACGGGCAGTCCAGGGAACGCACTGGAGGAGGCGCGGAAAGCCGCAATTGAAGAGTGGGAGTCCCGGCTGGCATCACCATCCGCCGGCCTGAGGACAATCGAGGCGGTTCGTCCAGTGTTCCGCCAATGGTTGGCGAGGCGTCACGGCGTCCTGACCTTCCGCATGACGCAGGTACTCACGGGGCACGGTTGCTTCGGGAGGTACTTGTGCCGTGTGGCGGGGAGGGAGCCCGACGCGCGCTGCCACCACTGTGACGACTGCCTCGAAGAGACGGCCCAGCACACGTTGGAGGAGTGTGCGGCCTGGGCGTCTCAACGCCGCGTTCTGCGCGGCGTCATAGGGGACGACCTCTCCCTGCCAGCCGTTATGAAGGCCATGGTGGCTTGCGAGAGGTCGTGGGACGCGGTCGGAGCCTTTTGTGAGGAAGTGGTGCTCGCGAAGGAGGCGGCGGAACGGGAGAGGGAGGCCTCTTCTGAACTCTCCATCCGCCGAAAACGACCGGGTCGCCGGAGGGCGTTCGTGTGCCGAACGCCGCCTTCCGCCCTAATTGGTTAGAGGGCGGTCAGCTTGGGGAAGCTTACCACCTACTCACCTGGCCCGAGTAGGCGCGGTCGCTCCCGCGCGCTACTCAGAGCAGGCCGTTGAGGGTGGCCCACCGCCCTTGACACCGACGACGCGCCTAGTAGGCTCCCGCCGCCGAGGTAACAGAAGATTGGGGTTCCCGGACCTCGGCTAGTGGCGGTCGAGATGGAGCACCGTGAGGTTTTAGTGGGTAACGGGGCGGCCTTTTCTGCCAATCCGGAGTCCCACATAACCTATCCCGAGTCCCCGATCGGGAAGGTATCCGTAATGCGATTTCCTCACGTTAAAAAATAAATAAATAAATAAATGGGTTGACAAGAAGGCCAAAAGATTTAGCCCATGACTCTATAGCGGCAAGGTCCTCATTTAATAACTCAACAGTCCTGGGCAACTCAGCCAAACTAAAATCCCTGTAAAGCTTTAAGTCATCTGCATACAGATGGAAGGGAGAAGTTATGACACGGGAGATGTTATTTATAAAAACGGAAAACAGTAAGGGTGAAAGTACGCCGCCTTGAGGAACACCAGCTGTGAGCTCCAACCAGTCCGAAGAAGCATAATCGGTTTTCACACATTGCTGGCGTCCGAAAAGGTATGAGTAAAACCAGTCAATAACAAGAGGAGAGACATTAGCCACACGAAGAGTACCAAGAAGAATGTCAAAATCAACAGAGTTGAAAGCGCTGCTAAAGTCCAACAGAACAAATGCAGTGAGCTTGGTGTTATCCATAGCATATCGCACATCCTCTGTTATCTTTAGCAAGGCACCAACAGTACTGTGAGATGAACGAAAACCGGATTGGAATGGAGATAACAGGTTATAAGTTGTTAGAAATGAATAGATTTGTTCATGTACTATTGATTCAATGACCTAAGACAGGACAGGAAGAATGGATATGGGACGATATTGGGATAGGGAGGTTGGGTTATTGTTTTTGGGAAGAGGTATAATGATAGCCTTCTTCCACAGTGTCGGGAAGACATTGCATGACAGAGAAAAGTTAACAATGTGAGTGATTACTGGAGCAATGTCATCTAACACTGGAAGAACCATATCAAGGCTGAGACTATCACTGCCGATGGCTTTGGTGGAAATGGAATGGACACACTTCTTAATAACGTCTTCGGAGACTGGCTGAAAAAAGAAGGATGAACTGTCTGGCGGGGGAAGAGATGATAAGTGGGAAAGAGTAGTCAGTTTAGTATTAGAATCTAGAGCTATGGGAGGAGCGGTGAAATGACTATTTAGCGAATTAAGGTCCACTGAACTATGACAATGTTCTGAGGTTTTGCCCACGCCCAATGACCATAAGAATTTCTAAACTTGAGCTTGGGACAGATCTTTAATTGTGGAGTGAATGTAGTGACGTTTAGCATCCCTACACATTCTGTTGCAGATGTCACGTAATTTTTTATAGGATTCGAGGTTTTCATGCGAGGGATACTTTTTATACCGATTTTTGGCCTTATCACGTTTTGCCATGGTCCTTCTGATCACTGGTGTTAACGAGGGAGCAGGCGCATGTTTCATCCGAACTGGTCTTGCTGGAGCATGGATATCATAAATTCGAATTAGTTCAGAAGTTAGATCGTTGACCATGGCATCAATATTATTAGAAGATCGTAATAATGACCAGTCGATATTTCTGACATCCTCTCTCAAATGTTCAATGTTGATATGCTTAAAATTGCGCTGAAGAAAAACTTTGCCTCTAACTTTGGGAGAGCGCACTTTGTAAGTGAGAAATATTAAGTCATGATATGAAAAAGGAGCAGTCATTTGACCGTGCGATATAGCAAAATTAGGGTTAGAGACAAATATTAGATCTATAAGGGAAGGCACACAATTAGGGAAGTGATGAGTGGGGGAAGACATGGGGAGTACATGTAAATTAAATGAAGAGAGCAACGTGCTCAACCACAGAAGTTGTCCGAGTACCATCTTTCAGTAGGCACGTATTTAGATCACCCATACAGATGACGTGGTCGTAATTCGGTAAAAGGTTACTAAAAATATCTTCAAGTTCATTAAAATAATTAATTGTGTCATTAGCACTGTATAGGACACCGAGAAGAATTTTTTTATTGTGTACCTCAATATTTAGAAAGAGGTACTCCAGAGAATCCAAAGTTTGTGGTGGGGAGCACAAGACTGTGTTGGCTGGAATATTTCCTCGGAGATAGATACCCACGCCACCACCACCGCGCCCAATACGGTCCTGGCGGAATAATTGGTAACCGGGCAGAGAGCAACAAGTAGATGGGAGTGAGGATTTCAACCAGGTTTCGGAAACCAGAATACAGTCGACTACGCCTGTATTAAAGGATGTGAGAAGATCAGAATGGTGAGACGGAAGACTCTGCGCGTTGATATGCACAAGGGAAAGGAGTTTATTATCCGGGAAAAAAACTTTTTGAAGCTTTTCTTCCAATCATTCTGTATCTGATGATGAGCTATTATTACTGCTTAAAGCACTATCATCTTCTTCTATATACATTAATTTAAATCATCTTCTATATACATTATTACAATATATCACAAAAATTCTATAATAATTTAAATATATGTGTAAAAAATAAATAAAAATAAATAGATAAATAAACAAAATAATATAATAGGTTAAAAAAAATCAATATATGAATAATAATAAAAAAAAATTATAATAATAATTTTTGCCAAATCCACACTATTCTTATGCATAAGCTGGCCGTAAGAAGAAACAAAAACAAAAAATATATCAACAGTAAACAGTAAAGTGAAAAAAAGCAAAATATTTAAAGTAAATTCGTTATGAATAACAAAAATCATTAAAAAATAAATATAAATCTTAGAAAATGAGAAAGAAGATCAAACTATGTAAGGCAAAAGTTACATCGAAAAAACATATCTCAGATAGATATGTTATAATAATAAATCGTAACTAAATGAAGTAACAACTAAACACAAAGCATATAGATAACAGATGTCGTGAAATTGACATGTGACAGCTGACAGCTAATACCGACAGTAAACTGTGTCATAAGTCATAACAACATAGGTGGACAGACTCGCTTGACGTTTGTATTGGTTGACACACGTATTAGTGAGGTTTCATATTTTAATTAATAATCTCTGAAGTTTAAGTTCTTTGAATTGATCTCTTTTAACCCGGTGTTGGGTTTTTAGTTAATGTTAGTTTTATATCGTCATATTAGGTAAGTTAGTTAGTGTTTTAAGGTTATAAAATTGGATAACGATCGCCCGCCGGATCCTTCGGATCCCGGTGATGATCTCTCCCTAAATCAAATTTCCAGAAAACGCCAAGGGGATGATTCATCCTCTTTTAATATTGTCCCTGCTAATAAAAAAACTATTGTGAATCCTTCCTCTGCTACTCCGTCTATCCAAAATGTGTATGTTCATATTTACTATTTTTAAAGTGTTATTCCACACTAAGGATTAGAAAACATTTTTGAAAAAACGTATAAAAATTTGAACGCAGCGGGATTCGAGCCCGCGCCTCTTGGATACCGTCCAAGCGCTCTGACCGCTAAGCCATGCGTTCTACTACCAGCTGCGTCGAAATTCTTATAGGTTTTGTTACAACTTATTTATGTTGTTAGCAACTCTGTAGAGAGATTTTTACAAATTTCTACTACTTTAAGATTATTAAGAAATAATCGTTTAACAAGAGAGATTGCTATTTTATTTTAATATTTACTATTTTTAAAGTGTTATTCCACACTAAGGATTAGAAAACATTTTTGAAAAAACGTATAAAAATTTGAACGCAGCGGGTTTCGAACCCGCGCCTCTTGGATACCGTCCAAGCGCTCTGACCGCTAAGCCATGCGTTCTACTACCAGCTGCGTCCAGAATGCGTACCAGAATGGGTAATCACAGTCCTCATTTTAATGCTGTTGCTGTGAGAGTCCTTAATATTTCTTGTCCTTTACATCCCCCGTCCATCTTCTTCCATCTTTCTTGAGTTAAATTCTATTATTTCTTCTCTCCCTAGTCCTGTGCTAGTCTTGGGAGATTTTAACACTCATCACACGATGTGGGGGTGTTATTACTGTGATGGATTCTCTCCTTCGTTGGTGGAAATGATTGATGATGCTGGTCTTTGCGTCCTCAATGATGGCTCACCGACTCGTAGGGTTCCTAATCAGAATCCTAAGACTGCTATAGACCTTTCCCTTTCTTCTCCTTCCCTTGCCTCTCACCTATCATGGTCTGTACTTTCCTCCTCCTATGGTAGTGATCACTTTCCCATTCTTCTGTCCTTAGCTAATCGTCAGGCACCTATTCCCTTATCCTTTTCCTAAATACAATCTTAAAAATGCAAATTGGTTAGAATATGCATCCTCTGTTGATGACATGTTGGGTTCTCATCTTGAGTCTATTGATAATGAGAATATAACTGTCTGCTATGGTAGGTTTGTTGATGCTATCTTATTATCTGCTAGTCATAATATCCCCAAAAAACACTTCACTCAGTATCAGATGCCTTTCAATCCATGGTGGAATCAGGAATGCTCTGATTCAGTCAAACGGCGTACATTTGCTGAGTCGTCATATGCAGCATGTATGACGGTGGAGAACTTTATTGAGTATCAGCGCAGTGACGCATTGTTTAGAAAATTGATTTGGAAGAAGAAAAGACTTGGATGAATCAATTTCTCTGAATCCCTCTCTCCCCGCTCTTCCCCGTCTATTGTCTGGAATAATGTTAAGAGATTTCGCCGATCTCTTAATATTAATTTCAGCCCTAGCTCTAATAACCTCGCTTTTTGGCTTGACGATTTTACTGACAAATTGGCGCCTCCATTTGTTCCTTGCCATGATTCGTTTTATAATTTCTCCCCAATTATATCCTTAGTGGAAATGGATACATCTTTCTCTTACAATGAGCTTGAGAGTGTTCTTATAGGCTTAAAAGACACTAAACCAGGTGAAGATGGTATTCCATATTCTTTTTTAAGTAAATTAAATAAAATATCCAAAGATTATTTTCTAAAATTAATAAATCGTATTTTTCATTCAGGCAATATTCCCGAATCCAGGAAATCTCAAGTTATCATCCCTATCCTTAAACCAGGTAAAAATCTTTCCGATCCTAGCTCCTATAGACCCATTGCATTATCGTCTACTATCAAAAATTGCTGAACGGCTTTTAAAAAATCGATTGGAATGGATAGTGGAAAGCAAAAATATATTAGCTCCCTCTCAGTTTGGATTCAGAAGGGGGATGAGTACCATTGACAGTCTCAGCATCTTCACTACGGACATTCGAGTAGCCTTTGCCAAGGAAGAGTACTTAGTTGGTGTTTTTCTAGATATAGCCTCCGCATATGATAATGTGCTTCTTCCGTTACTCAGGCAGAAAATCCAATATCTGAATATTCCCGCGAGGTTGACTCATTTCATATGCAGTCTGTTTACCGTCAGGACTATTTCTGTAAAACATCCTCTACTTACTATACTTCCCAGACGTGTCTGGAAGGGTATTCCTAAGGGTTCGGTTCTTAGTCCTCTGCTATATAATATTTATACGCATAGCCTTGAATTGTCTGTTAACAATTTTTGCAACATTCTCCAGTATGCTGATGACATTGTTCTCTATTATAGTTCAAATTCAGTAGAGGACATCAATTTTCGTTTAAACACTGCTTTGCATTATCTAAACCAATGGCTCTCTAAACATGATCTTTCATTGTCGGTACCGAAATGTAAGGCTGTTTTATTCACAAAAAAAGAGTTATTCCAAATTTTCGAATCTACTTTGGCGATGAAATTATTATTTTTTCTGATAATATTAAATTCCTAGGCATGGTTCTTGACAAACGACTGAACGGAATGGCACATTCTGAATATCTTAGCAAAAAATGTGAAAAAGCTATTAATACTCTACGTGCACTATCTAGTGTATGGTGGGGTGCACATCCCTATACTCAAAAACTATTGTACAATTCTTTAGTCCGTAGTCACATTGGCTACAGCTTATTTGTTTTAGACTCCTTTAATAAGGTTGCTAATGATAAATTAAATCGAATACAATACAAATGCCTTAGAATGGTTTTAGGTGCAATGAAGTCTACTCCTACGAATGCACTTCAAGTGGAGTGTGTTGATCCTCCTCTTCCTCTCCGACGTCAATTCCTGTCAGATCGATTTATAGTTAAATTGTTACAGCTCTCCTCCCATCCCCTATTGTCTAAACTATCCACTTTATCCAACCTTTGTAATCGTGATAAATCGGTATCATATTTACTCAACAGCTTCAGCACAGTTTAACTATGGAATGAATGTTTAGAAATCACTATTGTGTTGTTATACTTTTTCGATGCTTAGCTATTAACTGTTTTAAGTCACCTTGCGTTACAACTTTTACCCGGGACTTGTCTGGCAGAACAATAACTATAACACCATCAGCAGACCAACACCTTCCTATTCCGAAATGATTACGGGCTGCAGCGAAGACTTCTTGACGCGATTTTGTTAGAAATTCGGTCACTTTAACAGTCGAACCTTTTAAAGATGTTTTGGCTCGCCAGACACTGGAGCGGAGCTGCACGGTTACGAAGCGAACTAGAAAAGGCCGATTTGAGTCTTTTTTCACTCCTAATCTATGACAGGCTTCAAGTTGCTCCGGCTTCACCTCCATTAACCGCATACGGTCTTTTAACACAGCCATAGTCTTCTTCACAACATCCTCATCTACGCTCTCCGTGATGCCATGAAAAAGTAGCACCTTTCTACGAGACTGTGTCTCTAATCGATCGAGGCCATTGACAAGAAGCTCAATCTGGGATTTTAGGATGCATAGAGATTTCCAGACAAATGTTTTAAAAGCTTGGAACTCGCCGGACAATGCTCAGCTGTGGTATCCATTATGTGAAGTGTTAGTATTAAGAGTTTGTGAGAAACTTTAGTGACCGCCAACTATACACAGGTACACTTAATTTATAACATATGTAATTATAATAATTTTAAATATTTAAAAATATAGAGCACTTAAATTTACGTAGTTATACTTTTGTATCTACCCGCCGCAAAAAAACAAAATTTTTATTATTTCCATCTCGTCAGTAGCAAAAGTCAGTAGTAAAAAAATAAATTTAACCAAGTTAATTTGACCAAGTGCGACTGTGAGTGGCAAGAGTGTGTCCTGGTAATACTCCTTGTCCTGCTAACATATCCAGATAATTAATGCTTCTCTTATCAGCCGTACCTTCCGCAATATCCAAAAACCACGTGACGTATCATGAGCCAAGGCGTGATTTCATAATTATAGTATTCATATGTACTATATGGTGGAGGGGGAGATAAACGTTATATCAAAAGTGCAATTAGCAGGAATAAAATTATCAGGATCTCCTAAAACGTAAGGATTAATAAATTCGATTAAGTCCTTAAAAGTAAAAAATGGGTGAAAAGGGATTTTATCTATATTACTATTAATTCCTAAAGGATTATTAGATCCTGTTTGATGAAGAAATAATAAATGAATTATTGTTATTATAAAAATAATTAATGGAAATAACAAATGAAATGTAAAAAATATAGCAAATCCACCTTAAATTCAATTAACTAATATATTTCCTAACTAAGGAATAGCAGATAAAAGATTTGTAATACCAGTAGCTCCTCAAAATGATATTTAAAAGGTAAAACATATCCTATAAAAGCTGTAGCTATTAATAAAAATAAAATAATTACACCCACTATTCAAGCTATTTTTAAATTAAATGATTCGTAATAAATTCCTCGCCCAATGTGAAGATAAAACAAATGAAAAAAAGATGCCCCATTTGCGTGTAATGTTCGAGTCAATCAGTCATAATTTACATTTCGGCAAATATAATTTACTCTAAGAAGAGCAAGTTCAATATTTGCTGAATAATATATAGTTAAAATAATCCAGTAATAATTTGAATTATTAAACATAAAGTTAATAAAGATCCAAAATTTCATCAAGTAAATATTGGAAGGGGAAGGTAAATCAATAAGAGAATTATTGATAATTTTAATAATAGGGTGAGTTTTTGGAATAGGTTTAAACAAATTTTGTCATTAGTAAATTATTTATTAGTTAATTATAAAATAGATCGTAGAGGCTCAAAAAAATATTTGTGATTCTAACTACTGCAATAAAAGTAATAAATAAATAAATAATATTAATATTAATAAAAAAGTTTGCTTATTGTATAATTTTAATTTATATTAGTGGAAAATAAATTGAAAAAGTTTAGTATTTCTTCATTAAAATATAAATTTATTCAATTTAAATTATTTTTAAAATAAAATAAAAATATAAAAAGATATCATTTTTGAAAAAAACGTATAAAAATTTGAACGCAGCGGGATTTTTTTATACGTTTTTTCAAAAATGTTTTCTAATCCTAAGTGTGGAATAACACTTTTAAAATAGTAAATATAAAAAGATATATTAAACTAATTATTATAATTGTTGTATTTAAAATTGAAATCTTTAATAATTCGTTCGAGGCAGTTCTTGATACATAAATATACTAATAATCCTCCTAAAAATTAAAAATAATATATAAGAGAATCAGTAGGTATTAATTAATATTCCGGATAAGATTTATGTAAAAAGATTTTGGATTAAAATAAATAAAGTGATTAAAATACAAAAAAGGTATTAAATGAAATTAAAATTGATACAAAAGAATTATAATGTCAAAGAATAGTTTAAATAAAATAATAATTTCGGAGATTATTGATAACGATAATCTTTTTCTTTGAAGTTTTGAAAGAAAAATCTTATTTTTTATACAAGACCAAAATTTTTTTTAACTATAAAAACAAATGATAAATATAAGTTTAATTATTTTTAGCTTTTACAGTTTATGAAGTTAATTACTATCAATGTGAATGGAAAAAAGAAATGATTATTTTCAAAGATTTAATTAATTTAATGATAAAATATTTAATAACAATACCTTTATGTTTAAATCAACATATATTTTGAATGGTTCAATTCAATTTATTTTTATATTTATAATATTTATATATATAAATATAAAAATTTCAATTATAAATTTTAGTCATTAAAGATATATATTAGAAAGTGATAAAATTTCTTATGGTTAGACCATATTTAATTAAGAATTTGAGTTACATTTTTAATAATTATAGCTAGTGAAAGATTAAATAAAATATTAAAAAAAATCATTTTATTTCATAAAATTAGTATATTTTAATATTTTTTTTTAAATTCAAATAAAAATTAATTTAAAGGAAGTCAGAAAAATTTTATATTCCCTTGTTTATCAATAACATGTCTTTTTGAAAATAATTTAAAATTAAGGGATTTTAAAATTAAAGGGCTGCAGTATATTGACTGTACAAAGGCAGTATAATCATTAGTCTTTTAATTGAAGACATGTATGAAAGATTTGATGAAATATAAACTGTTTCTAAATTATTAATAAAAAATATTTTATAATTAAAAAGTTAAAATAAATTAAAAAGACCATATAGAGTTTTATAATAATATATTTTTTATTATTTATATATAGTACAAATAATAAAAATATTTATTATAAATTAACTATAAATATATCTATCACCTCAATAAAATAATTATTGAAATGATAGAAAAATTTAATAAACTTTTTTTAAAATTAAACTTAAATAAATGAATATTTGATCCATTAGTAATGATTATAAGAAAAAAATAAATAAGATTATTATTAATATTAAAATGTACTATTTGTGTTAATTTCTTGTCTAGAATTAAGAGTCCCTCGGTTACCATCATACGTCTTAACAAATTTAAAACGGATGTTTATGTCAAATTCGGCCATAGCAATAGCACAGAACCGGACAAGAACATCGGATCGAGGTGACCCCTGACAAGGGGTCGGCTGGGAAGCCGCAATGAAGCGTGTAGAGGTGGTTTCCACCAGGTCCGCCTTGGTGTCACCCGCTAACCTGGCGCCGAAGCAAGCAAAAGTGCACCTAAAACGGACACACCTGCGCAGCCTCATCCCCTTCCACCGGCGCCACACGACATGTCGTTGCGTGCAAGGGGGCGAAAAAGAAAAAGTGGCTCCGAAGGCGCAGCCTGCTCAGCTTGCGAAGAAGATGCAAAAGGCGAAGGAGCCAAAGTTGCGTCCGCGTCGGTCATCGGTAGTCACGCTGAAACTACGGCCAGCTGCCGCCGATAAAGTCACCTACAGCGACGTCCTGACCCCGGTCAAAGAGAACATTAAATTCGAAGACCTGGATATCAGTGACGTGCGCTTTAGAGTCGCCAAAACAGGCGCCAGGATGCTTGAGCTGCCTGGCGCCAATAATGGTGACAAAGACGCGCTTGCCCAACTGCTGCTCATGGTTCTTAGCCTCCTCGGGGCTAAGAACCCCGTTGGTCAAGGTAAGAAGGTGCAGGCGTCGAGGCCAGTGAATTGTGGCAAAAAGAAAGTCATAATTTATCTAAATTATTTCATAGAAAACCTCAATCAAGTACAATTCATAAATCAATCGTTCAAAATGATTATACATATATATCTCCTATACTCTCCTCTCCTCTTCTCTCGTCTCCTCTCCTCTTCTCTCCTACCCTCCCCTCCTATCCCTGCTTCTCTCCTATTCGCTCCTCGTCTCTCCTCGTCTCACGTATTCTCTCCTCTTCTCTCCTCTTCTCTCACCTTCTCTCACCTTCTCGCATCTTCTCTCCTCTTCTCTCCTCGTCTCTCCTCGTCTCTCCTCTTCTCTCCTCTTCTCTCCACTTCTCTCCTCTCTCCTCTTCTATTCTCTTCTGGGCTTACCACATTGAACATGTCCGTTCATATAATAATTCATGAAAACAAATGTCATTATAAATAGTTGGTGTTTATATATAATAGTTGGTGTATTTTAAGCGGAAAATTTTCTTAAAAAGGTTCACATGATGATACAAAACTGGCGATCCAAATATATTATAATAAACAAAAATAAAAACATGATAATCTCTATCTTTTCTTTCCAAATACATTTATAAAGTGAAAAAATATAAACACATAAATAAACGTATTCATATATACATTTATTGTCAGTGTTTGGGTTCGGATTCAATTCAAAGATGTCGCTACAAGTCAATTTTCAATGTAGTTTGAATCGCCTAGTTAAGTAAAATTTCGGTAATATTGACATTTTTTTTCCCGACGAAGCAAGGTTTTTTCTAGCAAATCAAGATTTGAGCTCCTTGCGGTGACCGACTCCCCAAGCAACCCCCTCAGTGCTTGCTATTTTTCGCGAGGATCCTCTTCCCTCACCCTCCCAGTGTCGCTGTAAAGGCCAACAGTGTCAACAGCATGTACTCAATGAAAGAGAAAATTAGCCATTTTCTGGAAATCACTGTAATGGTGCATCCACATCAGAGGTGTCAACTAAACACTTGTATTACTACAAACACACTCAAAGTCCTCAGAGGCATTGTACTAATATCTAGTACGGGAATGAGTCATACATATTTATCTATCCTAAAGTCTATATACTTATATCTATCTTATCTTATCTTAAATGTGGAATTCTTGATTTTTTGATCATGGAATCCGAATTAATATAATAATTATAATATTCTTTAATGTACACCCATGAAAGATACAGTACAAAAAAATAATAAGTAGCGGGAAAATATACAAGAGGCGAAATTACCGCTAAAACAACGATCTATTCCTGGCAACATTAAAGCTGAGGATATAAAAAGATGAAAATGGGTTGGGGTGATTATAAATAATAATATAAAAGAAAAACATAATTCATATCATATATACATACGTATATACAAATATATGTATATTAATAAAATAAATAAACAAATAAAATACTAATAATAAACTGCACACGGTAGGCATACTTAAAAACATATTTATGCTATTATTTACTTGCTCTCAGAGCAATTAATATAATTATTATAAAAGAGCTGTGAATTGAACATCTCGGAATCATTATATTCAACTAGAATCCTAAATAGAGGCCTAAGTTACTCTTTAGTACTTCAGCTATTTGCCAGTGAAAGTCCCGTTAAAATCGATCCTGTCATTCAAGAAATTATCCGGAATAAACAAAGAGACGAACAGGCAAAAATTATAAAAAATAATATATATATATATATATATATATATATATATATATATATATATATATATGCGGCAAATATATCAACATTTTTTATAATTTTTGCCTGTTCGTCTATATATATATATATATATATATATATATATATATATATATATATATATATATATATATATATATATATATATATATATATATATATATATATATATATATATATATATATATATATATATATCTTCGTCGTTTTTACAAAAGTACGGGCCAATGATTTCACCGTACCATAATACGAACAGTCCAACCAAACAGTCAATTTTTCAGGATGTAATGGTTTCATGAACCACTCTTGGATTTGACTCACTCCAGTAACGACAATTCTGTATGTTCACATAACCATGGAGCCAAAAGTGAGCCTCATCTGAAAAGATGATTTTCCTATGGAATTCGGGGTCCGTTTCCATAATTTCAAGCGCCCAATCAGCAAATTCACGACGTAATCGATGGTCTGCTGGCTTGAGTTCTTGTGCCAACACAATCTTATACGGATGTAGGCCAAGATCCAGAAAGATTCGAAACCGCGTCTTTTGCAATCTGACTGCTAAGCCAAGAACAAAACGGGGAACAAGAGTCGCAGGTTCGAATCCCGCTGTTCAAATTTTTACACGTTTCTTCAAAATATTAATAGAATATTTTTTTACTAAGCTATTGTTTATTTTAAGGAGAATATGTTTATAAAATAATTACTTAAAGTTTATGCAGTGTAACCCCTGTATAACGTCCCTCGATTTAACGTATGATTCGATATCCTACAATACGCAATTTCGATGTAAAAGTTGGACAAACATACTTGATTATTTAACACGTTAAACGCCAAGAAGAAATTGCATATTTTCTCTCTCCGCGTCGGTCAGTGATCGTCGACTGTTAATCTCTCTATTCGGGCCATGTCAGTCAGTCAATGCTGACCTAGGTTTAATATGTTGATAATTAATTGACAAAGTTTACTTTTGTCAATAGAAGCTCACTGAACCCGACAGTCGCGTACCACAAATTATATCAACGTGCGACATCCTACAAACATCGCTGACACAACTCAAGACAGCAGCAGTCAAGATATAATCATCCAACATCTTCGTAGCAGTTCCCCTAAGCTAATTATATCAGCCTCAGTGACGCTCAGCAACATTGGTTTATGCCACCGACAACGAAATCTCTTTAAACATTAAATCAAAAACTCTATGAAAGACGACTCGGCCCGATGACGCACGACATCGCCGACGTCGACGAGCTCGGCCGCCCTATTACATGCACAACTGCAACTTCTTTTTTTACACGAACGCAATCCGTTCATTACATACTATGTTAAATATTCTGTAATTTTATTATAGTTTATTATTATATATATTGTTATGTGTACTTTTAATAGACATATTTGATTTAAATATTGAAACATATTTATATTTCAATATGTACAAAAGTACATACCTTTAGTAACCCTATTTTAGTAACCCATTTTTTTTTGTCGCTGGGAAATGCTTTTTACATAGACCATCCGTGCGTATGGCAAACTTGCCTTACGGACGGATGATACTGTGGGACTCATCAGATCTACCTGATGCTGTCCACTAAAACCTAATATGTACAAAAGTACATACCTTTAGTAACCCTATTTTAGTAACCCATGATGAGCACCATGATCCTCCCGTAGTAGTTCCTCTAGGGTAGGGGAAGTTGAAAATGCGTATACTGTCTTCTTCAAGCTCCTTACCTGCGGCTTCGGAGCGGATTCGGAGCAAGGCATGGCGTTGCGGGGTGTATGCGGGGCATTCGGCCAGAATGTGATGCGCCGAATCGACAGGCGCATTACACTCGTGGCTCACCGACGACCCCGCCTGACGTGCAATTTACTACCCCAAAACTTCTATTGACAAAGTGATCTAGGTGTGGCCTCACCGTCTCCACCGTTGCTAAGCCTGCCGCCGAAGACCTCAGGTCCTCCTTCTATCGTCAGATCAGGGCTTCATCCGCTCTTCTCCTGATCCGCACGATACTCTCCTCCGATGGCCGTTCACTTTGCGACCGTTCACTTGCATGGAATACATGAACTCTGGCGAACACTTCCGTCTGCAATTCCCAAGGCGGATCGCCCGCCAAGACAGTAGCTGCGGTCTAAGACACAGTACGGTATCCCCGTATTGCCTTCACCGCTATGACCCTCTGCATTTTTCGCAATTGGGCCCTGTTACAAGCGGTGAGAGCATCCGCCCATACGGGTGCACCGTATAGCGCCATGCATCTCAACACACTGACATAAAGCCGTCGGCGTGGAGAATCCGGCCCACCGACATTCGGCAGTAACCTGCCAAGGGCCTCGGCGGAGCTCATAAGCCTCGGCGGAAGCTGAACGAAGTGCGACGTAAACGAACATCGGCCATCCAGAATAACATCCAGATATTTCATCTGAGCCCGTACCTCCACCTTCTGACCCTGGATGTACAGAGTAGCTCCTCGTGGGGGACCCTTGCGTGGGCCATGGAAAAGGAGGGCCTCAGTCTTGGGCATGGAGACCCTCAGACCCAGCGCTTTAATGCGGTCAACGACAAGTCGGCCACGGCCACGCGTGCTACCTCCTGATAAGTCGATCCCCGGGCTGTGACAAGAGTATCATCCGCATAGCAAATGAAAATCATCCCGGGGAGTAGACGGCCACGCAGGAGTCAATCGTATCCAATATTCTACAGTATCGGCCCCAATACCGACCCCTGTGGAACACCACAACTGACTCTTCGTCGTCCGATCCGACCATCCCCCCCAATCCACAGGACTACTCCTTCCAAATTGTTTTACATTTTTCTTTTATAAAATAAATACAATCCGAATAAACAAGTATCACTTCGATCACGTAACCATCTTGTACAAGCATCTTTGGCAAATTTATCGACTTTCTCATTGCCGCTGATTCCCACATGAGAGGGAATCCATTGTATTAAATATTTATTCAAAGATCTCAATTTTAAAATTAACTCAATAATAGTATTGGCTATCGGTGTTCCTCAAAACTCGAGGTACAACGAGCCAAACGAACGAATCAGTAAGTATAATAAATTTATCGAAGTTTATTGTCTCGGTGTAGGATAACGCTTCAGCCAAGGCAATCAGTTTCGCGTATATAATGGAAACTTTATAACTATTTCTTAATCTCATATTAGTGTCTGATTGAGGATCATAAAAAGCAATTCCAATTTCATTATTTTCAATTGATGCATCGGTATATAATTTATAATAATTTGAAAATTCTAAATTTAAATTATTATTAGTTATACATTTCATACGAATATCAAGTACACTATAAAATCATTTAGGTTTATAAGGAATTTCTAGCTCAATATGTTGGTCTAAATCAATTTTTGAAATCCACACACTTAACTTAAACATTTCCAGTAGTTTGCTTCTATGAATGCATTAAATAATGTAATAATGAATTCCATTAAATAATGTAACTAATAATGGTTTCTTCTTTCTGACCCAGTATGAATTTTGATTAAAAATTCTTCCGATATGATTGGTACAGTGGAGCTTACCGATTTATTCTCATCTATATTTATATTAAAAATTTATATCAATATAATCCTATAATAATGAATTAAATAGAAACATTTTAATAAAATAATGTTAATGAAATGAAATGATTTCAATAATATATTTAAAATTTAATAAATTAATATAAATTTTTAATAAGCCGTTCTTTAATATATTTAATATAAAAAAAAATCTTTTAAAAATAAGCTAAAATAAGCTTTTGGGTTCATACCCCAAATCTAAAGGAAATTCTTTTTTCTTCAAAGTAAAGTGCCTGCTAAAAGGATTATTCTGATAGGATAAATAATGTAATTATTTACCTTTATTATATTTTATAGAATTAAACTGTGTCTAATAATTTCAAAAAATATTGTGCATCTTACACTAAAATATAATTTGTAAAAATGAATTTAAATTCCATTCTTAGATTTTTCTTATTTTTAATTTTATTTATTAATAATTCTAATAAAATATTTTTTTTATTTATTGTATTCTTTAGAACTATAATTTCTATTTCTTCCAATTCTTGATTAAGATGTTGAATTGAAATAGAAATTAATTTTCTAAGATTTATTTCCCTTATTTCATCCCCCAATAATCTTCTTATTTCTGAAGCCTCATTAAAATATTTCCTCACCTAATCTATTGCTTCAATTAATTTTTTATTTTCTATTTTATTAAATTTATTTTAATAAAAATATTCTTATCTGATTATTTTTCATCAATTATTATAAATTCAGCAATATTAATAAAAATGGGTTCAGCCTCCTTTCATTTCTGATTCCCTAATATTATAGAAGGGCTGAATTTATTTAATAGATTTATTTTAATAAAATTACATAAAATTTCACCTATAGTTTTATTATCTCACAATATAAATTTAATTATTTTAATTTTTATTACTGTCTGAAATGTTGTAATTGGGGTTATTGGAAGATTTAATCAAACCTCTTGACAAACACTAATAGCTTTTTCTTCTATTAACAATATTGGCTGATTCATTTCAGCCTTAATAATTAGAGGAAATTTATGAATTAAATTTTCAATTATAATTATTTTTTTATCTCTAGGAGGTCTCCCCCCTTCTTAGGATGTTTCCCTAAATGATTAATTATTAATTATTTAATTTTCAATTATTATTTTATTTTTTAAATGAAACTATTTTAAACGGATTAATACCGTATATTTTTGTGTATTTTGGCGGACTACTGTAAAGTGTTCGAAACGTCAGGTGTCCAAAATGTATATTCCAATACCAAAATATATTCGATTAATCCGGTTAAAATACTTTTATTTTAATTTTTTTTTATCGTTAATTTTTTTATCACTAAACTAGTCAGTTTAAGTACATTATCTATTTTTATCCGAATTATTTATTCATCATTTATATTTTTTTTTCTTTTAAATTAAAATGATATAAAATTTTTATTAAAATAATTTATTTTGTGTAATTTATTTTTTTTAATATAATTTCATTAACAGGCATAACTATTATAACCTTATTTTTTTTGCAAATAAGGTTTTAAATTAACATAAACTAATAATCTTCAAAATTACTTATAAAGAAATTCTTTAAGCCTTATTTTAAAAGTTTTAATAATTTTTACAATTATACCTTAAAATCTGCTTTTTAAATCATTTTTCAATGTAAAACTTAATAAAAGAGAAAATTCTTTTAACCTTAGCCATTTTATTTGCAAAAATGACTTTTTTCTTCAAATCATAAAGATATTGGAACTTTATACTTTATTTTTGGAGTTTGAGCAGGAATAATAGGAACATTTATAAGTATTTTAATTCGTATGGAATTGAGTAATCCAGGATCTTTAATTGGATATGATCAAATTTATAATACTATTTTCACAGCTCATGCATGACTACTAACTTTTGCTCACAATTCAGACCATTTTGTTACAAGGTTTATGAACATTGCTGCCTGTGACTGTGACAACAGTTTTGTTGTCGACTAAACTATATCATTCGTGGACAAATTCATAGACTAATAATTAAATGAAAAACATTTAATTATCAACCGGTTTCTAGTTTAAAGCATTTATGGAAATTTTATATCTTAGGAATCTATACATGAGTTGACTTTTTCTATATAAGGCTATCTGCTATCTGACTCTGAATGTCTGAGTGTGTGTGTGTGTGTGTGTGTATCTGAATGAGTTTCTGCAAGTTCTACCCCTAAGGAGGTGACAGAGAGATATAATATTTGTATAAAACTATAACCATTTGTTTAGCTGCGAATTTTTTAGGTTTCAATATAAATATTAAAGGTAATTTGTACATTAAAAATGAAAATTACTTATTTTACGTGACGCCTACCTGTTCTATAGCTGGAAAATACTATTTATGCAGTGGAACTTACCGATAAGTGAAACCGATACTACCTAATAATGGTTTGTGAGACCAATAAAAGCCGTGGATTGGTTTGTGAGACCAATACAGGATGATGATACGTCGATTGGCCTGCCAGACCAATATTACTTTCCGATTGGCATATCAGTCCAGACGCACAACCGCTAGGTGGCTAAGTATGTTATATTCACGCACAGCATATACGTAGCAGCCGTTTGTCAAAACCAACAATTAAACTCGGTTAGGTGCCATCGACATTAGATATCAGCCGTAGATTCGCCAAACACTGACAGTCGTGTGACACATTATGCGTTCTTTTACCAAACAAGGCGCTAGAGTAACAGTCAAAAACAATTACATATTACAGCATTTCGTGATATAATAGCATAGTACTCCACGCAAGGACGCTACTAAAACATAGTTCGAAACACATGAGACATAAAAGCGTCACATAACCATTAATCCCACACCAGGGATGTAAAACGAGATAGAAACAAATTATATCTAAACCTGACGCCGTACCGCAAGTATCGCATGCGCAACGTAAAACAATGTCAGAGAAGATGCAAGTCGCCCCAACCCCAATAGTCGCGTACCACAAGTTATGTCAACGTCCGACATCGTACCAATATCGCTGCCGCCACTCAAGACAGTAGCAGTCAAAATATAATCATCCAACATCACCATAGCCGTTCACCTAAGCCATGGACATTAGCCTCAGTGATGCCGAGCAATATTGGGTTGCGCAGCGGACATAAGTTATCAGTAAGCTATAACGCTCACCAAACTCCTAAGGTGGCGTCTCGCAAGTTCTACCAACGTTCAAAGCCGTACAAACATCGCTCATGCAACGCGAAACAGCACCAGACGCAACCTAACCAAGAATATTGGCCTCAGTAATGCTAAACAACATTGGGTCGTGCTAACGGCATCAGTTATCGGTAAGCTATAACGCTCACCGATGAACACCGACGTTTGTGTGTCGCAAGTTATATCAACATTCAAAAACGTACAAGCATACGACGCGAGACAGCATCAGTCATGATATAACCGACCAACATCTCCGTAGCAGTTCATCTAAGCTAATTATATCAGCCTCAGTGACGCCCAGCAACATTGCTGCCTCCCTATATATGCCACGCAACCGTTCTGACATTCAGGACTGAGTAACCTGAAATCTCTTTAAGCATTAAGTCAAAATCTTTATGAAAGACGCTTCGGCTCTACGACGCACGACATCGCCGACGTCGACGAGCTCGGCCGCCCTATTACATGCACAACTGCAACTTCTTTTATCAATCTTTTTGCAATCTGTTCATTACTTACTATATTAAATATTCTATAATAATCTTATAGACTATTATATATATATATATATATATATATATATATATATATATATATATATATTGTTATGTGTACATAGACATATTTGATATAAATATTGAAACATATTTATATTTCAATATGCACATAAGTACATACCGTTACACACTTTCCACCGAGACAATGACAATGGGCGCACTTTGTCTTATCAGAGCGAGGAAGTGAAATTAATTTTAAATATAACTCCCCCGAGTGGGGATCGAACCCATGACCGATTGCGTTCACAGTCAGGCGTTGTCCCACTGCGCCACGAGCTACCTCTTATTAGATTTTTAATGTAATTTAGTTTTTGATTTCCAGAGCTACCAAGGTTGATGCTTTCCTACATCAAGTATGTGACGTTGCCCGGCGTTACTTGTGAGTTGGACGTGTTCTTAGATCTGGCCGCGCTTTGTTCTGTATTCGTCAGTGCCAGATCCAGAGGGCAGATGCTGGAGGAGAAACTGGAGGAGTGCTCTGAGATGGTGAGTTTTATAGTGAGGTTTATAGTGTAATATGTTGGAATAATAACGCCAGGATTAGCAAAATAGGTGGCTCCAAACGCAACCTGCCATTCGAAAGTCAACGTGCCCTGTGTTTTTATTGACGACTTGTATAGACGTCCGACTAAGAAAGAGAAGTCCTAACTTGGAGTTGATATGTCATTGACATGAAAAAGATTGGCTTTTAAAGTTAATTAACTTACTTCTCAGTCATGGAATAGTACCAAAACAACGGGATCGCCTCGTTCTACGTCTTCTCTTAGACACCTATTCCATATGTCGTGTTACACACACGACATAAGGAATATGTGTGTCACAAGTTTTCCATTCCATTCTAAACAACAGACTTGAATGGTATTTTGAAAGGTCCAATACCTTTTCGGCATCCATGTCTTGATAACCTAAGTAGGTTACCTTTTTTAGTCAATCAGGATTTGGTCAAAGGAGTTCTTCACCTTGCTATTTCATTGACATAAATGAAGTGTAAAATAATATACATATACTTCTAGATACGTTAAAGGAAGCCGGGTGTTGCAGCCAGGGTTTAGCTCAGGGAGGTCTAATCGATCTAAGTAAAAGTATTGATCTGATGTAGTATATACGAGAAAAACTGTCCAAATTAAACTACTAGATATGTTTAAGTTCTAGTATAGTTTAGTGGAAATTTCTTTAAACCTAAACGATTTTATAGTGCACTTGATATTTGTATGAGATGTGTAACTTATTTAAATTTACAATTTTCAAATTATTATTAATTATATACCGAGTTCCACCTGCGTGTTGAGTACAAGCAATATGTCTGATTCAGTGGAAGCAGAGTACGAAGTGTCTTGACACTACGTACTTTCTGTATACTCTGCTATGCGGGATAGAAGCGTGAAGCTAAAAAAAATATACCGATGCATCGATTGAAAATAATGAAATTGGATTTGCTTTTTGTGATCCTCAATCAGACACTGATATGAGATTACGAAATAGTTGCAAAGCTTCCATAATGAGCGCGGAACTGATTGCCTTAAGTGAAGCTTGGTCGTACATCGAGACAATTGATTTTGATAAATATATCATACGTTTTAAATAAAACTATTTTAAACGGAATAATCGCGTATATTTTGGTATTCGAAAATAAGTCTTTGGAAACCTGACGTTTCAAACACTTTACAGTAGTCCATGGTAACAGGTATATTAATGAATTTCCCTTCTTACATGTGTACACTAATACACACACATACACGCACATGCGAACACGCGCTCACACATTTTTTTATTACTATCTTGGTTTTAAAATCTTAGCAAAGCCATGGTCATAAATATCCATAAATTATAAGAAATTTGTGTTTTTATGTTAATCTAAATTTCTAAGGAAATTTATTTTAAGAATGTCCATTGACAGTATATTTAGAGTTGCTTAAGGTAAATTTATTAAGCAAAGTAAAATATGACTTTAATATTTAGTCACTTTTTTTCTGTTGCCGAGAGTGAGATGGAGAGAGACTAAAAGTAAAGATATATGTGCAAGAAGTGGACTTCTTGCATATTAACGGCTAATAACCTGCATAGCGAGATAGTTAGAGAGAACCTAGTGTCAATAGGGTAGAAGGCCATCCACGTATCCACATTCATATGTGAAATTATTTTAAAGCGTTCGCGTATGATTTCAATCGTCCACACATGATTTCACCCGTCCACATGTCATTTCACCCGCCTACATGTCATTTCACCCGCCCACATGTCATTTCACCCGCCCACATGTCATTTCACCCGTCCACATATGAATCCACTAGTCCACACCTATTTCACTTGTCCTCATATAATTTAACTCGTCCACAAATGATTTCACCCGTCCACACATGTTTCACCCGTCCTCATATGATTTCACTCGTCCATATATGATTTTACACGTCCATATATGATTTCACCTGTCCAAATATGATTCCACCCATGCATACATGTTACACCTGTCCACATATGATTTCACTCGTTCCCATATGATTTCGCTCGTCCACATATGATTTCACCCGTCCACATGTGATATCACCCGTCCACATGTGATTTCACCCGTCCACACAT
This sequence comes from Dryadula phaetusa, assembly GCA_032432895.1. Taxonomy (NCBI): domain Eukaryota; kingdom Metazoa; phylum Arthropoda; class Insecta; order Lepidoptera; family Nymphalidae; genus Dryadula; species Dryadula phaetusa. The sequence continues at coordinate 2,029,829 of JAOYRS010000096.1, read as the reverse complement.
GTTTCACCCGTCCTCATATGATTTCACTCGTCCATATATGATTTTACACGTCCATATATGATTTCACCTGTCCAAATATGATTCCACCCATGCATACATGTTTCACATGTCCACATATGATTTCACCCGTTCACATATGATTTCGCTCGTCCACATATGATTTCACCCGTCCACATATGATTTCACCCGTCCACACATGTTACACCCGTCCACATATGATTTCACCCGTCCACACATGTTTCAGCCGTCCACATATGATTTCACCCGTCCACATATGTTTCACCCGTCCACATATGGTTTTACCTGTCCACATATGATTTCACTCGTCCACATATGATTTCACCCATCCACATATGATTTCACCTGTCCACATATGATTTCACCCATCTACACATATTTCACCCGTCCACATATGATTGTACCCGTCCACACATGTTTCACCAGTCCACATATGATTTTACCTGTCCACACATGTTTCACCCGTCCTCATATGATTTCACCCCCGTCCACACAAGTTTCACCCGTTCACATATGATTTCACCCGTTCACATATGATTTCACCTGTCCATATATAATTTCACCTGTCTAAACATGTTTCACCCGTCTACATATAATTTCATTCCTCCACACATGATGTAACGCGTCCACATATGACGGGTAAAATCATGTGGACGAATGAATCATGAATACATATGATGTCTTCACTCATCTATATTTGACGTCACGCACATATCTACATGTGATTTCCAATACAAATAAATAAATAAATAAATGGACGGGTGAAACATGTATGGACGAGTGGAATCATATGTGGACAGGTGAAACATGTGTGGACGGGTGGAATCATATGTGGACAGGTGAAATCATATGTGGATGGGTGAAATCATATGTGGACGGGTGAAACATGTGTGGTCGGGAGAAATCATATGTGGACGGGTAAAATCATATGTGGACGGGTAAAATCATATGTGGACGGGCGAAACATGTGTGGACGGGTGAAATCATATGTGGACGGGTGAAACATGTGTGAACGGGTAAACTCATATGAGGACGGGTGAAACATATGTGGACGGGTGAAATCATATGTGGACGGGTAAAACATGTGTGGACGGGTAAAATCATATGAGGACGGGTGAAAACGTGTGTGGACGGGAGAAATCATATGTGGACGGGTAAACTCATATGAGGACGGGTGAAACATATGTGGACGGGTGAAATCATATGTGGACGGGTAAAACATGTGTGGACGGGTAAAATCATATGAGGACGGGTGAAAACGTGTGTGGACGGGAGAAATCATATGTGGACGGGTAAAATCATATGTGGACGAATGAAACAGGTGTAGACGGGTGAAATTATATGTGGACAGGTGAAATCATATTTGGACAGGTGAAATCACATGTGGACAGGTGAAATCATATGTGGACGGGTGAAATATGTGTGGACGGGTGAAATCATATGTGGACGGGTGAAACATGTGTGGACGGGTAAAATCATATGTGGACGGGTGAAATCATATGTGGAAGGGTGAAATCATATGTGGACGAGCGAAATCACATGTGAACGGTTGAAATCATATGTGGACGGGTGAAACATGTGAGGACGGGTAAAATCATATGTAGACGGGTGAAATCATATGTGGACGGGTGAAATCATAAGTGGACTGGTGAAACATGTGTGGACGGGTTAAATCATATGTGAAGGGGTGAAATCATATGTGGAAGGGTGAAATCATATGTGGACGAGCGAAATCATATGTGAACGGGTGAAATCATATGTGGACGGGTGAAACATGTATGGGCAGGTGGAATCATATTTGGACATGTGAAATCATATGTGGACGGGTGAAATCATATATGGACGAGTGGATTCATATGTGGACGGGTGAGTTGACATGTGGACGGGTGAAATGACATGTAGGCGGGTGAAATGACATGTGGACGGGTGAAATCATGTGTGGACGATTGAAATCATACGCGAACGCTTTAAAATAATTTCACATATGAATGTGGACACGTGGATGGCCTGCTACCCTATTGACACTAGGTTCTCTCTAACTATCTCGCTATGCAGGTTATTAGCCGTTAATATGCAAGAAGTCCACTTCTTGCACATATATCTTTACTTTTAGTCTCTCTCCATCTCACTCTCGGCAACAGAAAAAAAGTGACTAAATATTAAAGTCATATTTTACTTTGCTTAATAAATTTACCTTAAGCGACTCTAAATGTACTGTCAATGGACATTCTTAAAATAAATTTCCTTAGAAATTTAGATTAACATAAAAACACAAATTTCTTATAATTTATGGATATTTATGACCATGGCTTTTTGCTAAGATTTTAAAACCAATATTATTAAAAAATGTGTGAACGCGTGTTCGCATGTGCGTGTATGTGTGTGAATTAGTGTACACACGTAAGAAGGGAAGTTAATTAATGATGTCATTTGTAGAAAAGCGATGCACTATTTACAACTTTAAAGGAATTGGTTAAATAAAGCTAAATTAGATAAAGTTTAAGCAAAATAAAGATGGCGCGTAACAGAAAGAAAATTATAATATTTCTTACATTGCTACGAACCTTGTTTTAATAAAATCTTTGATTTTCGCGATTCTTACACATTTAAAAAGAAACTATTTTAAACGGATTAATCGCGTAAATTTTGGTAGCCGTTGAGTTGAGTCTACCTGTTACCATGGACTACTGTAAAGTGTTCGAAACGTCAGGTTTCTAAAGACGTATTTTCGAATACCATAATGTACACGATTATTCCGTTTAAAATAGTTTTATTTAAAAAGTATAATATATTTATCAAAATCATTCGTCTCGATGTACGACCAAGCTTCAGTTGAGGTAATCAGTTCTGCGCTCATTATGGAAGCTTTGCAACTATTTCGTAATCTCATTTTAGTGTCTGATTAAGGATCACAAAAAGCAAATCCATTTTCATAAGTTTTAATCGATGCATCGGTATGTTTTTTTTAGCTTCACCCTTCTATCCCGCATAGCAGAGTATACAGAAAGTACGTAGTGTCAAGACACTCCGTACTCCGCCTGATTCCACCGAATATCAAGTGCACTATAAAATCAAGTGCACTATAAAATCGTTTTGGTTTAATAATACAAGAAATTTCCACTAAACTATGCTAGAACTTAAACATATCTAGTAGTTTAATTTGGACAATTTTTCTTGCATATACTATATGGGATCAATACCTTTACTTAGATCGATTAGACCTACCTGAGCTAAACAATGGCTGCAACACCCGGCTTTCTTTAACGTATCTAGAAGTACATGTATATTATTATATACTCCATCTATGTCAATAAAAAATAAAAAATGCTGACCCGTGCCCACTTCGTTGGGCATAATGTTAATAATCCTTTTTAGTACAGAGTGTTTTAATTTCTAACTGCCAAAAGGTGAGTTATACGTAGGTATAGTTTTTATTTGCATGCTAATACAAAATTCGAAAGTAACTCGGTCTCAAAAAAAAACACCTTTTCTGCGGGACTTGCTATAAACGAATTCCATGAGTATCAAGTCACGGGAAAAATTAGTCTGGTTATGGTAATTTTAATTGTTCTAAACTTCTCTGTAAACTATATTGGATGTAATGTTACCATTTGGTAGTAAAATATATTGTCTATCAGGAGATCCAACCCGAGATAAGCCAACATATAACTATCCATGGGAAAAAACACGACTTTCTCAGGTCAATGCCCATCAGAGAGAATGTTTGACCTTGGGATTTGTTAATAGTGAGGGTAAAACAGATCTTCACTGGAAACTGTAGCCTTTTAAACGGTATGGGTAAATCAGTGGGAATCTTGGGTATCCGCGGAATATAAGGCAGTTATCCCACGGCTGGCCCTGTGAGAATCATCGCCACGATTATATTGTCCCGTAACTCTTTAGTAAGCAGCCTTGTCCCACACATGTTGGGGGGGTTCAGGTTAATAGCATGATAGGAATGCCAACTTTTAACACAAGGTCGTGGGGAGGTAAGCCAGAAGGGTTTAAAGAATTCAAAAATTCTTGGGGACAGTGCACTGTATCCTCAATGTTACACACCGTATCAATAGACTTATATTGGTTGACCTGACCGGGAATTTTCTCTAATATGAGTTTATTTATTTCATTCACAGTATCGTTTCTGGGTGACACTATTGTCCTAGAACAAAGCCAATGATAATCTCTCTTCAATAAATTTTCAAGACCGGGATATATTGCGTCAATAAGATGTTCCAATCTGTGCAATATGTGTCCTAATGTCTCGTCAAGTTTAATGTCATTGCTGTTGGTTCGTAAATTGAGAGTTGCAACCGAACTGTGTGAGATGATTTTAAGCATGCTCTGATGACATCGGCGCGTGTTCCGTTGGTTACTATAGGTAGTGTTTGCCGAAAATCACCTGCAAAAACAAAAGTAACGCCACCCATTACAGCATCAGAGTTTCTGAAGTCTTTGAGTGTTCGGTTTACTGCTTTCCCATCATTTAACAGGGTAGCAGCAATCCCCGAAGAAGCAACGGCTAGTCCACTTCTCCCGGATTGTCTTATTTTTGCCAATACCAAACTTGCAAGAAACGTTTTGCCAGTGCCTCGCGGGGCGTCAAGAAAGAAAATTAAACCTCTGTTATTTAGCACACTGTCAATTATTGCATCAAAAGCTTGTCCCTGGTCTCTGACTTATTTCCGTATATTTTCATTAATAAAAACTGACAACTCATTGGGATCGTACGAACGTATCAGTATTATGTCCGATGCATTGTTACGTGGCCGAATTGGAGAAGGTAAACAGAAATCGTTTAAGGTTTTCTCATTTATTTTTATAAGTCTATTTTCTATTTGTAATAGACTTTCATTGTACCTGTCATCATTATAGGGTAAAGTGAAATTCTGATTCTGCTGTCGTATTCTACGTTTTATGTCGTCACATAAATCGTCTTTGAAGTTTTCCCACAAACTGAGTGGTTCAGATGGGTAACAAAATAACAATATCACCTCAAACAACTCCCTCAACTTCAAGGGACATTGAGAAATTGAGGATTCTCGTAGAGTATTTTCCCACTGTTTATCGTCTTCTAACAAACCCCTCTCACGGCAAGCAACTTGGTATGTTTCTTTGACAACTCAGTTCACGCTTCTTAAGTCCTGAAATGAGGTGGGGCCACGTACCTGGTGAAGCAAGACTCGAAGAAAAAAACACTCTGATTGAGAAGGGTGCACACTATATACTCTTCCCAAAGGATTTTTTTTATTCCAGGATGACCAGCGACATCTTCTCCACGTTTTCTTCGAGAAAACTTGTTATTAGCCCAGGTATAAGAGTGAGGAACTTCATGGTAAAGTAATGTTTTTGCAAAGTTGTCGGATCTAAATGTACGTACAAGTGCAGGACAGTAGGGTATCTGTTATGAAGAGGAAATTCCAATAGTCCCCAGACCGCTTCCGATGTACTTATGGACCTTCCGTTTACATAATTCTCAATTCCGTTTACATAATTCTGTTGCCTGATCAGACCCCTTAATTACATACTTGTAGATATACTTTATAGCCTGAACAGAGTGACAATACTCGACGTTTATGTGGGCATATCTAGCAAGAATGAGAGAAAGCTCCGAGCTCCCACCTCTCATATACTCGGATATAAAGAAGTCCTACAAGAAACTCGCTCTTCAACTCAATCCTGGTAGAAACCATGCTCCCGGAGCTGCCGAGGCTTTCAAGGTATAATTATTTAATTAATAAGTTAATTATATTTTATTATATTTTTTTGGTTTTTATATATTAATATGTAGAAAATATGTAGATAGTGGCACTTGGTACATTATATGGTATCCATATTGCAATTGCAAGTGAACAGCTTAAATAATCGTTCCCCTGAGTGTGTATTGAACCCACAACCGATGTCGTTTACAATCACAGGAATTACACTGCGCCACGACCAACTTCAACTATACGCTTTTTTATTGTAAATTACTTGTGATGTTTACTTTTTCTTTTATTTTTATATTTTTTTGAGAAATGTATTGTTTTTTAACTCATCATAAGAGACTTAGTTATATCATACATTCAGTCTGGTGTCAATGAGCTCTGGTACTGTGTTACCCGTTGTAAGCTTACACTTGCGCTACGGACACCAGCGCTCTTACAGTTATCAGGAACGACCATGATAATTCGCTTAGGCAATAGCGCCTGTGTCCGGTCCCTCACGCCGAGCCCACTTCAACATCCGATGTACATCAACTAGTTACCAATTTAAATCAATTTCAACAGTTCCACAGTGAACTATTTCTAAGAAGGCTCTCCGTTTCTCCGCACTTTTGCCGTGCATACATGTTTGGGAAGAGAGTACATGTTGCGTGTTTTGTTTATTTTGTTACAGAGGTACTTACCGATTCCATCTGAAAGTGGGGCAAGTGCTATAGGGGCGAGTCCTCACAATCCACTTACAGCCGAGTGGTGGAGTGCCTGAAGTGCTTGTAGGTGTCCTTGAGAACAGCCCTCTGCGTTTTACTAATTATTTATTTATTTTTAAATTTATTAGTTATTTCTTTAAAATTCAATTCAAATTTAAAAAAAATTACTTTTAAAAAAAATTAAAAACAACAGAGATTATTACTTAAATTAGGCAAATATTATTTATTTAATAATATTTTTCAAATTGGGCAAATAAAACAAATAAAGTGTGAAGACTCAACTTTTATTCTCTAACTCGAGATATTCATACAATCCACGCTCGCTACTCGTGAGGCGTTCCACACTAAATGCATGTAAAAACCACATTGGATTACCATCAGAATGACAACACTACGGACTGGGAATGACGTACGGACACACGTACATACATACGACGACGGCATTGCGGGCAACGGGGAAAGGAAACCGGCACTTTACGGAAATATTTACTTCACAATTCCGAATGGACAACAACGCAACGCCGTCGTGCCATTCCATACTCGAGCCACACATCAAAATAGACGCATTTGTGTATATTATTATTATTATTATTACATGTATACAAAAAACACATTATTCACCCATAAGATGTTATATCACAGAGTTTGTGTACATTCGATAGATTGTCAAAATATACTACGCTTTGAAAAAATGCTGGCCCCGTTTCGATAGCGCTCAGAGTGATGGCAAACTATTTTATATTACATAAGTACGAGGCTCTATACAAGTAAATGAGACAAAAAGGAATCTGCAAAAGTGAACACAAAACCACTCGGAGCACATCAAAACGGGCTCAGCATTGTTGAAAAGTTCATTGTATTTATTTACATTCAAAAACTGCATTCCACTAAAACAGAGAAGACACACGTTACAAACAAACAAACAAACAGACAGACAAACAAAAAGGACATACATATTCATATACCTGAGATCATTTTTTTTATTATTTTTTTTCAATAATTTGTAATTTTTTTTTTCATTTATCATTTACAACAGATTAAATGAATTACTCCGAACTGTGTTAATTGAAAAAATATGATAATAATTTAAGAAAATAAACTAAGAACTTATTAGTGGACTCTATTTATTCTACACATAAGGCTGTATACTGCAGTGCCTCTTCCAAAGAGTACTGTAGGTACACAAACAAATGACACTAACAATAACCATAATACTAAGTTAGACAAAAAATATTCGGTGGATTTTTTTTTATTTTTTCTCGACACTCATTTCACTTACGTCTAGAAAATATGGAATTTTTTTTTCATTTTTTTACATAATAAATCACAGTACCTAGATAAAACGTCGAGGGCGACGCTTCTCCAATGCGAACCACACTTTGTTCCTCTCAAAATTACATTAATAAATAAAGCCATTACATTAATAAAGCTTCCTTACTGATAAACCAGATTGGACGAAACGTCGCACTCGCTTTTAACAAAATTACAATCAAAAAATTAGGGACAAGCGTTTTTTTTTTCAATTAAATACAGACTAATAAATAAAAAAAATATAATTTTGAAAATAAAAATTCAACAAATTTCATATATGGCAAAGGACGAACACCTGTACAGCCTAATCAATGTGCAGATAAAAAAAAACACTCGACCTCATTATAAATATGAATATGAAGAACAACAATGTCAAGAAAGTGTATTATTTATAATTTTGAAAATATCAATAAATAGATAATGCAATGTAAAGTACAAATGTCAAGACTGTCACTTTTTTAAACAAAAAAAATGCGGAAAATTCATTTAAAAAAATTGAAGTAGACTTTAACTATTGCCAAGAAAAAACTACTTAAAATCAATTGATATATTTATCTATTAAATTATTCTTACCTACGTACAGAAAAACCCTAACACCGCCCACTCGCTCCGAGCCGCTGTTTCGGGTGTTTTAATGAGTACATTAACGGTTACTCTCGAGACGGCGCATTGAAAATACTTTTCGTTTGAAAAAGGATTTATTCAAGAACAAGAGCTTATAAAAATGTCCGCAAGTTTCGTGCAAAGTATTGTTATCATTGTAATATACATTGTTAATATTAAAGTATAATAATTAACAACTAATAAAAAATAAAATGTATTAAATAAGTTTCCCGCCAAAACCCGCAAAGTCAGCATACAATAGCTACCATTTTCTTTTGTTAGACAAAGATGTTAAAACATACAGCTATTGCACTTCCGTTTCCTCAAATATATAATTTCTTTTAAACTAACGCTAAATTTTATTCAGCCTAAATCTTTCAGATGATTAAAAAGAGAAACAAATAACCTCATGCACTTGTTTTTAAACGTAAAGACACGTCACGTCACGGAGCCCGGCAAGTTTGTTTTGGATAGAAAAATGTTCTTATTTTTCCCAGCAACAAAAATAGACATTTCCCTCGTCTCCGCCGCTCGCGCTCAGTTGTCGCAGTAGACCGGCAGCACCGGACTCCGCGGCCAGTCTGAGGTCTCTTCACTGTCGCTGCTTTCGCTTCCGGATCTGTGCGAAAGCATTACACGTATATTTAAAATCATGTAAAAAAATAATACATTCCGACTGCAGCCACAATTGTTCGTGAGTTCGATTCCCACTCAAAGCATTCATTTGCTCGCTCACCACTCAACAGAGTGCCTCATCACTAGGTTTATCTCTACTATAGAGAATAAAGCGTGAAATTGCTTTGTTTAATTCCGCATAACAAACAAACGAATAAAACAACAATCACATCGACGTAGGGAGTACCTGTTCCTTTTGGGAGTCGAGTCCGCAGCCAAGTGCTGCTCCTCGATGGTGGGCAGGAGCGACGTGAGGCGATCAGTGGGGCGGAGTACCTGCGGGCACGAAGCGGAGAGAATAGAGTAGAATCCAAGAAACTTTCTTGTAAGCAAACTGTTTCAAATGGATGATGCTTTAAGTAATTTCAGTGTGAAAAGTATAATTCGTAAGCGTACCTTGAGCGTGCGCTCGGAGAGGCGCCACACGAGGCGCTGGCGCTGCGGCGCGGCGGCGCGCGCCTCGTACCGCGCGCGCACGGCGCACACGCACGCGCGCACGCGCACCAGCGACGCGTCCGACATCTGCGACACAACACTGTTAGCACGCGGGTAGCGGGTTCATTTCAAATGTGCAAATTGAGTGATTATGTTTAAAATGTATTTCCATGTCACCGCTCTGGTAAGACGCAATCATATTTACCGATTTTCAAAAATGTTTTCTTTTCCGAAGTGTGGAATGACACTTTAAAAATAGTAAATATTAAAATAAAACAGCAATCGCCCTTGTTAACGATTATTTTTCAATAATCTTTAAGTAGTAGAAATTTGTAAAAATCTTGCATGGCTTAGCGGTGAGAGCGCTTGGACAGTATCCAAGAGGAGCGGGTTCGAATCCCGCTGCGGTCAATTTTTATACGTTTTTTCAAAAATATTTTCTAAGACGCAATCATACCAGGTTCTCTCTGGCACTGCTTTTAACCACACCACAAAAGCAGGACATTCAAACCCAGATTAAGGTCCATTGAATAGTTCTTTGATAATCTTCCTAATACATAAAACTACACGCAGATGGCTGCGACTGTAATGGTATGTACATATAACACACACTAACGCAACACACTCTTATTCGAGAACAGTCTACCAAGACACTGCCATTACACAAACGAACGAAATGGGCGTACATTGCAATGCGCCTGCAGCTGCGCTGCGAACTCGTACAGGTAGTATGCGTCCTCTGGCACCGGGCTGCCACCGTCAGCCGCGGCGCGACTCCACTCCACCAGCTCCTTTTCTGTTCGCAGAGAAGCACACGTTGACATTGGAAGACGTGTCAAAATGATACACAAACTTTTAGCTCATTTAATTGAAACATTCCAAGTCTCACCTAGCAGCTGGTACACCAACACGAGCGCCAGCTCGCTGGTCCTCGCGTTGACACACCCGGAGTCGCACACGGCTATCTCCAACAGGTTGATCAGCTCGGACTCCTGAGAGAGCGCGTCGCACATGAGAAACCGTCGTCGCCATTATCACACAACACGTACAAAGCGTCTCCACACTCACCGGCAGCACGCAGCGGAGCGCCAGCTCGTCGGCGGCGGCCAGCACCAGCGCGCGCAGCAGCCGCGCCCAGTGCAGCGCGCTCACCGTGCAGCGCTGCGCCAGCGACAGCTTGGACGCGATCACGCGCGACATGCGCGCCACGTCGCGCGCGGTGCAGGCCTGCTGCGCCTCGGACACTGCCGACACCGCGCGCGCTTAGTGTCTAGACACGCTGTCGGCTGCACGCGGTGTCTAGACACTCGGCCGGCCGACACCATACTTACCCCTGCGGCCGAGCGCAAATCGTATTAATCATTCTGATTGCAGTACGCAGTGAATGTTGGGAATCTTCTTGTTTATAGGAGTTTCTTAGAACTGGGGAACAAATATTGATAAAAGTGCACATTTTGTTGGCCTTATTTGTAAAGTTTTTCCTTTTTTCCTTTTTTCGTCAAGTCTAGTTCTAGAGGATTTCAAAAGGCTTCTCAAGCCTATAGTAACCTAGCAAGAATGAGACACTGCTCCGAGCTCTCACCTCTCATTGGTACAGTAAATGCTAAGAATCTCTTCGTATACTACAAAGACTAAAGAAGCAACAGACTCGGATATAAAGAAGTCCTACAAGAAACTCGCTCTTCAACTCCATCCTAGTAGAAACCATGCTCCCGGAGCTGCTGAGGCATTCAAGGTATAGTTAATTAGTTAATTAATTAATTTTATTTTATTTATTTTTTGGTTTTTATATATTAATATGTAGAAAATATGTAGATATTGGCACTTGGTACATTATATGGTATCCATATTGCAATTGCAAGTGAACATAGCTTAAATAATCGTTCCCCTGAGTGTGTATCGAACCCACAACCGATCGCGTTTACAATCAGAGGAATCACACTGCGCCACGACCGACTTCAACTATACACTTTTTATTGTAAATTACTTATGGTGTTTACTTTGTTCTTTTATTTTTATATTTTTTTGAGAAATGTATTGTTTTTTAACTAATCATAAGAGACTTAGTTATGTCATACATTCAGTCTGGTGTCAATGAACTCTGGTACTGTGTTACCCGTTGTAAGCTTACACTTGCGCTACGGACACCAGCGCTCTTACAGTTATTAGGAACGACCATGATAATTCGCTCAGGCAATAGCGCCTGTGTCCGGTCCCTCACGCCGAGCCCACTTCAACATCCGATGTACATCAACTAGTTACCAATTTAAATCAATTTCAACAGTTCCACAGTGAACTATTTCTAAGAAGGCTCTCCGTTTCTCCGCACTTTTGCCGTGCATACATGTTTGGGAAGAGAGTACATGTTGCGTGTTTTGTTTATTTTGTTACAGAGGTACTTACCGATTCCATCTGAAAGTGGGGCAAGTGCTATAGGGGCGAGTCCTCACAATCCACTTACAGCCGAGTGGTGGAGTGCCTGAAGTGCTTGTAGGTGTCCTTGAGAACAGCCCTCTGCGTTTTACTAATTATTTATTTATTTTTAAATTTATTAGTTATTTCTTTAAAATTCAATTCAAATTTAAAAAAAATTACTTTTAAAAAAAATTAAAAACAACAGAGATTATTACTTAAATTAGGCAAATATTATTTATTTCATAATATTTTTTAAATCGGGCAAATAAAACAAATAACCTGTGAAGACGCAACTTTTATTCTCTAACTCGAGATATTCATACAATCAACGCTCGCTACTCGTGAGGCGTACCACACTAAATGCATGTAAAAACCACATTGGATTACCATCAGAATGACAACACTACGGACTGGGAATGACGTACGGACACACGTACATACATACGACGACGGCATTGCGGGCAACGGGGAAAGGAAACCGGCACTTTACGGAAATATTTACTTCACAATTCCGAATGGACAACAACGCAACGCCGTCGTGACATTCCATACTCGAGCTACACATCAAAATAGACGCATTTGTGTATATTATTATTATTATTACATGTATACAAAAAACACATTATTCACCCATAAGATGTTATATCACAGAGTTTGTGTACATTCGATAGATTGTCAAAATATACTACGCTTTGAAAAAATGCTGGCCCCGTTTCGATAGCGCTCAGAGTGATGGCAAACTATTTTATATTACATAAGTACGAGGCTCTATACATGTAAATGAGACAAAAAGGAAATCTGCAAAAGTGAACACAAAACCACTCGGAGCACATCAAAACGGGCTCAGCATTGTTGAAAAGTTCATTGTATTTATTTACATTCAAAAACTGCATTCCACTAAAACAGAGAAGACACACGTTACAAACAAACAAACAAACAGACAGACAAACAAAAAGGACATACATATTCATATACCTGAGATCATTTTTTTTATTATTTTTTTTCAATAATTTGTAATTTTTTTTTCATTTATCATTTACAACAGATTAAATGAATTACTCCGAACTGTGTTAATTGAAAAAATATGATAATAATTTAAGAAAATAAACTAAGAACTTATTAGTGGACTCTATTTATTCTACACATAAGGCTGTATACTGCAGTGCCTCTTCCAAAGAGTACTGTAGGTACACAAACAAATTACACTAACAATAACCATAATACTAAGTTAGACAAAAAATATTCGGTGGATTTTTTTTTATTTTTTTCTCGACACTCATTTCACTTACGTCTAGAAAATATGGAATTTCTTTTTTTTTAATTTTTTTACATAATAAATCACAGTACCTAGATAAAACGTCGAGGGCGACGCTTCTCCAATGCGAACTACACTTTCTTCCTCTCAAAAGTAAACCATTACATTAATAAAGCTTCCTTACTGATAAACCAGATTGGACGAAACGTCGCACTCGCTTTTAACAAAATTACAATCAAAAAATTAGGGACAAGCGTTTTTTTTTCAATTAAATATAGGCTAATAAATAAAAAAATATAATTTTGAAAATAAAAATTCAACAAATTTCATATATGGCAAAGGACGAACACCTGTACAGCCTAACCAATGTGCAGATAAAAAAAAAACACTCGACCTCATTATAAATATGAATATGAAGAACAACAATGTCAAGAAAGTGTATTATTTATAATTTTGAAAATATCAATAAATAGATAATGCAATGTAAAGTACAAATGTCAAGACTGTCACTTTTTTAAACAAAAAAAAATGCGGAAAATTCATTTAAAAAAATTGAAGTAGACTTTAACTATTGCCAAGAAAAAACTACTTAAAATCAATTGATATATTTATCTATTAAATTATTCTTACCTACGTACAGAAAAACCCTAACACCGCCCACTCGCTCCGAGCCGCTGTTTCGGGTGTTTTAATGAGTACATTAACGGTTACTCTCGAGACGGCGCATTGAAAATACTTTTCGTTTGAAAAAGGATTTATTCAAGAACAAGAGCTTATAAAAATGTCCGCAACTTTCGTGCAAAGTATTGTTATCATTGTAATATACATTGTTAATATTAAAGTATAATAATTAACAACTAATAAAAAATAAAATGTATTAAATAAGTTTCCCGCCAAAACCCGCAAAGTCAGCATACAATAGCTACCATTTTCTTTTGTTAGACAAAGATGTTAAAACATACAGCTATTGCACTTCCGTTTCCTCAAATATATAATTTCTTTTAAACTAACGCTAAATTTTATTCAGCCTAAATCTTGCAGATGATTAAAAAGAGAAACAAATAACCTCATGCACTTGTTTTTAAACGTAAAGACACGTCACGTCACGGAGCCCGGCAAGTTTGTTTTGGATAGAAAAATGTTCTTATTTTTCCCAGCAACAAAAATAGACATTTCCCTCGTCTCCGCCGCTCGCGCTCAGTTGTCGCAGTAGACCGGCAGCACCGGACTCCGCGGCCAGTCTGAGGTCTCTTCACTGTCGCTGCTTTCGCTTCCGGATCTGTGCGAAAGCATTATGTAATTAATGTAATTAAAAACTACGTCAAAAATCATATAGAAAATAATACATTCCGACTGCGGCCACAATTGGTCGTGAGTTCGATTCCCACTCAAAGCATTCACTTGCTCGCTCACCACTCAACAGAGTGCCTCATCACTAGGTTTTTCTCTACTATACAGAATAACAAACAAACGAATAAAACAACAATCACATCGACGTAGGGAGTACCTGTTCCTTTTGGGAGTCGAGTCCGCAGCCAAGTGCTGCTCCTCGATGGTGGGCAGGAGCGACGTGAGGCGATCAGTGGGGCGGAGTACCTGCGGGCACGAAGCGGAGAGAATAGAGTAGAATCCAAGAAACTTTCTTGTAAGCAAACTGTTTCAAATGGATGATGCTTTAAGTAATTTCAGTGTGAAAAGTATAATTCGTAAGCGTACCTTGAGCGTGCGCTCGGAGAGGCGCCACACGAGGCGCTGGCGCTGCGGCGCGGCGGCGCGCGCCTCGTACCGCGCGCGCACGGCGCACACGCACGCGCGCACGCGCACCAGCGACGCGTCCGACATCTGCGACACAACACTGTTAGCACGCGGGTAGCGGGTTCATTTCAAATGTGCAAATGTAAGACGCAATCATATTTACCGATTTTCAAAAATGTTTTCTTTTCCGAAGTGTGGAATGACACTTTAAAAATAGTAAATATTAAAATAAAACAGCAATCGCCCTTGTTAACGATTATTTTTCAATAATCTTTAAGTAGTAGAAATTTGTAAAAATCTTGCATGCATGGCTTAGCGGTGAGAGCGCTTGGACAGTCCAAGAGGAGCGGGTTCGAATCCCGTTGCGGTCAAGTTTTATACGTTTTTTCAAAAATATTTTCTAAGACGCAATCATACCAGGTTCTCTCTGGCACTGCTTTTAACCACACCACAAAAGCAGGACATTCAAACCCAGATTAAGGTCCATTGAATAGTTCTTTGATAATCTTCCTAATACATAAAACTACACGCAGATGGCTGCGACTGTAATGGTATGTACATATAACACACACTAACGCAACACACTCTTATTCGAGAACAGTCTACCAAGACACTGCCATTACACAAACGAACGAAATGGGCGTACATTGCAATGCGCCTGCAGCTGCGCTGCGAACTCGTACAGGTAGTATGCGTCCTCTGGCACCGGGCTGCCACCGTCAGCCGCGGCGCGACTCCACTCCACCAGCTCCTTTTCTGTTCGCAGAGAAGCACACGTTGACATTGGAAGACGTGTCAAAATGATACACAAACTTTTAGCTAATTTAATTGAAACATTCCAAGTCTCACCTAGCAGCTGGTACACCAACACGAGCGCCAGCTCGCTGGTCCTCGCGTTGACACACCCGGAGTCGCACACGGCTATCTCCAACAGGTTGATCAGCTCGGACTCCTGAGAGAGCGCGTCGCACATGAGAAACCGTCGTCGCCATTATCACACAACACGTACAAAGCGTCTCCACACTCACCGGCAGCACGCAGCGGAGCGCCAGCTCGTCGGCGGCGGCCAGCACCAGCGCGCGCAGCAGCCGCGCCCAGTGCAGCGCGCTCACCGTGCAGCGCTGCGCCAGCGACAGCTTGGACGCGATCACGCGCGACATGCGCGCCACGTCGCGCGCGGTGCAGGCCTGCTGCGCCTCGGACACTGCCGACACCGCGCGCGCTTAGTGTCTAGACACGCTGTCGGCTGCACGCGGTGTCTAGACACTCGGCCGGCCGACACCATACTTACCCCTGCGGCCGAGCGCAAATCGTATTAATCATTCTGATTGCAGTACGCAGTGAATGTTGGGAATCTTCTTGTTTATAGGAGTGTCTTAGAACTGGGGAACAAATATTGATAAAAGTGCACATTTTGTTGGCCTTATTTGTAAAGTTTTTCCTTTTTTCCTTTTTTCGTCAAGTCTAGTTCTAGAGGATTTCAAAAGGCTTCTCAAGCCTACAGTAACCTAGCAAGAATGACACACTGCTCCGAGCTCCCACCTCTCATTGGTACAGTAAATGCTAAGAATCTTCTCGTATACTACAAAGACTAGAGAAGCAACAGACTCGGATATAAAGAAGTCCTACAAGAAACTCGCTCTTCAACTCCATCCTGGTAGAAACCAAGCTCCCGGAGCTACCGAGGCTTTCAAGGTATAATTATTAGTTAATTAATTAACTATATTTTATTTATTTTTTTGGTTTTTATATATTAATATGTAGAAAATATGTAGATATTGGCACTTGGTACATTATATGGTATCCATATTGCGATTGCAAGTGAACATAGCTTAAATAATCGTTCCCCTGAGTGTGTATCGAACCCACAACCGATCGCGTTTACAATCAGAGGAATCACACTGCGCCACGACCGACTTCAACTATACACTTTTTATTGTAAATTACTTGTGGTGTTTACTTTGTTCTTTTATTTTTATATTTTTTTTGAGAAATGTATTGTTTTTTAACTCATCATAAGAGACTTAGTTATGTCATACATTCAGTCTGGTGTCAATGAACTCTGGTACTGTGTTACCCGTTGTAAGCTTACACTTGCGCTACGGACACCAGCGCTCTTACAGTTATTAGGAACGACCATGATAATTCGCTCAGGCAATAGCGCCTGTGTCCGGTCCCTCACGCCGAGCCCACTTCAACATCCGATGTACATCAACTAGTTACCAATTTAAATCAATTTCAACAGTTCCACAGTGAACTATTTCTAAGAAGGCTCTCCGTTTCTCCGCACTTTTGCCGTGCATACATGTTTGGGAAGAGAGTACATGTTGCGTGTTTTGTTTATTTTGTTACAGAGGTACTTACCGATTCCATCTGAAAGTGGGGCAAGTGCTATAGGGGCGAGTCCTCACAATCCACTTACAGCCGAGTGGTGGAGTGCCTGAAGTGCTTGTAGGTGTCCTTGAGAACAGCCCTCTGCGTTTTACTAATTATTTATTTATTTTTAAATTTATTAGTTATTTCTTTAAAATTCAATTCAAATTTAAAAAAAATTACTTTTAAAAAAAATTAAAAACAACAGAGATTATTACTTAAATTAGGCAAATATTATTTATTTCATAATATTTTTTAAATCGGGCAAATAAAACAAATAACCTGTGAAGACTCAACTTTTATTCTCTAACTCGAGATATTCATACAATCCACGCTCGCTACTCGTGAGGCGTTCCACACTAAATGCATGTAAAAACCACATTGGATTACCATCAGAATGACAACACTACGGACTGGGAATGACGTACGGACACACGTACATACATACGACGACGGCATTGCGGGCAACGGGGAAAGGAAACCGGCACTTTACGGAAATATTTACTTCACAATTCCGAATGGACAACAACGCAACGCCGTCGTGACATTCCATACTCGAGCTACACATCAAAATAGACGCATTTGTGTATATTATTATTATTATTACATGTATACAAAAAACACATTATTCACCCATAAGATGTTATATCACAGAGTTTGTGTACATTCGATAGATTGTCAAAATATACTACGCTTTGAAAAAATGCTGGCCCCGTTTCGATAGCGCTCAGAGTGATGGCAAACTATTTTATATTACATAAGTACGAGGCTCTATACATGTAAATGAGACAAAAAGGAATCTGCAAAAGTGAACACAAAACCACTCGGAGCACATCAAAACGGGCTCAGCATTGTTGAAAAGTTCATTGTATTTATTTACATTCAAAAACTGCATTCCACTAAAACAGAGAAGACACACGTTACAAACAAACAAACAAACAGACAAACAAACAAAAGGACATACATATTCATATACCTGAGATCATTTTTTTTATTATTTTTTTTCAATAATTTGTAATTTTTTTTTTCATTTATCATTTACAACAGATTAAATGAATTACTCCGAACTGTGTTAATTGAAAAAATATGATAATAATTTAAGAAAATAAACTAAGAACTTATTAGTGGACTCTATTTATTCTACACATAAGGCTGTATACTGCAGTGCCTCTTCCAAAGAGTACTGTAGGTACACAAACAAATGACACTAACAATAACCATAATACTAAGTTAGACAAAAAATATTCGGTGGATTTTTTTTATTTTTTTCTCGACACTCATTTCACTTACGTCTAGAAAATATGGAATTTCTTTTTTTAATTTTTTTACATAATAAATCACAGTACCTAGATAAAACGTCGAGGGCGACGCTTCTCCAATGCGAACTACACTTTGTTCCGCTCAAAAGTAAACCATTACATTAATAAAGCTTCCTTACTGATAAACCAGATTGGACGAA
Source organism: Dryadula phaetusa (assembly GCA_032432895.1). Classification (NCBI taxonomy): domain Eukaryota; kingdom Metazoa; phylum Arthropoda; class Insecta; order Lepidoptera; family Nymphalidae; genus Dryadula; species Dryadula phaetusa. The sequence goes on along the minus strand of JAOYRS010000096.1, from coordinate 2,011,121 downwards.
ACGTCGCACTCGCTTTTAACAAAATTACAATCAAAAAATTAGGGACAAGCGTTTTTTTTTCAATTAAATATAGGCTAATAAATAAAAAAATATAATTTTGAAAATAAAAATTCAACAAATTTCATATATGGCAAAGGACGAACACCTGTACAGCCTAATCAATGTGCAGATAAAAAAAACACTCGACCTCATTATAAATATGAATATGAAGAACAACAATGTCAAGAAAGTGTATTATTTATAATTTTGAAAATATCAATAAATAGATAATGCAATGTAAAGTACAAATGTCAAGACTGTCACTTTTTTTAACAAAAAAAATGCGGAAAATTCATTAAAAAAATTGAAGTAGACTTTAACTATTGCCAAGAAAAAACTACTTAAAATCAATTGATATATTTATCTATTAAATTATTCTTACCTACGTACAGAAAAACCCTAACACCGCCCACTCGCTCCGAGCCGCTGTTTCGGGTGTTTTAATGAGTACATTAACGGTTACTCTCGAGACGGCGCATTGAAAATACTTTTCGTTTGAAAAAGGATTTATTCAAGAACAAGAGCTTATAAAAATGTCCGCAACTTTCGTGCAAAGTATTGTTATCATTGTAATATACATTGTTAATATTAAAGTATAATAATTAACAACTAATAAAAAATAAAATGTATTAAATAAGTTTCCCGCCAAAACCCGCAAAGTCAGCATACAATAGCTACCATTTTCTTTTGTTAGACAAAGATGTTAAAACATACAGCTATTGCACTTCCGTTTCCTCAAATATATAATTTCTTTTAAACTAACGCTAAATTTTATTCAGCCTAAATCTTGCAGATGATTAAAAAGAGAAACAAATAACCTCATGCACTTGTTTTTAAACGTAAAGACACGTCACGTCACGGAGCCCGGCAAGTTTGTTTTGGACAGAAAAATGTTCTTATTTTTCCCAGCAACAAAAATAGACATTTCCCTCGTCTCCGCCGCTCGCGCTCAGTTGTCGCAGTAGACCGGCAGCACCGGACTCCGCGGCCAGTCTGAGGTCTCTTCACTGTCGCTGCTTTCGCTTCCGGATCTGTGCGAAAGCATTACACATATATTTAAAATCATGTAAAAAAATAATACATTCCGCCTGCAATTACAATTGGTCGTGAGTTCGATTCCCACTCGAAGCATTCACTTGCTCGCTCACCTCTCAACAGAGTGCCTCATCACTAGGTTTTTCTCTACTATACAGAATAACAAATAAACAAATAAAACAACAATCACATCAACGTAGGGAGTACCTGTTCCTTTTGGGAGTCGAGTCCGCAGCCAAGTGCTGCTCCTCGATGGTGGGCAGGAGCGACGTGAGGCGATCAGTGGGGCGGAGTACCTGCGGGCACGAAGCGGAGAGAATAGAGTAGAATCCAAGAAACTTTCTTGTAAGCAAACTGTTTCAAATGGATGATGCTTTAAGTAATTTCAGTGTGAAAAGTATAATTCGTAAGCGTACCTTGAGCGTGCGCTCGGAGAGGCGCCACACGAGGCGCTGGCGCTGCGGCGCGGCGGCGCGCGCCTCGTACCGCGCGCGCACGGCGCACACGCACGCGCGCACGCGCACCAGCGACGCGTCCGACATCTGCGACACAACACTGTTAGCACGCGGGTAGCGGGTTCATTTCAAATGTGCAAATTGAGTGATTATGTTTAAAATGTATTTTCATGTCACCGCTCTGGTAAGTCGCAATCATATTTACCGATTTTCAAAAATGTTTTCTTTTCCGAAGTGTGGAATGACACTTTAAAAATAGTAAATATTAAAATAAATCAGCAATCTCTCTTGTTAACGATTATTTTTCAATAATCTTTAAGTAGTTGAATTACCTCTTGGACGGTATCCAAGAGGAGCGGGTTCGAATCCCGCTGCGTTCAATTTTTATACGTTTTTTCAAAAATGTTTTATTAGACGCAATCACAATTTCAAATCACTAAAGCCCGATTTAGGTCCTTTAAATATTTCTTTGATAATCTTCCTAATACATAAAACTACACGCAGATGGCTGCGACTGTAATGGTATGTACATATAACACACACTAACGCAACACACTCTTATTCGAGAACAGTCTACCAAGACACTGCCATTACACAAACGAACGAAATGGGCGTACATTGCAATGCGCCTGCAGCTGCGCTGCGAACTCGTACAGGTAGTATGCGTCCTCTGGCACCGGGCTGCCACCGTCAGCCGCGGCGCGACTCCACTCCACCAGCTCCTTTTCTGTTCGCAGAGAAGCACACGTTGACATTGGAAGACGTGTCAAAATGATACACAAACTTTTAGCTAATTTAATTGAAACATTCCAAGTCTCACCTAGCAGCTGGTACACCAACACGAGCGCCAGCTCGCTGGTCCTCGCGTTGACACACCCGGAGTCGCACACGGCTATCTCCAACAGGTTGATCAGCTCGGACTCCTGAGAGAGCGCGTCGCACATGAGAAACCGTCGTCGCCATTATCACACAACACGTACAAAGCGTCTCCACACTCACCGGCAGCACGCAGCGGAGCGCCAGCTCGTCGGCGGCGGCCAGCACCAGCGCGCGCAGCAGCCGCGCCCAGTGCAGCGCGCTCACCGTGCAGCGCTGCGCCAGCGACAGCTTGGACGCGATCACGCGCGACATGCGCGCCACGTCGCGCGCGGTGCAGGCCTGCTGCGCCTCGGACACTGCCGACACCGCGCGCGCCTAGTGTCTAGACACGCTGTCGGCTGCACGCGGTGTCTAGACACTCGGCCGGCCGACACCATACTTACCCCTGCGGCCGAGCGCTTCTGATTGCAGTACGCAGTGAATGTTGGGAATCTTCTTGTTTATAGGAGTTTCTTAGAACTGGGGAACAAATATTGATAAAAGAGCACATTTTGTTGGCCTTATTTGTAAAGTTTTTCCTTTTTTCCTTTTTTCGTCAAGTCTAGAGGTCTAGAGGATTTCAAAAGGCTTCTCAAGCCTACAGTAACCTAGCAAGAATGACACACTGCTCCGAGCTCCCACCTCTCATTGGTACAGTAAATGCTAAGAATCTTCTCGTATACTACAAAGACTAGAGAAGCAACAGACTCGGATATAAAGAAGTCCTACAAGAAACTCGCTCTTCAACTCCATCCTGGTAGAAACCAAGCTCCCGGAGCTGCTGAGGCTTTCAAGGTATAATTATTTAATTAATAAGTTAATTATATTTTATTTATTTTTTTGGTTTTTATATATTAATATGTAGAAAATATGTAGGTATTGGCACTTGGTACATTATATGGTATCCATATTGCAATTGCAAGTGAACACAGCTTAAATAATCGTTCCCCTGAGTGTGTATCGAACCCACAACCGATCGCGTTTACAATCAGAGGAATCACACTACGCCACGACCGACTTCAACTATACACTTTTTTATTGTAAATTACTTATGGTGTTTACTTTGTTCTTTTATTTTTATATTTTTTTGAGAAATGTATTGTTTTTTAACTCGTCATAAGAGACTTAGTTATATCATACATTCAGTCTGGTGTCAATGAACTCTGGTACTGTGTTACCCGTTGTAAGCTTACACTTGCGCTACGGACACCAGCGCTCTTACAGTTATTAGGAACGACCATGATAATTCGCTTAGGCAATAGCGCCTGTGTCCGGTCCCTCACCCCGAGCCCACTTCAACATCCGATGTACATCAACTAGTTACCAATTTAAATCAATTTCAACAGTTCCACAGTGAACTATTTCTAAGAAGGCTCTCCGTCTCTCCGCACTTTTGCCGTGCATACATGTTTGGGAAGAGAGTACATGTTGCGTGTTTTGTTTATTTTGTTACAGAGGTACTTACCGATTCCATCTGAAAGTGGGGCAAGTGCTATAGGGGCGAGTCCTCACAATCCACTTACAGCCGAGTGGTGGAGTGCCTGAAGTGCTTGTAGGTGTCCTTGAGAACAGCCCTCTGCGTTTTACTAATTATTTATTTATTTAATAAATAAATTTATTAGTTATTTCTTTAAAATTCAATTCAAATTAAAAAAAATTACTTTTAAAAAAAATTAAAAACAACAGAGATTATTACTTAAATTAGGCAAATATTATTTATTTCATAATATTTTTTAAATCGGGCAAATAAAACAAATAACCTGTGAAGACTCAACTTTTATTCTCTAACTCGAGATATTCATACAATCCACGCTCGCTACTCGTGAGGCGTTCCACACTAAATGCATGTAAAAACCACATTGGATTACCATCAGAATGACAACACTACGGACTGGGAATGACGTACGGACACACGTACATACATACGACGACGGCATTGCGGGCAACGGGGAAAGGAAACCGGCACTTACGGAAATATTTACTTCACAATTCCGAATGGACAACAACGCAACGCCGTCGTGACATTCCATACTCGAGCTACACATCAAAATAGACGCATTTGTGTATATTATTATTATTATTACATGTATACAAAAAACACATTATTCACCCATAAGATGTTATATCACAGAGTTTGTGTACATTCGATAGATTGTCAAAATATACTACGCTTTGAAAAAATGCTGGCCCCGTTTCGATAGCGCTCAGAGTGATGGCAAACTATTTTATATTACATAAGTACGAGGCTCTATACATGTAAATGAGACAAAAAGGAAATCTGCAAAAGTGAACACAAAACCACTCGGAGCACATCAAAACGGGCTCAGCATTGTTGAAAAGTTCATTGTATTTATTTACATTCAAAAACTGCATTCCACTAAAACAGAGAAGACACACGTTACAAACAAACAAACAAACAGACAAACAAAAAGGACATACATATTCATATACCTGAGATCATTTTTTTTATTATTTTTTTTCAATAATTTGTAATTTTTTTTTTCATTTATCATTTACAACAGATTAAATGAATTACTCCGAACTGTGTTAATTGAAAAAATATGATAATAATTTAAGAAAATAAACTAAGAACTTATTAGTGGACTCTATTTATTCTACACATAAGGCTGTATACTGCAGTGCCTCTTCCAAAGAGTACTGTAGGTACACAAACAAATTACACTAACAATAACCATAATACTAAGTTAGACAAAAAATATTCGGTGGATTTTTTTTATTTTTTTCTCGACACTCATTTCACTTACGTCTAGAAAATATGGATTTTTTTTTTCATTTTTTTACATAATAAATCACAGTACCTAGATAAAACGTCGAGGGCGACGCTTCTCCAATGCGAACTACACTTTCTTCCTCCCAAAAGTAAACCATTACATTAATAAAGCTTCCTTACTGATAAACCAGATTGGACGAAACGTCGCACTCGCTTTTAACAAAATTACAATCAAAAAATTAGGGACAAGCGTTTTTTTTCAATTAAATATAGGCTAATAAATAAAAAAAATATAATTTTGAAAATAAAAATTCAACAAATTTCATATATGGCAAAGGACGAACACCTGTACAGCCTAACCAATGTGCAGATAAAAAAAAACACTCGACCTCATTATAAATATGAATATGAAGAACAACAATGTCAAGAAAGTGTATTATTTATAATTTTGAAAATATCAATAAATAGATAATGCAATGTAAAGTACAAATGTCAAGACTGTCACTTTTTTAAACAAAAAAAAAATGCGGAAAATTCATTTAAAAAAATTGAAGTAGACTTTAACTATTGCCAAGAAAAAACTACTTAAAATCAATTGATATATTTATCTATTAAATTATTCTTACCTACGTACAGAAAAACCCTAACACCGCCCACTCGCTCCGAGCCGCTGTTTCGGGTGTTTTAATGAGTACATTAACGGTTACTCTCGAGACGGCGCATTGAAAATACTTTTCGTTTGAAAAAGGATTTATTCAAGAACAAGAGCTTATAAAAATGTCCGCAACTTTCGTGCAAAGTATTGTTATCATTGTAATATACATTGTTAATATTAAAGTATAATAATTAACAACTAATAAAAAATAAAATGTATTAAATAAGTTTCCCGCCAAAACCCGCAAAGTCAGCATACAATAGCTACCATTTTCTTTTGTTAGACAAAGATGTTAAAACATACAGCTATTGCACTTCCGTTTCCTCAAATATATAATTTCTTTTAAACTAACGCTAAATTTTATTCAGCCTAAATCTTGCAGATGATTAAAAAGAGAAACAAATAACCTCATGCACTTGTTTTTAAACGTAAAGACACGTCACGTCACGGAGCCCGGCAAGTTTGTTTTGGATAGAAAAATGTTCTTATTTTTCCCAGCAACAAAAATAGACATTTCCCTCGTCTCCGCCGCTCGCGCTCAGTTGTCGCAGTAGACCGGCAGCACCGGACTCCGCGGCCAGTCTGAGGTCTCTTCACTGTCGCTGCTTTCGCTTCCGGATCTGTGCGAAAGCATTATGTAATTAATGTAATTAAAAACTACGTCAAAAATCATATAGAAAATAATACATTCCGACTGCGGCCACAATTGGTCGTGAGTTCGATTCCCACTCAAAGCATTCACTTGCTCGCTCACCACTCAACAGAGTGCCTCATCACTAGGTTTTTCTCTACTATACAGAATAACAAATAAACGAATAAAACAACAATCTCATCGACGTAGGGAGTACCTGTTCCTTTTGGGAGTCGAGTCCGCAGCCAAGTGCTGCTCCTCGATGGTGGGCAGGAGCGACGTGAGGCGATCAGTGGGGCGGAGTACCTGCGGGCACGAAGCGGAGAGAATAGAGTAGAATCCAAGAAACTTTCTTGTAAGCAAACTGTTTCAAATGGATGATGCTTTAAGTAATTTCAGTGTGAAAAGTATAATTCGTAAGCGTACCTTGAGCGTGCGCTCGGAGAGGCGCCACACGAGGCGCTGGCGCTGCGGCGCGGCGGCGCGCGCCTCGTACCGCGCGCGCACGGCGCACACGCACGCGCGCACGCGCACCAGCGACGCGTCCGACATCTGCGACACAACACTGTTAGCACGCGGGTAGCGGGTTCATTTCAAATGTGCAAATGTAAGACGCAATCATATTTACCGATTTTCAAAAATGTTTTCTTTTCCGAAGTGTGGAATGACACTTTAAAAATAGTAAATATTAAAATAAAACAGCAATCGCCCTTGTTAACGATTATTTTTCAATAATCTTTAAGTAGTAGAAATTTGTAAAAATCTTGCATGCATGGCTTAGCGGTGAGAGCGCTTGGACAGTCCAAGAGGAGCGGGTTCGAATCCCGTTGCGGTCAAGTTTTATACGTTTTTTCAAAAATATTTTCTAAGACGCAATCATACCAGGTTCTCTCTGGCACTGCTTTTAACCACACCACAAAAGCAGGACATTCAAACCCAGATTAAGGTCCATTGAATAGTTCTTTGATAATCTTCCTAATACATAAAACTACACGCAGATGGCTGCGACTGTAATGGTATGTACATATAACACACACTAACGCAACACACTCTTATTCGAGAACAGTCTACCAAGACACTGCCATTACACAAACGAACGAAATGGGCGTACATTGCAATGCGCCTGCAGCTGCGCTGCGAACTCGTACAGGTAGTATGCGTCCTCTGGCACCGGGCTGCCACCGTCAGCCGCGGCGCGACTCCACTCCACCAGCTCCTTTTCTGTTCGCAGAGAAGCACACGTTGACATTGGAAGACGTGTCAAAATGATACACAAACTTTTAGCAAATTTAATTGAAACATTCCAAGTCTCACCTAGCAGCTGGTACACCAACACGAGCGCCAGCTCGCTGGTCCTCGCGTTGACACACCCGGAGTCGCACACGGCTATCTCCAACAGGTTGATCAGCTCGGACTCCTGAGAGAGCGCGTCGCACATGAGAAACCGTCGTCGCCATTATCACACAACACGTACAAAGCGTCTCCACACTCACCGGCAGCACGCAGCGGAGCGCCAGCTCGTCGGCGGCGGCCAGCACCAGCGCGCGCAGCAGCCGCGCCCAGTGCAGCGCGCTCACCGTGCAGCGCTGCGCCAGCGACAGCTTGGACGCGATCACGCGCGACATGCGCGCCACGTCGCGCGCGGTGCAGGCCTGCTGCGCCTCGGACACTGCCGACACCGCGCGCGCTTAGTGTCTAGACACGCTGTCGGCTGCACGCGGTGTCTAGACACTCGGCCGGCCGACACCATACTTACCCCTGCGGCCGAGCGCAAATCGTATTAATCATTCTGATTGCAGTACGCAGTGAATGTTGGGAATCTTCTTGTTTATAGGAGTGTCTTAGAACTGGGGAACAAATATTGATAAAAGAGCACATTTTGTTGGCCTTATTTGTAAAGTTTTTCCTTTTTTCCTTTTTTCGTCAAGTCTAGTTCTAGAGGATTTCAAAAGGCTTCTCAAGCCTACAGTAACCTAGCAAGAATGACACACTGCTCCGAGCTCCCACCTCTCATTGGTACAGTAAATGCTAAGAATCTTCTCGTATACTACAAAGACTAGAGAAGCAACAGACTCGGATATAAAGAAGTCCTACAAGAAACTCGCTCTTCAACTCCATCCTGGTAGAAACCAAGCTCCCGGAGCTACCGAGGCTTTCAAGGTATAATTATTAGTTAATTAATTAACTATATTTTATTTATTTTTTTGGTTTTTATATATTAATATGTAGAAAATATGTAGATATTGGCACTTGGTACATTATATGGTATCCATATTGCGATTGCAAGTGAACATAGCTTAAATAATCGTTCCCCTGAGTGTGTATCGAACCCACAACCGATCGCGTTTACAATCAGAGGAATCACACTGCGCCACGACCGACTTCAACTATACACTTTTTATTGTAAAATACTTGTGGTGTTTACTTTGTTCTTTTATTTTTATATTTTTTTGAGAAATGTATTGTTTTTTATCTCATCATAAGAGACTTAGTTATGTCATACATTCAGTCTGGTGTCAGTGAACTCTGGTACTGTGTTACCCGTTGTAAGCTTACACTTGCGCTACGGACACCAGTGCTCTTACAGTTATTAGGAACGACCATGAAAATTCGCTCAGGCAATAGCGCCTGTGTCCGGTCCCTCACGCCGAGCCCACTTCAACATCCGATGTACATCAACTAGTTACCAATTTAAATCAATTTCAACAGTTCCACAGTGAACTATTTCTAAGAAGGCTCTCCGTTTCTCCGCACTTTTGCCGTGCATACATGTTTGGGAAGAGAGTACATGTTGCGTGTTTTGTTTATTTTGTTACAGAGGTACTTACCGATTCCATCTGAAAGTGGGGCAAGTGCTATAGGGGCGAGTCCTCACAATCCACTTACAGCCGAGTGGTGGAGTGCCTGAAGTGCTTGTAGGTGTCCTTGAGAACAGCCCTCTGCGTTTTACTAATTATTTATTTATTTTTAAATTTATTAGTTATTTCTTTAAAATTCAATTCAAATTTAAAAAAAATTACTTTTAAAAAAAATTAAAAACAACAGAGATTATTACTTAAATTAGGCAAATATTATTTATTTCATAATATTTTTTAAATCGGGCAAATAAAACAAATAACCTGTGAAGACTCAACTTTTATTCTCTAACTCGAGATATTCATACAATCCACGCTCGCTACTCGTGAGGCGTTCCACACTAAATGCATGTAAAAACCACATTGGATTACCATCAGAATGACAACACTACGGACTGGGAATGACGTACGGACACACGTACATACATACGACGACGGCATTGCGGGCAACGGGGAAAGGAAACCGGCACTTTACGGAAATATTTACTTCACAATTCCGAATGGACAACAACGCAACGCCGTCGTGCCATTCCATACTCGAGCCACACATCAAAATAGACGCATTTGTGTATATTATTATTATTATTACATGTATACAAAAAACACATTATTCACCCATAAGATGTTATATCACAGAGTTTGTGTACATTCGATAGATTGTCAAAATATACTACGCTTTGAAAAAATGCTGGCCCCGTTTCGATAGCGCTCAGAGTGATGGCAAACTATTTTATATTACATAAGTACGAGGCTCTATACATGTAAATGAGACAAAAAGGAAATCTGCAAAAGTGAACACAAAACCACTCGGAGCACATCAAAACGGGCTCAGCATTGTTGAAAAGTTCATTGTATTTATTTACATTCAAAAACTGCATTCCACTAAAACAGAGAAGACACACGTTACAAACAAACAAACAAACAGACAAACAAAAAGGACATACATATTCATATACCTGAGATCATTTTTTTTATTATTTTTTTTCAATAAATTGTAATTTTTTTTTTCATTTATCATTTACAACAGATTAAATGAATTACTCCGAACTGTGTTAATTGAAAAAATATGATAATAATTTAAGAAAATAAACTAAGAACTTATTAGTGGACTCTATTTATTCTACACATAAGGCTGTATACTGCAGTGCCTCTTCCAAAGAGTACTGTAGGTACACAAACAAATTACACTAACAATAACCATAATACTAAGTTAGACAAAAAATATTCGGTGGATTTTTTTTATTTTTTTCTCGACACTCATTTCACTTACGTCTAGAAAATATGGAATTTCTTTTTTCATTTTTTTACATAATAAATCACAGTACCTAGATAAAACGTCGAGGGCGACGCTTCTCCAATGCGAACTACACTTTGTTCCGCTCAAAAGTAAACCATTACATTAATAAAGCTTCCTTACTGATAAACCAGATTGGACGAAACGTCGCACTCGCTTTTAACAAAATTACAATCAAAAAATTAGGGACAAGCGTTTTTTTTCAATTAAATATAGGCTAATAAATAAAAAAATATAATTTTGAAAATAAAAATTCAACAAATTTCATATATGGCAAAGGACGAACACCTGTACAGCCTAATCAATGTGCAGATAAAAAAAACACTCGACCTCATTATAAATATGAATATGAAGAACAACAATGTCAAGAAAGTGTATTATTTATAATTTTGAAAATATCAATAAATAGATAATGCAATGTAAAGTACAAATGTCAAGACTGTCACTTTTTTTAACAAAAAAAATGCGGAAAATTCATTTAAAAAAATTGAAGTAGACTTTAACTATTGCCAAGAAAAAACTACTTAAAATCAATTGATATATTTATCTATTAAATTATTCTTACCTACGTACAGAAAAACCCTAACACCGCCCACTCGCTCCGAGCCGCTGTTTCGGGTGTTTTAATGAGTACATTAACGGTTACTCTCGAGACGGCGCATTGAAAATACTTTTCGTTTGAAAAAGGATTTATTCAAGAACAAGAGCTTATAAAAATGTCCGCAACTTTCGTGCAAAGTATTGTTATCATTGTAATATACATTGTTAATATTAAAGTATAATAATTAACAACTAATAAAAAATAAAATGTATTAAATAAGTTTCCCGCCAAAACCCGCAAAGTCAGCATACAATAGCTACCATTTTCTTTTGTTAGACAAAGATGTTAAAACATACAGCTATTGCACTTCCGTTTCCTCAAATATATAATTTCTTTTAAACTAACGCTAAATTTTATTCAGCCTAAATCTTGCAGATGATTAAAAAGAGAAACAAATAACCTCATGCACTTGTTTTTAAACGTAAAGACACGTCACGTCACGGAGCCCGGCAAGTTTGTTTTGGATAGAAAAATGTTCTTATTTTTCCCAGCAACAAAAATAGACATTTCCCTCGTCTCCGCCGCTCGCGCTCAGTTGTCGCAGTAGACCGGCAGCACCGGACTCCGCGGCCAGTCTGAGGTCTCTTCACTGTCGCTGCTTTCGCTTCCGGATCTGTGCGAAAGCATTACACGTATATTTAAAATCATGTAAAAAAATAATACATTCCGACTGCGGCCAAATTGGTCGTGAGTTCGATTCCCACTCAAAGCATTCACTTGCTCGCTCACCACTCAACAGAGTGCCTCATCACTAGGTTTATCTCTACTATAGAGAATAAAGCGTGAAATTGCTTTGTTTAATTCCGCATAACAAACAAACGAATAAAACAACAATCACATCAACGTAGGGAGTACCTGTTCCTTTTGGGAGTCGAGTCCGCAGCCAAGTGCTGCTCCTCGATGGTGGGCAGGAGCGACGTGAGGCGATCAGTGGGGCGGAGTACCTGCGGGCACGAAGCGGAGAGAATAGAGTAGAATCCAAGAAACTTTCTTGTAAGCAAACTGTTTCAAATGGATGATGCTTTAAGTAATTTCAGTGTGAAAAGTATAATTCGTAAGCGTACCTTGAGCGTGCGCTCGGAGAGGCGCCACACGAGGCGCTGGCGCTGCGGCGCGGCGGCGCGCGCCTCGTACCGCGCGCGCACGGCGCACACGCACGCGCGCACGCGCACCAGCGACGCGTCCGACATCTGCGACACAACACTGTTAGCACGCGGGTAGCGGGTTCATTTCAAATGTGCAAATGTAAGACGCAATCATATTTACCGATTTTCAAAAATGTTTTCTTTTCCGAAGTGTGGAATGACACTTTAAAAATAGTAAATATTAAAATAAAACAGCAATCGCCCTTGTTAACGATTATTTTTCAATAATCTTTAAGTAGTAGAAATTTGTAAAAATCTTGCATGCATGGCTTAGCGGTGAGAGCGCTTGGACAGTCCAAGAGGAGCGGGTTCGAATCCCGTTGCGGTCAAGTTTTATACGTTTTTTCAAAAATATTTTCTAAGACGCAATCATACCAGGTTCTCTCTGGCACTGCTTTTAACCACACCACAAAAGCAGGACATTCAAACCCAGATTAAGGTCCATTGAATAGTTCTTTGATAATCTTCCTAATACATAAAACTACACGCAGATGGCTGCGACTGTAATGGTATGTACATATAACACACACTAACGCAACACACTCTTATTCGAGAACAGTCTACCAAGACACTGCCATTACACAAACGAACGAAATGGGCGTACATTGCAATGCGCCTGCAGCTGCGCTGCGAACTCGTACAGGTAGTATGCGTCCTCTGGCACCGGGCTGCCACCGTCAGCCGCGGCGCGACTCCACTCCACCAGCTCCTTTTCTGTTCGCAGAGAAGCACACGTTGACATTGGAAGACGTGTCAAAATGATACACAAACTTTTAGCAAATTTAATTGAAACATTCCAAGTCTCACCTAGCAGCTGGTACACCAACACGAGCGCCAGCTCGCTGGTCCTCGCGTTGACACACCCGGAGTCGCACACGGCTATCTCCAACAGGTTGATCAGCTCGGACTCCTGAGAGAGCGCGTCGCACATGAGAAACCGTCGTCGCCATTATCACACAACACGTACAAAGCGTCTCCACACTCACCGGCAGCACGCAGCGGAGCGCCAGCTCGTCGGCGGCGGCCAGCACCAGCGCGCGCAGCAGCCGCGCCCAGTGCAGCGCGCTCACCGTGCAGCGCTGCGCCAGCGACAGCTTGGACGCGATCACGCGCGACATGCGCGCCACGTCGCGCGCGGTGCAGGCCTGCTGCGCCTCGGACACTGCCGACACCGCGCGCGCTTAGTGTCTAGACACGCTGTCGGCTGCACGCGGTGTCTAGACACTCGGCCGGCCGACACCATACTTACCCCTGCGGCCGAGCGCAAATCGTATTAATCATTCTGATTGCAGTACGCAGTGAATGTTGGGAATCTTCTTGTTTATAGGAGTGTCTTAGAACTGGGGAACAAATATTGATAAAAGAGCACATTTTGTTGGCCTTATTTGTAAAGTTTTTCCTTTTTTCCTTTTTTCGTCAAGTCTAGTTCTAGAGGATTTCAAAAGGCTTCTCAAGCCTACAGTAACCTAGCAAGAATGACACACTGCTCCGAGCTCCCACCTCTCATTGGTACAGTAAATGCTAAGAATCTTCTCGTATACTACAAAGACTAGAGAAGCAACAGACTCGGATATAAAGAAGTCCTACAAGAAACTCGCTCTTCAACTCCATCCTGGTAGAAACCAAGCTCCCGGAGCTACCGAGGCTTTCAAGGTATAATTATTAGTTAATTAATTAACTATATTTTATTTATTTTTTTGGTTTTTATATATTAATATGTAGAAAATATGTAGATATTGGCACTTGGTACATTATATGGTATCCATATTGCGATTGCAAGTGAACATAGCTTAAATAATCGTTCCCCTGAGTGTGTATCGAACCCACAACCGATCGCGTTTACAATCAGAGGAATCACACTGCGCCACGACCGACTTCAACTATACACTTTTTATTGTAAATTACTTGTGGTGTTTACTTTGTTCTTTTATTTTTATATTTTTTTGAGAAATGTATTGTTTTTTAACTCATCATAAGAGACTTAGTTATGTCATACATTCAGTCTGGTGTCAATGAACTCTGGTACTGTGTTACCCGTTGTAAGCTTACACTTGCGCTACGGACACCAGTGCTCTTACAGTTATTAGGAACGACCATGAAAATTCGCTCAGGCAATAGCGCCTGTGTCCGGTCCCTCACGCCGAGCCCACTTCAACATCCGATGTACATCAACTAGTTACCAATTTAAATCAATTTCAACAGTTCCACAGTGAACTATTTCTAAGAAGGCTCTCCGTTTCTCCGCACTTTTGCCGTGCATACATGTTTGGGAAGAGAGTACATGTTGCGTGTTTTGTTTATTTTGTTACAGAGGTACTTACCGATTCCATCTGAAAGTGGGGCAAGTGCTATAGGGGCGAGTCCTCACAATCCACTTACAGCCGAGTGGTGGAGTGCCTGAAGTGCTTGTAGGTGTCCTTGAGAACAGCCCTCTGCGTTTTACTAATTATTTATTTATTTTTAAATTTATTAGTTATTTCTTTAAAATTCAATTCAAATTTAAAAAAAATTACTTTTAAAAAAAATTAAAAACAACAGAGATTATTACTTAAATTAGGCAAATATTATTTATTTCATAATATTTTTTAAATCGGGCAAATAAAACAAATAACCTGTGAAGACTCAACTTTTATTCTCTAACTCGAGATATTCATACAATCCACGCTCGCTACTCGTGAGGCGTTCCACACTAAATGCATGTAAAAACCACATTGGATTACCATCAGAATGACAACACTACGGACTGGGAATGACGTACGGACACACGTACATACATACGACGACGGCATTGCGGGCAACGGGGAAAGGAAACCGGCACTTTACGGAAATATTCACTTCACAATTCCGAATGGACAACAACGCAACGCCGTCGTGACATTCCATACTCGAGCCACACATCAAAATAGACGCATTTGTGTATATTATTATTATTATTATTATTACATGTATACAAAAAACACATTATTCACCCATAAGATGTTATATCACAGAGTTTGTGTACATACGATAGATTGTCAAAATATACTACGCTTTGAAAAAATGCTGGCCCCGTTTCGATAGCGCTCAGAGCGATGGCAAACTATTTTATATTACATAAGTACGAGGCTCTATACATGTAAATGAGACAAAAAGGAATCTGCAAAAGTGAACACAAAACCACTCGGAGCACATCAAAACGGGCTCAGCATTGTTGAAAAGTTCATTGTATTTATTTACATTCAAAAACTGCATTCCACTAAAACAGAGAAGACACACGTTACAAACAAACAAACAAACAGACAGACAGACAAACAAAAAGGACATACATATTCATATACCTGAGATCATTTTTTTATTATTTTTTTTCAATAATTTGTAATTTTTTTTTTCATTTATCATTTACAACAGATTAAATGAATTACTCCGAACTGTGTTAATTGAAAAAATATGATAATAATTTAAGAAAATAAACTAAGAACTTATTAGTGGACTCTATTTATTCTAGACATAAGGCTGTATACTGCAGTGCCTCTTCCAAAGAGTACTGTAGGTACACAAACAAATTACACTAACAATAACCATAATACTAAGTTAGACAAAAAATATTCGGTGGATTTTTTTTATTTTTTTCTCGACACTCATTTCGCTTACGTCTAGAAAATATGGAATTTCTTTTTTAATTTTTTTACATAATAAATCACAGTACCTAGATAAAACGTCGAGGGCGACGCTTCTCCAATGCGAACTACACTTTCTTCCTCTCAAAAGTAAACCATTACATTAATAAAGCTTCCTTACTGATAAACCAGATTGGACGAAACGTCGCACTCGCTTTTAACAAAATTACAATCAAAAAATTAGGGACAAGCGTTTTTTTTTCAATTAAATATAGGCTAATAAATAAAAAAATATAATTTTGAAAATAAAAATTCAACAAATTTCATATATGGCAAAGGACGAACACCTGTACAGCCTAACCAATGTGCAGATAAAAAAAAACACTCGACCTCATTATAAATATGAATATGAAGAACAACAATGTCAAGAAAGTGTATTATTTATAATTTTGAAAATATCAATAAATAGATAATGCAATGTAAAGTACAAATGTCAAGACTGTCACTTTTTTAAACAAAAAAAAAATGCGGAAAATTCATTTAAAAAAATTGAAGTAGACTTTAACTATTGCCAAGAAAAAACTACTTAAAATCAATTGATATATTTATCTATTAAATTATTCTTACCTACGTACAGAAAAACCCTAACACCGCCCACTCGCTCCGAGCCGCTGTTTCGGGTGTTTTAATGAGTACATTAACGGTTACTCTCGAGACGGCGCATTGAAAATACTTTTCGTTTGAAAAAGGATTTATTCAAGAACAAGAGCTTATAAAAATGTCCGCAAGTTTCGTGCAAAGTATTGTTATCATTGTAATATACATTGTTAATATTAAAGTATAATAATTAACAACTAATAAAAAATAAAATGTATTAAATAAGTTTCCCGCCAAAACCCACAAAGTCAGCATACAATAGCTACCATTTTCTTTTGTTAGACAAAGATGTTAAAACATACAGCTATTGCACTTCCGTTTCCTCAAATATATAATTTCTTTTAAACTAACGCTAAATTTTATTCAGCCTAAATCTTGCAGATGATTAAAAAGAGAAACAAATAACCTCATGCCCTTGTTTTTAAACGTAAAGACACGTCACGTCACGGAGCCCGGCAAGTTTGTTTTGGATAGAAAAATGTTCTTATTTTTCCCAGCAACAAAAATAGACATTTCCCTCGTCTCCGCCGCTCGCGCTCAGTTGTCGCAGTAGACCGGCAGCACCGGACTCCGCGGCCAGTCTGAGGTCTCTTCACTGTCGCTGCTTTCGCTTCCGGATCTGTGCGAAAGCATTACACATATATTTAAAATCATGTAAAAAAATAGTACATTCCGACTGCAGTCACAATTGGTCGTGAGTTCGATTCCCACTCAAAGCATTCACTTGCTCGCGCACCACTCAACAGAGTGCCTCATCACTAGGTTTTTCTCTACTATACAGAATAACAAATAAGCAAATAAAACAACAATCACATCGACGTAGGGAGTACCTGTTCCTTTTGGGAGTCGAGTCCGCAGCCAAGTGCTGCTCCTCGATGGTGGGCAGGAGCGACGTGAGGCGATCAGTGGGGCGGAGTACCTGCGGGCACGAAGCGGAGAGAATAGAGTAGAATCCAAGAAACTTTCTTGTAAGCAAACTGTTTCAAATGGATGATGCTTTAAGTAATTTCAGTGTGAAAAGTATAATTCGTAAGCGTACCTTGAGCGTGCGCTCGGAGAGGCGCCACACGAGGCGCTGGCGCTGCGGCGCGGCGGCGCGCGCCTCGTACCGCGCGCGCACGGCGCACACGCACGCGCGCACGCGCACCAGCGACGCGTCCGACATCTGCGACACAACACTGTTAGCACGCGGGTAGCGGGTTCATTTAAATGTGCAAATGTAAGACGCAATCATATTTACCGATTTTCAAAAATGTTTTCTTTTCCGAAGTGTGGAATGACACTTTAAAAATAGTAAATATTAAAATAAAACAGCAATCGCCCTTGTTAACGATTATTTTTCAATAATCTTTAAGTAGTAGAAATTTGTAAAAATCTTGCATGCATGGCTTAGCGGTGAGAGCGCTTGGACAGTCCAAGAGGAGCGGGTTCGAATCCCGTTGCGGTCAAGTTTTATACGTTTTTTCAAAAATATTTTCTAAGACGCAATCATACCAGGTTCTCTCTGGCACTGCTTTTAACCACACCACAAAAGCAGGACATTCAAACCCAGATTAAGGTCCATTGAATAGTTCTTTGATAATCTTCCTAATACATAAAACTACACGCAGATGGCTGCGACTGTAATGGTATGTACATATAACACACACTAACGCAACACACTCTTATTCGAGAACAGTCTACCAAGACACTGCCATTACACAAACGAACGAAATGGGCGTACATTGCAATGCGCCTGCAGCTGCGCTGCGAACTCGTACAGGTAGTATGCGTCCTCTGGCACCGGGCTGCCACCGTCAGCCGCGGCGCGACTCCACTCCACCAGCTCCTTTTCTGTTCGCAGAGAAGCACACGTTGACATTGGAAGACGTGTCAAAATGATACACAAACTTTTAGCTCATTTAATTGAAACATTCCAAGTCTCACCTAGCAGCTGGTACACCAACACGAGCGCCAGCTCGCTGGTCCTCGCGTTGACACACCCGGAGTCGCACACGGCTATCTCCAACAGGTTGATCAGCTCGGACTCCTGAGAGAGCGCGTCGCACATGAGAAACCGTCGTCGCCATTATCACACAACACGTACAAAGCGTCTCCACACTCACCGGCAGCACGCAGCGGAGCGCCAGCTCGTCGGCGGCGGCCAGCACCAGCGCGCGCAGCAGCCGCGCCCAGTGCAGCGCGCTCACCGTGCAGCGCTGCGCCAGCGACAGCTTGGACGCGATCACGCGCGACATGCGCGCCACGTCGCGCGCGGTGCAGGCCTGCTGCGCCACCGACACTGCGGACGACACCACTCTAGACTCTCACAGTTCCATACAAATTGGAGGCCTAGTGTCGAGACACTCCCTACTTCACTTTCCGCCGAATTCGAAACACTGCATAAACTATTACAAATCATAATACCATATCTTTCAGTGTCTCGTTCATCTTCACACCATCTTGTATGATAGTAATAATTTATTATTATGTAATGAAAAATAATATAATGTAATAAAAAAATTGATCTTAAGTGTATAGTAAATAAAAACAAATGCAAACGCACCTAGTTCCTCGACGGTGACGTGCCTGGGCTGTTTCATCATCTCGGCGTACTCGTCGATCGCAATGTTCATACACGAGACGGTGATACATGGCACGTGACACGGACGCACTTTCATTTTTGTTAGGAAACTGAAAATAAAAAAAATTAAAAAAAATTAAAAAAAATAAAAATATATATCTTGTAATGTATATGTATTAATTTGTTCAAATATCTAACGCGAATAACAATACAAATATAATAGAAACTCGTTAAGTCGAACCTCGATAAGAAGAAACAGTATTAAGTTTTCTTCTCCCTTTGTTAAGCGAAATAATCATCTAGTCTCTGCAAACTATTTTGTTACATATTTTCCCTCAATAACTCGAATAATTAAATTGGTCCTCTGTATCTCGAACATTTAATCAACAACCTTCACAATTCGATTACTTGTAACGTATTACCACAATAATTCAAACAAAAACGAGTTACCGACTTCAAGAATTTGGCGAAATGGCGACTATTTATAACAATAAAATATCAACCTCCATGTCGAAAACTCTATAATAAAGTGATCAAGGCGGTCGTGGCGCAGTGGCATAGCGTCCGACTGTAAACGCGATCGGTTGTGGGTTAGATCACCACTCGGGGGAGTTATTATATTTAAATTATTTCCACTTCCTCGCTCGCTCATCACTCAACACACAATGTCTCGAATTCGGTGGAAAGCGAAGTACGGAGTGTCTGGACACTAGGTACTTTCTGTCTACCCCTATGACCCCTCACCCGTCCTTGTCAGAGCTGGTTCTTTATAAGATCACCGTTGTCAAACGTCACACTTTGTCGACTCTACCGTTGACGTGTGACGTCATTTATGACAACAACTTCATTTTTTGACATTTCCCTTAATGGTTCTACTTATAAAGAACTATGACTATACGAACAAAAAAAAACATTTTCTTTAAAAAAAAAAAGGTGGCCAACTCACCGATCAAACAAGTTGATCGCACTGATAAGAACATCTGCGGGCAAGTCGAACCAAACCTTGAGACATCTTAGAACGTGAGCGGCGCCGTCGCGCGCACCCGTAGTTACTTCCCCATTCTGAAAATATTAATAATATATGAAAACATTTTGTTTTTTTTTAATTATGTAATTAATATTTAAAAATGCGTGTAAAACTAATCAACTCGTATTAAATACAAAAACACAACTTTACAAGGAACACCGATTTGAAATGTTGTTAGTGTGTAGATATATCGACGAAGATAAAGAGCGGCGTTGAGTACCGCCACTCAACGTCTCAAATTGGGCGGAAAGAGGAGAACGGTGTAATCTAACACTAGATTCTCTCTGCCTATTCTGCTATGCGGGATAAAGTTTGAAGCTAAAAAAAACAATATTTTTGGGAGATAAAAAGTTGCGACTTTTCAAAACGACTTAATAATGAACTTTCATGTTATATAGAAAAATGTATTATTAAGAAATAACCTCTCTAAGTTAGGGTTCTCATATAATGAACATTTATAAACAAATACATTTGTCCGTCTTTCACACAAAAACTACTAAACAAATGTAGATGAAACTCTACAATAATATAGGTTATACATCAGGATAACGTACAGATTACATATATATAAAAATATTGCATAATATGGCCATTATAAAAACCGAGGCTTGTAATTACAACAGTTTTCCAAATCGCTAACCTTCGCAGTATGTAAATTTTATTGAGCAAACCATACGATTGTTTTGTTTTTGATTTCGAGATTCACAAGTAGAATTTTTTTTAATTCACGCATCTTCCGCGTGTTACGAGATAGAACCATAGACGTAGGTATTTAATAGAAAATTCTAAAAGACAAAGCGCGGCGTTGTTAACACCATTGAACACATAATGTCTTGAAATGTCTTGACACTAGGTTGACTTTGACTACCCTGCTATGCGGTATAAAGGTGTGAAGTTGCGTAACCATGTTCTACTTTAACACCTATGTACCATTATTTTATTATATTATAATAAATAATAGCTTAAATTACTCTATAATTACATCAGCTATCTGCAACTGAAAATCTCATACAAATCGGTCCAGCTATTATCATTATTAATCGGAACAAACAAACAGACAAACAAACAAAAAGTGTACATTTAATAATTTGTATATATATAACGTAATTATTATAATTTTATATAGAAATATTATTAATAATACTTAATCAAAACTACGTCATACAGACCTTTAAGAGCGTCAACATTAACGCGTACGCTATCGAGTATCGACTTTAATATACCATGACCTAATTTACGCGGTAACACTAGTCAGTACGTGAGATGTGTCGTGTATTAACGTTCAAGTGGCCTCGTCGATACTTAAAATACGGGTTGCCTTAGCAACACGTGTGACACTTTAAACAAGTGTATATCAAAACACTTGGTTGTTTGTGTGTGTAATATTTATACTATTCATTAAATAAATATATTTCTAATGTAAAAATAATAAAGAAAAAATATTTTCCCACTATATAATTCTTCCATTTATTAGCGTATTAAAAACACAACTTCACGCGCCGTCCTACATAACAGGGTCAGATCAGGATCATAGACAATCTAGTCTAGTCTATCAATACATTGCGAGTTGAATGGCAAACTCAATGCCGCGTTTCGTCTTACCATAAGGAAGAAACGAAAACAATTGTTAAATATTATTATTATTATTAGTCTAACATTATCCCACTTAGCCACAATGAAGTAAACATAAAGAATCTAATTATAAAGTCGGTACATTATCTACTTTTCGACCATTCGGACATTATAGACAAAAACAAGATGACCCCAAATTCACATATGACAAATTAAACATAATAATGTTCAATATAAAAAAATCGTTTAAATGTAATTCCAATTCCCAAAACACATCACTCATAGAGGAACCAGTCACTACATACATCATTACGTCATAATGACGTCACGTTACCTCTAAACCACCATACAAGGTAACGATTGCCGTGAAACCCGTTATGTATCAATTTTGATGTAAAATAAGGCAATATGTTATTAGTTTTAGAGGATATACGATTTCCTTATTAACTTAATAATATAGCGGAGATATTGCTATTATGTTTAATATTTAATTAGAAATTAACATTTTTTTCATTGCTAATATAATTTCTTGAGTATATATATATTTTTTTACTTATAAATTAACTGTTCCGACGACTTCGTTTTACAATTCTATGGTTAATGTAGCATAAGTTCTTCCTTATAACGTCAGCTATGTGCCAGTGAAAGTCCCGTGAAAATCGGTCCAGCTATTCCAAAGATTAACCAGAACATACAGACAGGCAAAAGATGTAAAAAATGTTATTTTGGTATATTCGCCATCTATACGTACATACCTAATATGCCTTTGGGGTAAAGCAGTTATTTTAATATTACAAATAGACATTAAAATTTTATTTATTTCTATAGGAGATTGTGTGCGACAGTTAAATAATATGAAACGTACAAAAATTAAAATGTAGGTAACAATTTGAACCCCTGAAATATAACTTCTTCCAATCTTATAAAAAAAAATTAAAAAAAATAAAAAAATCATAAGAAAACTCACCTCACTCTCATTAGGCAAGCACAGTTTAGGCTGGAACTTGGCTTCCAGCTGCAAATACTCGTTCAGAGTAGTGTACAGCTGTCTCAAGTCCAAGCCACTTCCGGCTGAAGTGGACGCCCCCTGGTCAGCATCCGGGTGCCTCGCGCCCGATCTCAACATGATCGGGCTTTGTGCGCGAGCGGAGGGTGAATCGGCACCTGGTTACATAAATGTATATACATATGAAGATAAATTGCGATGTTGAGTTACGCAACTCAACGGCACAAACGTTAATACGCGTAAAAATGTTACTACTTTACGTGATAGGCGTGGGTTCGATGTCACCTCTTTTATGTTAATGAACACATCATTAAAGATTCCCTACCAACATGCATAATTTTTGAAACAAGCGTCACTTACAAACATTTCTAACAATTGGTGCTTTCTTTGAAGACAAGGCGATCGGTTGTAGATTCGATTCCCACTTGGGAGAGTAATCAATCATATTTAAAAATTATTGTCTTCTCTAAGCACCGGTAAGACGAAAAACGGACGGTAGTGACTTAACACTAAGTTCTCTCTGAACACTCTCCTATGCGGAATAAAGCGTAAACCTGCTGATTAACTAGGTACTCTTACGACTATTGCATATCAAACGCACAAATTCCTAGACAGATTTTGCCGAATTCTTTATATATATGAACCCAAGGTAGTGAAGAGCCATTCTTATTCCTCATAAATCTAACATAGTGATGTACCACAGTCTTTCGTAATACGTAACTAATACACACTACGCATACCTTGACGTGGCAATTGCAAAACTGTTTGCGCAAAATTGAGAAATTCATTGCTTAAACGGAATATTTTAACGTCTCACCATTAGTTAAATTCTCATTCAGTCTTTGATGACAAATCCTTTGTACGACCAACCCTGCAGTGGGTTCAAATCAGTTACGCGGGTTTTTTTCTTGCATAGCAGAATAGGAAAAATCTAGTGTTAAGACACTCCGTTCATCACTTTCACTCACACAAATCAAAAAACGAGGCATAACATGTTAATTTGCAAAACTCAACGCCGCAATTTATCTAACCAGAACGTGAATAAAGCAAAGCGGTGGAAATTGAACCCACAACCAATCCTTCTTATATACGACTACGACTTGCACAGACAGATATACGTATAAAACATATAAAATATAAACATTGTCATCAGCTAGGTCAAGTGACTTTAAAACCAATTTTAACGGTAAAAGATGTTAACGGATTCCGACAAATATATTTGAATATACCAACAGACAATTTTTTTTACTTATACACAACACATACATATATTATTAAACATATATTAATAAATGTGGTATAATAATAATCTGGCTATAAGAGAAGCTGATATCAAAAAATGATATCGGCGGAACTGAACGTCGCGCTAACAAAAATATTAAATTATTTTTTAAATATTCCATAACATTCGCCGTCATCGTAAAAATTCGTTTAACGCTCTAATATTAAAAGGGCAAAGTGAAACAAACAACAAAATTTCTAAGTTCAACATATGTTCGTAGGCCGTTCACCCGAGGAACGATAACGCTTCGTACAAACGTTAATACGGTTCATGTAAACATACATACAAAATTCAAAAATAATACTTAAAATTTGAATGAAAAAGTTTAAAAACAACGTTTTAGAGTCACTACATTTTTTTTTATTTTTAATTCTCAACAGAGCGAGGAAGTGAAAATAATTTTAAATATAATCATCGCCCCAGTGGGGATCGAACCCACAACCGATCGCGTTTAGTCAGACGATGCCACATTGCGCCACGAACGGCCACTTTAAATATTAATGTAGACAATATATATATAAAACTTTCATTACTGGGTATCTCCACATTAGGTTCCTCATGAACCTGGTTTGCGGGTAAAATCGTGGTTTATTTTTCTTTACCTCATAAACCCCCAAACAAAAAAAATCCCACGAATACAATTAGCTGCAGGTTTTAAAACAATGATTATGTAAGATACACATATTCTCGGCCCAAGTATTTAACCAAATTAAAAAAAAATACACAACCCTACAGATAAAATTAAAAAAAAAACACCACTCACCTAAAGCTATCGCTCGAGCAATTAGCAAACAGTGTATGTGCCCGCACCGATCCCCCCACGGCTCGTCGACCCGACGGTTTGAGCGACCGGGCGCGAAGGCCCTAGTACCTGACAATGAGAGCTGATGATCAGCGACAGCTGTGCTGAACGCCGATCGAGGGATCGAGGTGATGGTGGGTAAGGTCCGAAATGGGTGATGATGAGATGGACAAGTTTGAGGATTGTAATGTAATGATGACAAATATGGTTTCGGACGTTATGGATGACAAAGATGGATAGGGTTTCTGGATATTCAGCTAGGTTACCAGGTTCAATGTCTTGTTGAAAGACAATTGCCCAGCCACCGGTGCTCTCACACACAATCGTCAGATACGTACAGATGTGGTTGAACACAACTGTAGGGCTTGTCGTTACACTCGCTAAAGCTAACGTCTTTAGCAAGACAGAACGACGCTGTGAACACAATAAAACGCCACGGTCTAACCCTAGACCCTAGTATACACCGGGCTGTGAACCCTTTATACTATTTATGAACCTTCGAAGGTCGGAAGTGGGGTCGCTTGAAAGGGTTATTTTGTGTGTACTCAATGTTTTTTTATAAATTACCTGTAAATTCACATGAAAATATTATTTAATGCAAAAATTACATGCAAACCTTTATTTTTAGTACATCAACCAATGTCTTTCGTTTACTGTAAATAAGGTATTAAATTTAAGATTAATTATGAAGCTATGGTCCCTATAGTGTACTAACTGATATCTCCGGTGATGCGTCAATTACGCGTTGCCTTAGCAACGTTTATGTCACTATCCAAAATTGTAAGTCAATCTTATGTGTATAGTAGTGTATATATTTTTATATATATTTTTATAATTTAATGTACGTTTAATACATTAAAATAGAAAATATTAGAATTTTGCATTACAGATAGAGCATTGTTTCTACATCGATAAACAACTTTATGCTCATCCTCCTTAGCAGGGTAGTGAGAGACAACGAAATGTTAAGACACTGGGTCGACTGTTTGACATCCGAAATCGAGACATTGCGAGTTGAGTGCTATACTTAACGCCGTGCTTTGTCTTACCACAAACGAAGTAAGAAACCCACCCACAACCAATCGAGTTTACAGACAAACTCAATAAACACGTCCGTCACTAACGTAAACACGTAAGTGATTGCGTAAACGTTTTAATTTTACTCCACTTCTATTCTACACTTGCATATATGGCTTCCATAGTTACATAAGCTTAGTTTTAACGTTAACATATATATATAAAAATAATAGATTTGACTAATAAAAATAGTCAATAAATCATCGATATTTTGAGTGAACAAATAGAACTGAGTGACGA